>CM050325.1:80907595-80988691 GCA_027475135.1 Bactrocera correcta | reverse complement strand
TATCTTATTCAAAAATAGTTTTAAAATTTGTTGTTCCAAATTCCGAAACTAATTAATTTAATTAGTTAATTTTTTTTAATTTTTAACCACAATATTCCGGATTAAAAATTAAAAAAAAAAAATAATTCCGAAAATAATTAATTTAATTAGTTAAAATTTTTTTAAACTTTTAACCCCAATATTACGGATTAAATATTAAAAAAAAAACAAAAAATAATTCCGAAACTAATTAATTTAATCGAAAATAGTTTTAAAATTTATAGTTCCAAATTCCGAATTAAAAATTAAAAAATACTAATAATTCCGAAACTAATTAATTAATTATTCAATTTTTTTTTGTAATTTTTAACCCCAGTATTCCGGATTAAAGATTAAAAAAAAAATAATTCCGAAACTAATTAATTTATTTAATTAAAAATTTTTTAAAATTTTTAACCCTAATATTCCGGATTAAAAAGTAAAATTAAAAATTATTCCGCAACTAATTAATTTAATTAAGTAATTTTTTTTTTTAATATTTAACCCCAATATTCTGGGTTAAAAATTAAAAAAAAAATAATAATAATTCCAAAACTAATTAAATTAATTAATTAAATTTTTTTTTAATTTTAACCCCAATTTTTATTTATAAAAGAAGGCACGAAAATCCTAATTAAAAATTAATTCAAATTTTTCTAACCCCAATATTAAAATTAATCCCGAAATTCTTGGTTGAATATAATTTTCTAATATCAAATACTGGTTTGAGAATTAAAAAAAAAAACTTTAAGGCCGATAATATTAAGAAATTACGAAAAAATAATCCCAAAAACCATAATTAAATATAACTCTCAAATCTCAAATTTCAAATACTGAATTGTAAAATTAAAAATAAAATTTTGATACAAATCGTATTAAAATTTAAATATGAAAACAATAATTCTAAATACTGGATTGAAAAATTAAGAAACCAAATTTAAAGCAATTAAAAAAATATTGTAATTATTAAAAAAATTATATATAGTAAATTTGTAATTATGGTTTTTGGAATATAAAACTAATTAAAATTAAAAAAAAAATTGCAACCCTGCATTTGTCTATATTAAATATGTATATACTATATACATTACTTATTTACGAGTACATAATAATAGCAATAATATACACTACATGCACTTTTTTAACAGAGTTTTCGTATAAAAAACAGAAAATATAAAAAATAATAATTTCATGATTCAAATTATTTATATAGTTTACAATTTTTTTTTTTTTTTTTTTTTTTTTTTTTTTTTTTTTTTTTTTTTTTGAAAAAATTGGTGAAAAAAATTTTGAGAGTGTATTTTAAACAAAACATTTGGTACAATTTTTCCTCAGAACCGCGTTCTCGCTCCAAAAAACAAGCTCACTTAATACTGCGGAGGGTAACCCTGTCTTTCAACACTCCTGTCACGTATTTATAAAAGCGCGGGTATAATTGCCGGTCGACAATGGTATATCAGAAGGGACATTCCTTAAGCATATCCACTACTAACCCCAGGTTACTGAGTCGGCAGTTGCCATTTTTTGTATAATATCGCTTACTCCTCTATATTAGTATGCATAAATGTCAGAATCAAGAAACTGAAAACTGCTTACACTGTTTTGCGAATTTTTAAATTTAAATATATTAAATATCTTTAATTCAAAATTTCAGCAAGTGCTGCCCAAAATTCAAACTCAAGGTTGTTAACTGCCATTTCAAGAATTTTTTAAATTTTACTCTCTCTCATAGAAACCCTTGTCTCAATTGCTAAAGCTAGGACATTCGATTTTCACAAGTTCTTATGAGTCGACTTTTTCAACAGCAAAATCATGCGCTATAGATAGGAACGGTTAGAAATTAATTGATGCCAGATCCGAACTATGAGACCATTTACCCTCCTCAAGGGTCTGAGGAGTCACTATTTATGTGTGTTACCTGGCGTTGCTCTGATGGAACAAAATTCCATGTATTTTAGCCAAAGCTGTAAGTGATTGTTTTCTTCAGTTGGTTCAATTGTTGACAATACAGCTCCGACAGTTTCTTCGTAAGGATATAGCTCATAGTAAGTCATTCCCTGCCAATCCCACCAAACACATAGCAAACCAGTCCAGACCAGTCAATACGCTCATTTTCGCTGGATGTTATCGTCAGTGATAACATTTATTTTTCCTCAGCAGTAACTTACAGAAATTAATCGATTTTAGTACGACTCAGCAGCGGTTCGAAGTTGCAAATTCGGTCCATATGGCTTTTTTTGCGCTAACTGCATACAACGCACAGCTTTTTATACCCTATTTCTCAGGGTCCAAAAACGATCTTTTGTGTAATAGCTTCTGGACAATCGAAACAGTGCTTGCATGATGGTCGTACGCGATTCTAGTATTTTTTACTGTCAGTTTTGATATTTGACCTAACGGAGCGTGCTGCATCTTACTTAAAATTTATTGGAATGTATTGACGAAACCAAAATTGGTTGTTGTTGTTGTAGCGGCAGAATTCTGCCGAGTTGACAGTCCTTGGCCGGATAAAAATCTGGGTCCGTTCCTATTATGTAGACCCGACTGTCGTGGGAACGGAAACCAAAATTGGTCGTAATTGGCGGTTACAGTAACATAACCATAAACATATTCACAGCCTGTCTCATTTATCGAAGATAATTTGCAAAATCTCATTTCATTTCTTTTTGTTGGTGTCCAACTTGGACGCCTGCTCTAAACCCAGTAATCATGAAACCATCTGAGTAACTCAAGGTTATTGTGACAGTTTTCTTCGATTATTCTTAAAAAGGTTGAAAACTCTTGGTTTTTTGCACCACGATAATGCCGTCGAATACTGCCTTGATTCTTCGTGAGTTTTTCGCCCAATTTTCAATCAATATTGCGCCGCATGCTCCGTATTCGCTAAATTAAGCTCCGTGTGACATCTGGCTGCTCAGCAAACTCAAACTACCGCTCTGAGGAAACTGTTTTGAATCAATTGAAGGCTGTACCGGAAATTGTTTCGAGGATTGGAAAAAACATTGGCACAAATGTATCATGGAAAAGGAGACTCTTTTGAGGCGGACATCATAAATTTTGAAGACATTTTAAAATTATAAACAAAATCGTACTATTTTATGCTCATAGTAGCATTTCTTTCAATTCGACCTAGTTTGTTAAGGGGGTATTCTACTCTAGAAATCAAATTTTGGGCAGGTTTTTTTTTTTTATTATTTAAAAAAAAAAAAACATATTTTTAATATTCATTTTTTATTAATATCTTACAAAAAAAAATTTTACAAAAAATGTTAAAAATTAAAATAATTCGAGGGGGGGAGGAGGAGGGGGGGGCACTAGGTGTAAAAAAAATGGCGCATCCTAGTGACCTAGTGACATTGATCCTGACTCTCTTGGTGGTCTGAAAAAAAAAAAATCAAAAGAAATTCTTAATCAGTAATGATACTGTTATAGTCCGGGAACACGAAAAAAATGTTTTTAAAAAATGGCGACTGCCTGAAAATAAAAATAAATTTTTACGCTTTTTCTTGAAATTCCTGAATTTTTTTTTAAATATTAGAAACAAAAATTTTGACACGATGCTGGTAGGAACGATAAAGGATTACATAAAGAAGGTTCACACAAAATTTCAAGTAAATCGGTTATATAGAACTTGAGATAATGCCGGTACCGGGTGGAAAAAAGTATTTTCGAGAAAAATGCGTTTAAAGTTTAAGAGACAATTCTAGTGAACACGTACGCCACCTCACAAAATTGGCTGTATCTCCGAAAATAAGTCGAATTTTGGAAAATCCTTTCAAGGTCATATTTTTGAAAGTCTAAATTTTAAATATATGAAAAAGATTTGAAAAAAAAAATCGAATTTTTCAAAATTCTAGAGTAGAATACCTCCTTAAGAAAAAGAAGAATGTGCGAATTTAATTTGATTTTTCTTTAAAATTGCAAACAGATAACAAATAAAAACAACAAAAAAAATTATATTATAAATAACTGTTCAAACCAATTGCAGTGTTAACATATAAGTAATGTGTAAATAAAACAAAACAAAAACTTTTATTTAATTTTTTTCAATAAATTTTCAACATTTTATTTCTCTTTACTGTACTCCACTGAAGTCCATCAACAGCAGCCACTGCTGCATATGAATTTTTTTTCGCACTTAACATTTAATATTAGTGTAGCAGTGTTGCAGCTGCTTGCAATTTGCCACGTCCAACGTTGCAAAGTGTAAATTGCATTACAAAAAAGCAAAAATCATAGTAATAATAATAATAATAATATAATATAAACATAATCGTAATGGTAATAATGAAACAAAAGTACAGTGTGTGTGTTTACAATTATAGCTAAGTATTAAAAATAATATTAAAAGCTTAAAACAGCGAAGGCAAAACGACTGTCGCATTGGGCATTAAGTTTTTTTTTTTGTTTTTAGTCGCTATATATATATTTTTTTTTATTTATATATATACGCGCATGTGTGTGTATAACTTGTAACGCTTGTGTCAACTAGTATTATGCAATAAAATTTATATTGTTTATAATGCAGCATTCAATTTGCATAAAATGTATGCGTCATAATCTATTACAATTCACTGTATTCATGTCTGTTCATGTTTCTGAATTTTTACACTTCACTTTCTTCATTTTCTTTAGTTTAAAACTTAAATAGTAAATACTAAAATTAGTTGTAAGCATATAAATTTAATGTTTATAATAAAATTGTCAATTAAAATGTTTAAAAATATGTTTGTAAATGTGTTAACGGTAAATATATGCTTTCTGACACATTGCAACACAATTTGCGTTTGCTGTGCAGAAGCATAGACTCACTTTACATCAAGCAACTAATTGAAATTATTTTTTATAATTTTTTAGCCGGAAATCTAATTTACATATACATATACATATATAAAATAATACATTGCAATTAAACTAGCGAAAAAAATATATATATATTAATTTACAATTAGTAAAGTAATTAATTCTCTTAACAAAATATGCATGTATACCCTACACGCACTGACTTGTAATGTACAAATGTTGTTTTTGTTTAAATAAAATTAAATTAAAGTTAATATTTTATGCACTTTTACCACAATTTTATGCTAATTTCCTTCTTTCTTAATAAAAACTAAATATTTAAATTTATTTATACAAAATTGCACAATTTTTCAGTAATTTATTCATTAAATCATACATTTGCTTCCCAATCGCGTTAATCTAAATTAATATTTAAAATTTATTCAAGCAATATTTTGCTTTCAACTAAAGCATAAAAAATTCCAAACAACTTTTCAGCGTGAAGTGAAAAAAATTTATTTAAAAAATTTAAATTTAGTTAACGCTTGCACGCTTTTTAAGCTATAAAAAAATAAGGCCATCTTTCTTTGAACTAAATTTTTTTTTAATTTAAAAACAAAAACATTGCAATATTGCCAAAATTTTGTCAAAAATTCTTTTTTGGTTAAGTTAAAGCAAAGTGTGCATAAATACAAGTAAAAAAAAGCGCGAAAAATAAATAAAAGTATAAAAGTTTCAATTTAGTTACGTACATACATGTTATATACTATAATTTTGTATAAAAAATTTTGATTTTTTGCTACCGATTCGATACCGAAATAAGTGTTAAAAATTTATAAATTTTGTTAGCCCCAAGCTAGCTAAATGGAGTATATATATAAAAATATTTATATTTTGTATGTATGTATGTGTATATATTATTTGCAGTGTGCAGTTGTTAGCAAAACGAGTAAATGTGAAGTGTAAGTGTAAAAGTTTGTACAAAATTGGCTTAGAAAAATTAGTACAACTTTTTTTTTATTTTACTTGTCCGAAAATATTAAACTAGACGCACATGGCTGCTAAAAAATTATTTAAAGTCTTTTTTGGCGAAAAAGTGATTGCAGGAATGGTTTATTTTATATAATGGTTTGTAAAACAGAGTTGCAAGCAGTTGATTTTATGCTGTAATTTTTTAGGTAAACATTTTTTTGAAAGCAACTGCTCGTTTTTTTAAATTTTAGAGACTGTATAAATTAAATGAAAAAATATTAATTAAATTTAAATTAAGAAAAATTAAAAAAAAAATAATTTTAATTAAGAAAAATTTAAAAAAATTAAATTTTAATTAAGAAAAAATTATAAAAATGTAATTAAAAATTTCAGGAAAATAAAAAAATTAAATTTTAATTAAGAAAAAGTTAATTATTTAAATAAAAACTTAAGAAAAATTAAAACAAATTAAATTTTAATGAAGAATAATTAAAAAAAAAAAATATTTTGTAAGTAACTGCTAATTTTTTTACTTTTTAATTTAATTAAAAATAATAATTCAACTTTAATTAAGAATAATTATAAAAAAATTTAAATTTTAATTACGAAGAAATTTAAAAATTATATTAAAATGTAAGAAAAATTAAAAACAAATAAATTTTAATAAAAAAAAATTAAATTAAAATTTTAGAAAAATTCAAAATTATTTTTTTTTATTTATATTTTTAATTTAACTATTTATTTTTATAAAAAAAATTTAATTTCGATTAAAGTAAATTTTTAATGAAAAATATTGAGTTTCGAATAAAAATAAATTTAAAATATTAAATTAATTAAATTGAATATATAATTTAAATTTTATACAAAAAAAAATCCTTTAAATTTTTCATTATGTAAGAAACCAATAGCTATTTTTTTGCTTTTTTAGGGGTTGAATATTGCATATATTGCAAGTAAAAAATAAATTTTAATTTGAAAAAAAATAACAAATAGAAAAATTAAATTTTAATTAAGAAAAAACCGAAAGATTTTAACTTAAAATAAAATAATAACTGAAAATAAATTAAAAATATCTTTTACACATTTTTTCTTGTTTTTGTTTCTTTAATTAAAACTTTGTATTTCTGAAATTTTTATTTTATTTTAATTAAAAAACCAAGAAAAATAAATAGATAAAATATATTTTTAATTCATTAAAATTAAAAAATAATAATAAATTTTGTTTAAAATTTAAATTATATATAAAAATTAAATTTATTTAAAATTTTTGTTATTTTTTTCTTAATTAAAATTCAATAATGCATCTGCTAATTATTTACTTTTTATAGACTGCAAAAGTTACGTATAAACAAATTGCAAATGAAAACTACAGTTTAATAAAAAAAAAAGAAACATGAAATTTTAATAAAAAAAATAAATAAATTTCGATTAAAAAATTAATTATATTAATTTTAGTTGTAGTTTATATATTTTTCTTTAATTTTCTTTTAATTTCTTCAATTATTTCTGGATTAAAAATTTTTATCTTTTAATTTTTTCTTAATTATAATTTAATTTGTTTGTTTTTTTCTAAATTAATAGTTCAAAATTAATTAATTAAAAAATATTTTTAAAAAAGTGTTTTTTAGATGAGTTTTCAATTTTGAAGCAAAACATATTCGAAAATTAGCAGAAATTGCAAAAAGTAACAACTACAATCACTTTTCCGTTATTAATCTATGCCTCTTGCAAATAAATAAAAAATATTCAAAGCAAACTTGCTATATTAATTTAAAATATTCGCAATGCTTTTTTTCAAAATTGAAAAAAAAAAATGTTTTAAATGCCGAAACTATTTTGTCGCGTTTCATATACATATGTTATTCGAAAAACAAAATAAAAATATATATAATTTACAATTTTTTTCCAAAAAAGAATATCTTATGCATTATACAAACACATGCATATAGCTAGTTATATTCATAGATGAATAGAGTACTAAACCAAAATGCCGCCAAAAGTGAGTTTTCAAATGTTTTTTATGTATGTATGTATGTAGGTCAATGCCAAAATGCACTCAGCAATATAAATGTACGTATGTGTGCTTTTAAGTTGTATTTATAAAATTATGCAAACATTTTTTTGAAAATAAAAAAAGTAGGAGGGAATTATGACGTATTTACTTTGCTACTTTCGCTTTTCAGTAGTTTCAGTTGTTTAAAATTATTTTTTCTTATTTTTTGTTTTGTATACGTATTAATTTAATTAACTTAATTTTTACTTTCATTATTTTTATGTTTTAGAGTTTAATATTTGCTGCGCTAATATTAGTGTGATATTCACTTTCGTTTTTAAATATTATTTTTTTTACTTCACATTTTCATTTAAAGTTATTTTAAATATTACATTTTTAATATAAAAATCAGTCCAACTTGTCGTTTTATGTGTGTGTGTGTTTGTGTGTTTCAATTTATTATTTTTAATTTTCTAATCAAGAAAAACGGAAATGTCTAACTTTCTAAACAAACTTGAGAGAACTCAGCGTTCTGAAATGAAGTATTGAATGTCACATAAAATCACTTTGCTACTTCAGTTTTCGTATTAAATTTGTAGTTAATTTACAAATGCTTTTTATTTAATATTTAATGAAAGCATTGTTTATGTTTTTGAGTGTTGGTAATAACAATAATTTTTTTTTTTTTTTTATATTTCGGTATAAAAATATTTTTAATTTAAATAATTAAACAAGACTGCAGACAACATAGGCGAGCTTAGTTAATGATTTTACTAATGCTCCGCTAAAAAATGTGGTTTTTAAGAAATATAAAAAAAATAATAATAAATAAAAAATTTAAAGTGAAAAAATTAATTGAGAAAGCATATAATTAAAAAAAAAAAATAAGAAAAAATTTAAATAAAAAAATAATAATTAAGAAAAAAATGTGAAATTAAAAATAATAAAAAAATAAATTAAAAAAATTAAAAAAAGTAATAAAAAATTAAATAAAAAAAATTGAAAAATATTTAAAAATCTTACTCAAATTTGCTTTGAAGCCATTTTTGAATACACTGAGAATTTTACAAATTTGCTAATTGAAATGTGTAATTACATAAAAAAAAAAATTATATAAAAACAAATTATATAAAAATAAAATTTAAAAAAACTAATTAAACGATTTCAAAAAAAATTAAACAAAAAATTTTTAATTAAAAAACATTGTAATTAAAAATATTTTTAAAAAATAATTATTTTTGCTTAGAAAACATTTAGTATGTTATAAAAAAAGGAGCAGAATAAACTTTCAAGTTAGTTGTACTTTACAAATATTCTACTAAAAAAATAAAAAAATAAAAACAAAAAATAAAAAAAAAAAATAAAATAAAAAATTAAAAATAAAAAAATTAAAAAAATAAAAAAAAAATAAAAAAAAAAATAAAAAATTTAAGAAAAACAAATAGGAAAAATTTTAATCAAGAAGATATGAAGCAAATTTGTTTTTAATATTTAAAAAAAAAATGTAAATAAAAATTCCAAAAAAAAAAATATTTATTTTGTCTTTGAAACTATTTTAGTATGCAGTGAACTAACAAAAGAGCAGAGAAAATTTTCAGTCTTAGTAAAAGATTTTACAAATGTTTAGTTAAAAAAATTAAACAAAATTGTTTACTTTAAAATATGTAAATAAAATTTAAAAATAAAAAGATTATTATTTTTTTGGCTCTGAGTATGTAATGAATTAACAAAAGGAAGCAGCGTAAACTTTCAAAGTTAGTTAGAGTCTCACAAACTTTATTCCTTGTAATTAAATTAAAAAAAATAATTAAAAAAATTAAAAAAATTAAAAAAAAATAAGTAAAACAATTTAAAAAAATTAATTAAAAAAATTAAAAAAAAAATACCAAAAGCAATAAAACAAAATTTAGACAACAAAGTTGAAATAAAAAAAATTATTAAAAAATTAAATTCAAAAAATATTTTTTTTTAACCATTTTAGAGTGTAGTGAATTAATAAAAAGGAACAGGTAAAATTGCTTGCTTGGTTAAAGATTTTACAAACTTTATACTTGAAAACAAGCCACGTTCTAAGATGTATTTATAAGAAATATTAAAAAAATATATAAAAACAATTAATTAATTATAAAAAAATCAAAAAAATACATTAAATTGAAAAAGTAAAAAAATTTAAAAAATATTTTTAATTAGAAAAAATTAATTTAAAAAAAATAATAAATTAAAAAAATCTTGTATACATATTTTTCAAATTTATTATTTTGTTTTTAATTATTTTAAAGATCTTGTATATATATTTCTTTAATTTAATAATTTTTTTAAATTATTTTTTTCTAATTAAAAATATTTTCTGAAAAAAATTTAATTGAAAAATATTAAAAAAAAAAACAAATAAAAAATTAAAATAAAAAAAAATAATTTTTTTTTATTGTAAAAGATAAACTTTCATCTACTTGCTACTGCTTAAAGTTTTTTGTTTTTTCAAAATATACAATTGCTTATTTTGGTTAATACAAATACAAACTATACACCGCGTAGCAAAGTACGTTTTATGCTTCATATATTTCAACTTCATCTCAAAATATCAAATGATTTTATGCAAAATGCGTGCTATAGAATCCAAATTTTATTACTTTTTAACTTACATTTTGTTTTTTATTTTTTTTTTTACTAAGACAGTTACAAATAAAATTTTATGTTAACACAAAAAAATATGTATTTTTCAAATATTCTGCTGTTTGTGTGCTGCAACATTTCTACAGTAGTTCCCAACAATTTATTCTATTTTTAGTAACACATTATTTTTAACAAAAACCAAAAAAAAAGAAATTAATTAAAAAGTGATTAATATTTTAAAGCATTTTATTTTCATGTTGGTTTATATATGTAAAGTCAATAAACGTAAGTGTAAGCGCTAATAATTAATTGTATAATAGTTAAATAATTGAAAAAAAAATTAATATATTTTACAACTGCTATATAAACTACAAACAACTTGCTGCAATACAGTTAAGCAGATTTTTGCTGCATTTGCTTTTTCATTTTCATTTATTTATTTATTTTTAATTTGAATTATTTTTTATTTTTAATTATTAATTATTTTTATTTTTATCTTAATTGTTTTTTATTTTAATTATTTATTATTTTTAATTACTAATTATTTTTATTTTTAATTACTTTTTATTTTTAATTATTTTTTATGTTAACAATTTTTTATCTTAATTGTTTTTTATTTTAATTATTTTTTCTTTTAATTTTTTTATTTAATTCAATTCTTTATTTTAATTATTTTTATTTTAGTTGTTTTGTTGGTTTTTAGTTTAGCCTGTCTATGTGTTGGTATATATGTGTGTGTGCATATTGTTTATTGTTGTGTGTTTTAGTTTAACTACAAAAAGAGACTGTCTCGTTAATAGACCTATAGTATATGTTCATGCTTTTTAAATGTCCGCTTAGATGTAAAGACGCCGCTACACCTAAATGTATGCTACGCTATAATTTAATAATAAAATTTATATTTTCTTTTTGTTATATATTATTTATTAATTACATACTAAGCGCTTAGTAATTTTGCTCCGTTTTTACAATAATTGTATTTATATGTTTTTCATATATACCCTCTACGCCACGCACTGCAATTTGCTTGCACAACTTTGCTGCAAAACAACAAACAAGTAAGAAACACGTTGTCTGCCATCAACAACAACACTTTCCCATTATTTAAATATATATATATATATAAATACAAAATGACGACAGTACAGTAGCATTGATAATAATTTACAAGTATGCTGCGTTACTTTAATGCAACAATTTGCGTGTGTGTGTGTGTTTTATACTATTTTTATAATATTTTCATTGTGTTTTGCTACCACCGCTTGGTGCATGCCGCAACACTTGCGCACGCGCGCTCACTTAATCACTAAATAACTGCAGTTTTTGTTGTAGCTTGTACCGTAAATCAACAAAATTTAAAGTACACGCCTCCATATACATACATACAACGGTACGCGCACACATTGCCATGCCGACCAAGTTCACTTTAAATCGCTTTGATTGCATGTCTAGCTGCCATACAAAAAATCCCAACTGCAACGCATTGCCTTGCGTAACAACTGTGCTGGGCAGCGCCCATACCCCACCGCTTAACAACGAACGAAAGCTTAATATATTAGACCAAAATAAAAATGGGCGCTACGCAGACAGCGTATCACAAGCAATTAGCGCGTTGTTGCCACACTAGCTGCGCTGCTACACAGTTCATTCGAGCCCTTGACCGCCGCCAACAACGACATCATCACCATCCATGGCATCATCCATGCTGTCATCCATATGCACGTCGTTGTCGTGCAACATGCGACCATCAACAACACCATCGACACCACCACTACCACCACCACTACATTCACCACTGCCACCGAGCAGCAGCGACTGTTGTTGCACGTGCGCGTGATGCTATGCCGCCGTATTGTGATCCACGCCACCCATCATATGCTCCTGCTTCAGTTGTATGCCCATCATGTGATGATCGCCCGACAACTGCATGCCAATTAAATGCTCTGACTTGAGCGTCAGATTGCCGCCAATGCCGATACCACTGCCGGGACCCATTATGTACTCCTGTTTGAGTGGCATGCCGTACAAGCTAGGCGTACCGGCCGTCGTCGCTGACGATAGACCACCATTCATGCCGATAGCGCTCGTTGAGACCAATGTGGAATTGGGTGAATGATTCGCAAAGCCACCGCCGACCATGTCAGTGGGTGAACCGGAGGCGGACGAACTTGCGGCGGCTGATGTGGATGTGGTGGCGACTGCGGCCGCATTGGCCTCCAGACGTTCTTGTTCGGCTTGCGTTGCCTGTATGTGTGATTGCACGGATGGTGGCACCGCATGTACGTCCCAGATTTCTTCGAGGAATTTCGGCAGTTTACGATTCTTCAATTTCAATGAGAAACACATTTCGGCATTCTGATTGCCAAGCGTGCGCAGTTCCGTTAATATGGAGAGTAATTTGGCGAAGAAGACCAGACTCTTGGTATCGCCGCAATGTCGATTTAAAATATATACGCGCAGCGTATTGATGTAGTAACTTTGTATCGCTTCGACTAGTTCGGCCTTTTCGAGTTCCGGCCGATCGGAGAAGATCACAATGGCAGTGAGGAGAGCGTATTCGACATTGTCGACCTTCATCGAGTACATCTGCCGACAAAAATGCAATAGATCCTCAATATTATCGGCCACACCGGCCATTTTGTACGCCTCACGCGTATATGAACGATTGTTGGCGAAGAATATGGAATCCGAATTGTGATCGTAACGTCGGGCCATACGCAACATCATCACTTCCGATGAGCAGGCCTGCAATTTTTGCAATTTGTCCAAAAATAAGAGAAATTTGATTAGTTAAGGAAATATTGGAATTTGTAATATTATATAATTTAAGTATCGTGCTTACCTTCAGCAACGTAATTTGATCCTCTTGTGGAATTTTCGTAAATGCCGGTAAACCTTTTGCAAACTCCACAATCAGTTGTACTGTCAAAATGGTAATTTCGGTTATATGCCGAAAGCTGACATCATTCGGGCTTTCGTTTTCATCGGGGGTGCTCTGTGGTGCAAGATATAAGAAAATACCGTTAATTAGTTAAGGAAACATACCAGCTTACAAAAAAAGAGGTAGTTTTCAGTCTAATGCAAAACTACTTCCACAAACTGATGCTTATTTGTCATTAAGGCGAGTCTGAGGTTTGGTACCCTGCGAGCTCTTTCGCTCTCAACAACCATTGCTCTTATATTCTCTTTCGCATCTAACGTGTTTTGAACTTTACTGTCTAATTGACTTACCGTAATACGCTTCAGATCTTCATCCGATGGCTGTTCATAGCCATCCTGATACCAGATCAGTTTGTATATGACCGCCAACTGGTTACGCGTGAGCGGCGGAATGTTGCTCGCCCTGCACTTGGCCACAATATCATCAGGTAGCAACTGCAAATGTACACACAAAGTAAACCATTAATATTTATTTTTCTTTCTTATTTTCTTCTATTTTTCTAGTTGACTTACCGGACATGTTGGATGCGACGGCGGTTCACAGTTCATCAGTTCGAGTATTTCATTCTTAATGGATTCGCTTTTGCATATGATCGGCGAATTGCCAGTAGTTTGTTTCTCTTTCTCCTTTTGCGCCTTCTTCTCTCGTCGCTTCATAGCGCATTGATTCTCCGGCACCACACATTCCGGTCGCATACCCACTGCCAGACATTTCTTCATGCGACACTCTTGACATTTTCGTCGCATATACATGTCCATTTCACAGGAGCGCCCGAATTTACAACAATATACTGCATTCTTCGTAACGCTGCGCCGAAAGAAACCCTTACAACCTTCGCAGGTGAGCGCATTGTAATGATAGCCGGATGCCCGATCGCCGCACACCAGACACAGCTCCTCCTGCAGACGCGGCGCTGGACCCTTTTTGATCTTTTTGACATCACAACTTTCATTTGCCGAATAGCCGTTGAGACTGCTCGACGGTGAGAGATCATCGCGGCCTAGAAAGTGGAGAAGACATAGAGTTTATTTAGTAATGAAGTAGCAAAGGGCTATAATGAGCGAAAATATAGGTTGGTTCAAGGTTTGAGCACATAATTTTGGGTATCAATTTACGACGGATTTTTCAAGCGATATAAAAACATATCTGATGACGTCACATCATCAATAAAAGTCAAAATGGAGATTTTAAAATTCTATTTTAAATAAATATCAGTGAGATTGTGGCATTTTCACCGAATAAAAAAAATCATATGATGACGTCACTATCACTAAAAATATTTGAAACTTTCAAATTGAAGTTTTCAATTTTACTGTAAATAATTGTTAGTTAAAATCGCGTATATAAAATATCATATGATGAAATCACATCATCCTAAAAGTATTTGAAATTTTCAAGATTGAAATTTTACACTTTATTTTAAATAAATATTAGTTAAAGTCGTGACATTATACAAGCAATTATAAAACATCATATGATGACATCACATCATCACTAAAAATCATTTCAAAATTGAAATTTTACAATTTTTATTTTAAATAAATATTTGTCAAAATCGCGGTATTTTACATAAAAACATCATTTTATGAGATCACATCAACACTGAAAATCATATTTTCAAAACTGAAATTTAACAAATTTTATCTTTAACATCAGTTAAATCGCGACATTTTACAAGCAATACCTACTCTAAAACTTCATTTGATCCAATCATGACTAAACTTATTTGAAATTTAGAATTAAAATTTTATTTTCAATCAATAAGACATCACATGATGTACTCACAACATCAGTAAAATCTTTTGATATTTACAAAATTGTAATTTTATTTATTTTTATAATCACGATATTTTATAAGTGATATGAAAAATCATACATAAAATATCATGTGATGAAATCACATCATCACTGAAAATCATTTGATATTTTAGTATTTGTAATATTACAAACTGTGTTTTAATTCCAAACGTTAGATGATTCACATGCGATATAGAATACATCATATGATGTAATCACATCAACATTACTTGAAAATTCATAACTGAAATTTTACATTTTTTTTTAATTCCATAACAGTTAAAATCGCGAGTTTTAATTGCGTTATAAAAAACATCACATGATGTGATCACATCAACATCACATCACTACTTGAAAATTTCAAAACTGAAATTTTACAAATTATTTTTAATTCAATAACAGTTCGAAACGTTTTGCGTTATAAAAACCATCACAAGCTGCCGTCACATCAACACTAAAAATCATTTGAAATTCTCAAAATCGAAATTTCATAAATTTTATGCCATGAAGAAGCTTGTTTCATTGTATTTTAATTAGTACTACACAAAAAATTCTTATAATTTCAGTTTTAAAATTTGATTTAAGCACTCATATTAACACGTGATATCCTAAAATGACACAACAATTCTTTGATTTCTGCATATAATTAAACATTTATACAAATTTACTACAAAATTACACAACAAATTTCATTACAGAAATTCAGTTCTTCTAATTTCGTCCACAAGTGATGTCATCAGTAATTTAAAAACGCTTCAGTATACAAGCATCCAAACACAATACAACGCAATTACATATATATATATTTTTTTTTCAATTGAAATCAGCACATATTTACATTATACTTTCATTCATACAATTCTATATGCGAAAATTTTTGACAACACACAGCTTTTGTACTTTTAACGCCGCAACTATTTTTGAGCTTCACTCAACAGGTGAATGTGTAAATACATTTAACCAACGCACGTGTCCATAAAAATTGAAATATGAATTGCGACGCACGCAAATACAAAAACAAAACATAATATTTAACACACACGCACACACACAAATTGAATTTCATAAACAGGTTACTGACAATACACTAGATACAATGGCACCGCAACAACAACGCAGTGTAAATTTACCTTCGAGCATTTTTGGTACAACAATTAGACATTAATACGAGAATATTTAAGCACGCACAATGACAAACACCACCGACCTATCTGTACGTTGGTTGACTTGGATACTAAGAATCAATTAAAAATTGGACGCTACAGACTTTATTTCAAACAAAAGCAAATGTCATGCCATTGAGTGGAAAACTTCGGACACAATTCATCACAATGGACCCGGTGGCACCAGATCGAGCGTTAATGGTGGGGACCAAGCTAAAGCTAAGAAATGACAAAGCAGAGCGACAGCAAATAAAATATACAAGTAAAATATGAAGAAATAATAAGATACAAAAATCGTGTATGTATGTATATGCACATATGTGTGTGTAAGCACGTAAAAAGACGCGAAATGTGTGAGATTTCGCTCTCTTCGCTACAAACGGGCATATATCGGTATACATATGGTTAGCAATGACTAAATGAAGGTCTCACGAATTGAGCGCGACCTGATTGTTAGCCATAATTTAAGCCAAAAAATAATAATCGACAGCCGCGGCGTATGAGTAATCGACGAATGGTGTGAATGAGAAACACAGCGACAAAATGACAAAACGACGTTATAACGAAGTGACCGAATGATTGCCGACGAGACAAAAGACAAATATATTTGTTAATAAAATAATATATGTACATATGTATGCCTGTATGTACATATGTCTGCATATAAGTATATATGCATGCATTCATATAATATGTTCAAATGGTATGTGTATCGTTCTCGACCGCGTAATGGAAACATTAAGGCAACGAAAAATTTGTATTGCCGCTGTCAAAATATATTTTTCGACTGGTTTAGAATGTTAATATATTGCTGTGTTGCCTATTAAGTGGCTTTCAATGCATTTAATGAAGCACAAACATACTTACATACCCATAGTGAGTATGTATATGAAGGCATATAGTTATCTAAAGGCTTTTATACATATCTACAATACACATACATACATATGCGAATGCTTTTACGTCCATATGCAAATGCCGAAGTACAACAATAAATTATGCATGAGCGTTTGCGCACAAGACCGGTAAACCTTAGAAAACGATCGCACCAAAAATTATATCAAATGTGACGAAGCGAGTTAAAACATTATGCTATGTTAATAACAGCGAAGAGTAGCGGATATACTAACGGTGAGTTTGAATATTAGAGAGCGGAGTGCGTAAGCGCATTTAGACGATGAGTTAACATTAATACTTATTTTTATTAATATTATTGCCTAAAAAATTATTTAAATATTTTTTAATTTTACATAATTTATTTTTTGTAATAATTATTTAGATTTAAATGAAAATTAAATATTTTCTGAATAATATTTAAAATATTATAATTAAATTTTTTTTGACAACTACATATATTGGAACCAAAAAATAAAACAAAAAAAAAAATTATTTAATTTTCATATCAATCCAAATTATTAATTTCTTTATTAAAATACATATAGACTAAATATATTCGAAATATTTTTTTGTATTAATATTTTGGATTGAAGTAAAAATTAAATACTTTTTGTTTACTTTTTTGTCATAAGTCAAATATTTCTTTTGGAATTTTTAGTATTACTATTTTGAATGAAAATTACATATTTTTGACTATGTGATTAAATAAAATTTAATATTTAATTTTTTTTTTTGTATTCAAAATTTGACATTAATTAAAATTAAATAGTTTTTCACCATTATATAATTTACTTAAATATATTTTAAAAGCATTTTATTTATTTTTCATTAATATTGATTTAATATAATCGAAAGATTTTATTTTTTATATTAATATTTTGGATTGAAATATTTTTTTTGCTATTTTTTTAGTAATATTTTCCATTTGAATGAAAATTAAACATTTTTTTGAATATGTGATTAAAATTAATTAAATATTTTAAATTTAATTTTTGTATTCATAATTTGGATTGAAATAATAATTATATCTTTTTTGTCGTAAGTAATATTGTATAATTGTCATATATATAAATTGTTTTTACAATTTGGATTTAAATGTAAACAATTATTTTTTATTTGTTTGTCATAATATAATTGATTAAAATATGTAAAATGTAATTATATGAATTGCTGAACGGCTTTGATGTAAAAACTTCAGACGGCACTCAATATGCGTAAAGAAAGCATGAGCGAGTAGCTGGCATTTGGAATTATTGATATGCGCACATTTTCAAATTAGTATGCTCCTCGCGTCATGGCGTGTCTGCCACTACAGCTGTTTACAGTGGTTTTCAATATACTATATTGCATGAAAAATATTTGAAAGTGATAAATTTGAAGTGATAAGTGTGCACTAAATAAATAAAATAAAAAAATTATAAAAAAAAAAAAAAAAAATAAAAATTAAATATTTTAAATCTCATCGTTAAAAACCAACAATTTTTCTTGAAAATCGGTATTGAATATATCTGCTTAGTGTTATATGTACATTGATAATAAGCCTAAAATAGCACAATAATGCTTTACATGACACATACGGTGTTTGAATCGCCATTAAAAAAAAAAATAAGTTACTCATACGCAGCGTACACTTGTGTGGCTGCACAAACGTTGACGCCAGAAGTCGAACTGTGAGTTTGAAATCTCAACAAGGGAAACAGAATATTAGATGGCATTTAACAAAAATTAATAATTAATATTTTTTTGTATATAAGTATATTTATATTATTTAACATTTGAATTAAGCAAGGCCGAAATACGTTAATTTTCGTACAGTTTTCATTAATTTTCTTTTATTTTTTTAATTTTATGCATTTTGGCACACAAAATGCTTAAGACCAGCTCGCCTTATATTTATTTTATCACACTAAAGTTCTTAGAGGATCATGATGCTCTGTAGAAAATTCTTTACACATAATCTGTCTTTGCATATAAAAGGATAATGATTGTAAATATAAAAGCAAAATCTGAGTTTCACGTAAACAGTATACGTTCAATAGTCATCAACATCTCACTTTTTACAAGAATCGAGTTTCAAATCATTAATTATTTAATTTTAATTTTTATATTAATTTTTTAAATTTTTTTTAATTAATTATCTTATAAAAAATTGTTTGCTTAATTTAAATTATGATATTAATTTTTTATTTAAACTTTTATTTTTAATTTTTATTTATATATTTTCGGGTACTTTTTTATTCTGATTTTTTTATTTTTTCTTCATTTTGTAATTTTATTTTTACTTTTTCCGGGTTGCTAATTACTTAAATTAAATTTTATGTTTTTGTTAATATCTTTTTAAATTTTATTATTTTAGTATTATAATATTGATATTTTTTATTTTATTTTTATTTTTTTTATTTCTTTTAACATTTATTTTTTGTTTACATTTTTTTTATTTTTTTTTAAAATTATTTATTTTTATTAATATATTTTATAAATTTTTTTATTCATGATTTTTGTTCAATATTTATTTTTGTTTTAATTTAGCTATTTTGCTTTTTATTTTTATTAAAATTATTTTATTAAGTTGTTTGTAATTTTCTTGTATTAATATATTTTAAAGTTTTGTTATTTATTTATTAAATTTTTTGTTTTTATTTTGTAAATGTTTAAATCTTTACATTTTCATTACTTCTTTTACTGATTTTTATTTCTAATAATTTATAGATTTTTTTCTCATTTTGCAAATTTTATTTTTATTAAACAGAATATATTTATTTTATTTTCATTGCAATTGATTGAAAATTTTTTTAAATGATTTGTTTTTAGAAAAGATGGCTATGTACGATTTGAGAACTTGATTTTGAAACCAACGCAAATCTTCGCATACTTTTCTCTTATTTTCTGTGCAACACAACCACCTTAAAACACATATTTCCAGCTACCAAGGAATGTAATATATTTTCAATTAAGCGAATCTTAATTGGACCCCACCTAAGCAGCATATTGTACTAAATATATACATATACATACATGTACTATATGTCCCTTACGCTGGCGCACATTTACCACTGCTAGCTATAAGTCCCGTAATTGATATGTTTTCCCGTGAAGAAATCAAATACACAAACAAAGCTTATGCAAACTACTCCTTATGCACACATACATATGCAGTTAATTGTATTATTTTATACTAATATATATTAATGCGTGCTACTGGACAGAAATATGTTGGGCATCGCAAATTTACCCAAACAATCTAATGCAGATTTATGAAAATAAATATAATTGCTAATTTTCATTTTCAGAGAAGTAGCACGCTTTCGCAGACAGAAGAAATTATATAAAACTGACAGTGTTGGATTACGAATTTAATTAAAGCGGATTTTATGTAACCAGCAAGGATAATATCTGCAAATAAGAAGATGCTTTTCTAGCAATTAATTTATTTATAGATTGTTCGGCATGCATGTATGTATGTGAGTTAGTGAGAAATAGGATACAGTAACAATTTATGTACTTACACATAGATAAATAGATATATCACTTGGTAATCAATCTAACTTTGAATTATTAATATTTTCGTGCAATTTGTATTGAAATAAACTTAAAATTTCGCATTGATTTTGTTCAGCATTGTTGGTTTGCGTAAGGGGTTATTCCCGTATGCTACCTTTCCGAAACGGCTAACAATACTAAGCGCTACAGCTTAGCGTTTGCATACAGCAGACAATTAATATTCATTTTGGTTTTTTCTTCGCTATGGCATGCAACTGAAAATTAGTCATTCAAAGACATGTAATAGAGTGTAGTGAAATTTACATTGATGTTTTTTATTTTTACTTTATAATTTTTTAATTTTTAAGTTTTTTCTATTTTTTTTAATTTATTTTTGTTTTTATTTGTTTAACTTTTTTATTTGTTATTTTTCATTTCTTTATTTTTAAGTTTTTTTATTTTTTTTTTTATTTTTAATCCTTTTTATTTTTATTTTTAATTTTATTTTTTTTTTTTTAATCCTTTATTTTTTTTTAATTTTTTATTTTTAATTTAATTTTTTTTTATTTTTTTTTAACTTTTTTATTTGTTATTTTTCATTTCTCTATTTTTAATGTTTTTTTTTTTTTAATCCTTTTTATTTTTTTTTTTAATTTTTTATTTTTAATTAATTTTTTTTTTTAATTATTTATTTTTTGATTTTCTGTTTTTTAATTTTTTTATTTTATTTTTTTTTTTAATTTTATTTTATTTTCATTTTTTTCTTATTTTCTCTTTTTGTTGTCAAGCGCTGAACTTTTCGTTTATTGAAAGCATTTGATTGGTTAGCCGTTGAATAATTAAATTAGCACTTATAATAGTCTGGATAATTACTGACCACCTGTTCAAAAAAAAAACAACAAATCTTTTTATATTTATGAGTACCGCATTGTGATATTTCACTGGTATTGAAAATTGTATTAAAAATCATTCAGAGCGAAAGCAAAAGAAAACATAATGCTAAAGAATGCCTAAGTTTCATAAAAAAATTTAAAATGAAATTAAAATATAAATTAATACTCATCAAACTAAAAAATAATATAAAACTAGAATACAATTTTTAAATAAAATTGTTATAAAAAAAATGACTATCAAATTTATTATAAAATTATTATTAAAATTAATGAGTTTTTTGTTAAAAAAAAAAATATATATATATATACATATATATTATTATTAAAAAAATTTCATCAAAATGTATATTCAAAATTACTATTTAAAAAATTTCAATATTCAATGTAGCATTACAAGCCAGCCTCCACGGCGCATGAGTGATCTGTAGCAGAGCAATGCAAACAATTTAATGCTGTTAGCAGAGAAACATGAGGAAGTAAGGAGAAGTAGATGGCATTAAGCACACTAAATGAAGGCAAATAAATTGTTTCAAAAATATTTTAAATTTATATATACATATATACGTATGTATATAATAAAATATTCAAGTAATTGGGGTTTCTAATGCAAAGTAAAACTAAAAAATGACGTCTTACTACGAGTGAGGTGGATAAAAAATTATATGGTGAAAAAATGTTAATGTGGCAGTTTACTAAACAACTTTATATTTAAATTTCTAAACACTTATCGCAGAAAATATCTATAACACAAAAGCAACTAAAATCTGTAATGCAAAGTAAGACTAAAAAATTACGTCTAACCACGAGTGAGGTGAATAAATGATGGTATGATAAAAAATTTTAATGTGACAGTTATCTGGACTATAATTTGAAATTAAGATTTCTAAAAAACCATTACTTTAAATAATTAAACATCTAAAGTAAATGTGCTATCATATACTCCTCATCAACTCAGGTAGCTTCGTTGAACATCTTCTCCAAGTGCCATTATAGTATTTGCCACACTATTGAAATTTTCAGCGGCAATTTCATAAATTTTCTACTTTTGATGAACATTTTGCCGGCAAAAATCAGGCGCAATATACAACCGGCAAGAGGCGGCAAAGGGAAGTTATATGAAAATCAACTGCATGAATAAAATCAAGTCAAAACAAACATTAGCAGGCATAAGGGGGGAAAGTATATATGTAAATACAGAGAATTACACTGAATTGAATAAATCTATATGTACTCAAGTATTTACAAAGTCAAAATGACAAATGTCGTAAAAATAATGACTTGCCAACAGACCGTCAGTCAAGCACACCGTCAGTCATCGCTTACAACCAAAAGTGGCAGGCAAATGCAGCTTCAACACAACACAAGCCAAAAAGCTAAAACCTGAAAGGCAGCGCCGCAAAAACAGCAAATCACTGCAACAAGCAAGTGAGCTGACAGCAACTGCATTAAAACAACCACAAACATCAACGATAGCAATCAAAAGGTATGCTATTGTGAAAAGAGCGCCGATTTACAGGTTTGCCAGGCGAAACTTTTCCCTGCAGAAACTGCAAGCTGCCGGCAACTTTCAGTGCTCGTTATTGCAATTGGCAGTGAAATTGATATATGCAAGCAATAACAACAATAAAAACAAAGAAAAATGCATTAATGCATAAAGTACAGGCCAGTGTATAAATACAAGGCAATTTTTTTCTAAATAAAAAAAAATTACAATAACAAAAACAAGAAGAAGAAACATTGTTGTCAGCTACACCGTAGCTATAATAGTCTTCACAGCCGCATTTCTTTTAGTATAAAAGATTATAAAAAAATGTTTGTGCTGATTTGGTTCGTTCAGTTTATATGGCAGCTATATGATATAGTGGTCCGATCTGAACGATATGTTCGGAGATTATAACGTTGCTTAGGGCAATAATTCATGTTTAATTTCGTGAAGATATTTTGTGAAATAAAAAAGTTTTCCTTACAAGGATTTTAAATTGAGCGATCAGTTTGTATGGCAGCTATATGCTATAGTGATCCGATTTAAACAAATTTTCCTAAGATTAAAGCGATGATTTGAACAATATTATGTTTCAAGTTTCATGAAGATATCTAGTCAAATTAAAAAATTTTCTATACAAGAACTGGATTGAAATCGGTTAGTTTGTATGGTAGCTATACGCTATAGTAGTTTGATCTGAAAGATGTATCCATATATTAAAGCGTAGCTTTTGATAATGATCTATGCCTACTTTTGTGAAGATATCTCGTCAAATAAAAAAGTTTTTCATACAACAACTTGGTTTTGAGCGTTCAATTTGTATGACAGCTATATGCTATAGTAGTCGGATCTGTTAAATTTCTCTACATATTTTAGCTTTGCCTTAAAAAATAATGCATGCCAAATTTCATGAAGATATCTTGCTAAACAAAAAAGTTTTCCTTACAAGGATTTTAATTTTTTCCTTACAAAGATTTTAATTTGAGCAATCAGTTTGTATGACAGCTATATGCCCTAGTGGACCAATCCTGCACAATTTGTTCGAAGATTATAGCATTTTTTCCTTAATTTTCTCTAGACACATTTGAAGCCATACCATTTTCACATAGTCGCTTTAAGCGTTAAGTGGTTGCAATAAGGTTTTCCTACCATTACTAACATGTAAACTGCATATATCACACACTCAAAAGTGAAGGCAAAAAATCCAATAAAATGACCGCACAAATCCTAGACACTTGCTACTTAGTACGTCTAAGTAACCACAGACATGTTGGAAGTCTTAAGAATGGCACACTAGAAATGCAAAAGAAGTATGAGCACATGCAAAACATATATAGTGTGTATATCACATACACACACATATATACATACATACGCTTACAAAAGTTAGTTTAAATAGTCACGTTTCGTCGCCTATGAGTGCAATTTCCGACAAGTACCGAGCGTTATACAGCAAAAACAAATACAAAACCCTATAATACACACTAACAACAACAATAAATTTAGCAACAATAGCAATAAAGCTAGCAAAGACGCGCCAAAGTATGTGGAAGAATACATTAAATAGAAGTGGCAACTAGCAAGCACAAAAGCAAAACAAAAGTTCGGTACTAAGTACACAACTACACACAGTTGCATGTTGTTTTTAATACATATGTATGCATTTTTTTGTATGTATGAATGCAAGAGTGTGTGTATAATATGAAGTTGCAGTGTGTGGTAAAAAGTTTCGAGGAATTAGCCAACAAAAAGTAGCTGCACAACAATATGTGTGCGAGAAGAATAATGGCGGGCATAAATAAGAGTAGACATATTAGTAACAAGCTGGTGACAGTGACTGCATAACAATGAACCATGCAAAAAGTCCCAAACAGTTATGCATTACTTGATTAGTGTGCTTTGATGCAACAGCAGGCTGGCGATACCCAGTAAACCGTTTGATACGCTGCTGCAAGACAACTTTCTCAAATCACCGTGGGTGATCGACAACAAAAATAGAATAAACAACCGATAGGAATAAAAACAATAAGCAGTGGCAGCTTCAGGGAGATTTTTGGGGCTTAACATTTTTTTTCTGTAGAATTCAAAGAAATAAAATCTGGTTGGAGCGCCGAGCTTGCATTTAACTGGCTTTCTGGTGCTATTACCTGGGTTCTGTGCTGTCGGTCAAAATTTTGTTAAAATCCCACCCCTCTAAGGTAATTCTGGACGCGCCACTGCACTTACCTATAACTGATTTTCTGGTAATTTTTACAATTATATTGCAGACATGATTAAGAGCATTTTAAAAATCTACTCAGTTACTTTTGGCAGACTCCAACTTTTCTTTAATTGAAAAGCTTCCCAATTTTTATTTATAATTTTTTTTTTTTAATTTTTTTTGCAATATTTTTTTTAATTTTTTTTTTCAAATTATTATGTTTTAATTTTTTTAATTTTTTTTTTTTAAGTTTTTTTTCAACAACAGTTATTATTTTTATGCTCTAAAAATTGTAAATAAAAATGTTTTTTAAATAATTTGTTTTCAATATTTTTCTTATTTAAAATTTTTTTTTTTCGAAATTTCTTTTCAGAAACAGTTATTATTTTATGCTCTAAAATTGTAAATAAAAATATTCTTCAAATTAAATTTAAATACTTTTAGTTATTTTTTTTTAATTTTTTTTCCGTAATTCGATTTTTTCTTATTTAAAAAATATGTTTTTCAATATTTTTCAAAAAATTTTTTTTTCAGCAACAGTTATTATTTTATGCTCTAAAATTGCTAAAAAAAAAACTATTTTTTCCAAATTAAATTTAAAATTTTTAAAGCAATTTTTTCAAATTTTTTTCTTTCCGAAACTCGATTTTTTTCTTATTTAACATTTTTTTTTCAAACAATTTTTTTAGCAACAGTAAGATTGTAAATAAAAATAGTTTTCAAATTAAATTTAAATTTTTTAAAGTAATTTTTTCAAATTCTTTTCTTTCCGAAACTCTATTTTTTTCTTATTTGACATTTTCTTTTCAATTTTTTTTTTCAGCAACAGTTATTATTTTATGCTCTAAAATTGTAATCAAAAATATTTTTTAAATTAATTTGTTTTCAATATTTTTCTTATTTAAAATTTTTTTTCGATTTTTTTTTTCAGCAACAGTTATTATTTTATGCTCTAAAATTGTAAATAAAAATATTTTTCAAATTAAATTTAAATTTTTTAAGTAATTTTTTAAATTTTTTTCTTTCCGAAATTCGATTTTCTTGTTTACGAAATAATAAATTTCGGGTTTAGTAACATATTCAGCTTAAAAAATATGTAATTTATTGATTTCAAATAATTCACGTGATTTAATCTTTGTGGAGAAAACGATGTGTGCACAATTTTGGATTGATATCTCAAAAACTGAGGGACTATTTCAAGTATATACAGGAATACATACAGATAAACATTTTTATATATGTATGTATATACATATGTTTTATAGGGTCTCAAACGTTGCCTTCTGAGAGTTACTAACTTGGTGACAAACTTAATATTCTCTGTTCAGGGTATAAATATCTCTCACTGTAACTTCAAAATATATTATATAACTGTTTACAGACATAATCACAGCTAATATTATGCTTATGACTTATATACAGCTATATAATATAACATAATCTAAAAAGACATATTTCAAAACAGCAAACGATGCTTCTAAGTAGCTACAATGCATGTAAACAAATAAGAAAAAAATTAAACAAAAAAAGAAAAATAAAAAGAAAAGTAAAGCCAAATGGTAAGAACAGACTAACTGTGCTACAACAACAACAAAAAAATGCACAACACAAGCGAACCCAATCCCAAAAGAATCTCCAACTGATACTAACAAGCCGAACTTCGCGGCACACCAGCTACTTCTCATGTGCATTAACCAGTTTCATCCCTCTTCTATCCGCCAAGCCATCCCACTGTTTGAAGGGCCTTCTCTACTAAGCAGCGGCGCCTCCAACATAACTATTAACAAGTGCAATAACAAATATGAGCGCACAGAAGTATATGTAGGTATATATGTATACACATAACAACAACAACACTAACAAATTGTGTATTTACAACCAACAAGCAAATGACGTTGATGACAACAGCTGAGAAGTGAAGTAAAGCAAAGCCGAGCGCAGCGATGAAAATGAATGTGAAATGAATACCAAATATATCGCTAACAAGAACAATAAAAAAATAAACAAAAAATGAAAATGGGAAAAAAATGTACACACAACAAAAAAGCAAAGTGCAACAAAGCAATATACACAAAACCCAGCAAACAAATACAATAACAAAAACATTACAAAACTAAAAGCAAGTTGGAAAATCCAGTGGCAGCTGCTGCCAACTGCCAGCACGAACAACACCAGCCGCCTATCCGTTGCATGCCACATTATGACGCACAAACGACAACAACAAGGCAGCAGCACAGTAGGTGCAGTGCATATACAATTTATATAGGTAAGTAATAGTTAACAGCAACGGCCTACCACAATCTAGTTTGCCCACAAACCAGCCTGCCATCGATCAGCCGCTGCCAGCACACACCACCACCGCTGGAGGTGCACAAACCGCCCACCGTACGAACCAGTCGTTCAACATAGAGTTCATTGTGTTATTGTGCCTTTGCGCCGGAGCCTTGTGCAGCCGCGCTAGTGGAATGCTATTGAAGCGTACAAACATATATATATATATATATATATATATATATATATTTAGTATATACACAATGTGTGTTGTATATTTGTGGCATGTTTAACACTACATACCCACATAATCCGTGAGCGTTACAAAAATTCAAATAAATAGCGCAAAAGTTGTAAAGAAAAACCAGCCCAACGGCAGTGAACAAGCCTAGTACTGGTGCTGGTGTTGGAGACGGGCGGAGGTGGCACTGTGGCGCGTTGCAATGCGACAAGCTTATTGTGGCGTGTAATGTTGCAAGTGCTGAGTCGGTAGCAGTCATAGTGACGGCAATGGCAGCAACAACAAAAAATAATAACAACAACAACAACAACAACAAAAATAATAACAGCAATAACAACAACAAAAATGTCAGCGCACACAAAAATAATAACAACAACAGAAATACAAAAACAACAACAAACCCAAAACCAACAACAACACCAAAAACTACAACAACATCAGCAACAACGCCAACAATAACACTAACAGCAACAACAACAAATATCCACGCTATTGTAGCAATGGCAGTGGCACTGGGTTTGGCTTTGGCTTTGGCACTGGCAGTGGCAGTCAGTATGCCAACGACACACAATGAAGGCAAGCCAACTACTAGCTTACATACAGACACACATAAATATGCATGCAACACACTTACATGCATATGCATCAACTTATTTACATACTTAAGTATGTATGCAGCGTCGCAGCAGTGCAGTATTGCAGCATTTGCTGTTGTTGTAAAGCACATGTATGGTATGTGTGTGACTTGGTGCACGCTGTTGTCTAGGCTTTTGAAAAGACCTGCCATTTTTTTCTATAACAAATATTATATGCACATGCCAACAGACAGGCTCGTTGTTGCCACAAACAAAGACTGGAACGACTTTTCAACATGTGCACTCAACAACTAGCAACACATACGCACAATCACACGAAGGGAATTTATGTGTATGTGTTTGTAGGCAGCTAGCTATCTTCTGGCACTACTCCCTCACTTATTTGCCTTACTCGCGCCCACCCCACCGCCATTAATTTTATATATAAGCAATTGGTGGCAACTCTCCACAGGCGCATGGTGCAACATCAATGTTACAAAGCAATGTGTAGGCCGTTGACGGTAAGAAAAGTGGGGTATCACTGCAGTGTGCCGTGGTGAGTATGTAGAAAGCTGGGAAACACCGTCACTTTGGTGGGTTGCCTCTTGAAGGTATAGCTGTGTGGCAGTGGCACAGTGTGTATTTATATAAACCTATATACTGTAGGTATAACTATTATATGAAAGTATACATATATCCATTATATACTATGTACAGTTATTTTATAGGTATATTGAAGATTTTGTAATTTTCATGAAAAATTTCATATATTTTAGTATTGTTAGGTTAGACTATTGGTTAGAAATTTGGGTAAATTTTTGGTGAAAAGTTTGTTTAGACTTTTGCTCAGACTGTTGGGTGAGTAATTGGTGAAACTTTTGATTAAATTTTTGGTTAAACTCTTGGTTAAACTTTTAGTTATATTATTGGTTAAATTTATGGTTAAATTTTTGGTTAAACTTTTGGTTATATTATTTGTTATATTATTGGTTAAACTTTTCATTATGCTGTGCTATGCCATGTCTTATCGCCATAAATTTAAAACTTTTAACTATAACTGCCTTTCGCTGATGCAGGTTGATCATTATGTTCACATATTCGTTCCAAAAAATAGAATTTAAGAGAACAAGCCAAATAGAAGAGTAATCTAACTATTTTTCATTAAACGTGAGGTCGATTCTGTGCTCTCGAATTAAGAGCGCTTAACTTCTGAGTTAGAGAATATTTATGTACTTACTTCTTTTAGTTCAATATTCTTTATATTGGTCCAATTGTAAACAGTTTTCACCAAAATTTTTGCTGACAAATAGGTTAGTGTGTTGAGTAATGTGTTTCTAAAACATAAAATAACTAGGTATATTATTTCATTTTTGTTATGCCATTCATTTTGCGTTAGCAGAGGCAAGCCACATATGTAAAATAGATAGGGCGATCCAAAAAAAATATTTTTTTTTTTTAATATAAGTGAAAAAAAAAAAAAAAAATATACAAAAATAGTCCGAAATGACGAAAAAATATCTGGTAAAATTTGAGCTCTAAATATTAATATTAACAGTTAACGATTTGCAATTTTTTACCAAAAAAAAAATATTTTTTTATTTTTTATTTGCATTTTTAATGCCTTTTTATAAATGATTGAAAGCTTACGAAAAAAATTATACAAAATTTAAAATTAAAAATAAAATAAATTTTTTCCTCCTTAATGTATATATGTGCTTATATATTTAAAAAACAAAAACTAGGAATTATTAAAGAAAAATAAAATTTAATTTTTTTTCTTAAACTTTTTTTTTAACTAGGAATTATTAAAAAGAAATGTAAAATTAAAAATAAAACAATTTTTCCCACCCTAATATGTGTATGTGCATATATGTGTATTTATAAAAATATCTATATTAAAAAAAAATAAAATTTAAAATATTATAAATTTTTTTCCACCCTAATGTATTTATGTGCATATATATTTATAGTTTATTTTCTTTATTTAGCTTAGACTTTTAATGCGTTAGCACAAACTATTGCAACAACAAAAAAAATAAATTTTTGGGTCACCCTAATAATCATACATACACATAAATCTACATATTTTTCCTGCAAATGTTGGCCTATCTTCAGCCACATCACACTCATCTACTGGGGCTCCTCACAACTACATTCATAGACACTTTCCACCACTGATTTTCTTCTTAACCCCCAACATTATACGAAACGAAGCTGGCGCCGAGCGCATAACGCAATGTTGCATTTTTATTATGAGATTTTTTATGATTTACACAACAAAAAGGAAAACCAAAATAATAATAAAAAAGTATGAATGGTTGCGAAAAGTGAGAATGGGGTGCAAAAAATGTAATATGCAAGTTGTTGTAATTTCCATACAGGCTATAATGGTTGTTGTTATACACAACACTTGTCGCACGCGCGGTTGTTATACACACGTGGATGTGCATATGTATGTATGGATTTATGTAAGTCTGTAAGCTAGGCGTAAGCTGTAAATCCGCAAACCTGACAATGTTGCCAGGACAGATTTAAAATTATTTTCACACAATTTTGCTGAAGGGTTTGTATTTTTATTTTATTTTATTATTATGTGGATTTCAATTAAGTTTCATTTCGTTTTTTCGCCACAAGCAACGAATGTCATTAAGGAACTTTTACTAATTGTATGAGAAATGCATTTTTAAATTAATTGCAATGATGGTTTACAGCTTACTTTTAAATACTAAAAGGCGGCTTAAAGTATTTCGGGACACAACACTATGCAACACACTCAAATATGTCAATAGAGCAAGCATACAGTTTATTTTATATTTTATATACATACAATATGTATATAGGAGTATGTGTATTTGCAGCAGCCTGTCCGGAACCAATATAGTTTATATATTACAAAAAAAAACTACATATTTGCTTTTGACCTCTCATGTCCGCTTATCCATCCGGCGTTGTGTACTTTAGCCGCCATCAAGCCAATTTTCGTGCTGTTTACTTTCACCCACGTCCGGTTTTGGTCTGTTTGCCCAGCGCCGTAAACGCTTTTTGTGCGCTTTATTCGCTAATTTGCCAACTTTAAATTGCTTTTCGTCCAACCGCTGGCCGGCTGATATCGCTTCAGCTCATCGATTGATGTTTAATTTGTTGCAGGCGACTTAATTTTTACGCCATTTGGCCGAACTGCTGCATTGCCGCCAATAGCTGCTATCTCTCTATGCCGCTTCTTTTTTGTTGTAACTTGCTCGTGCTTGTTGACTTTGCGTTTCGCCTGCTGTCGCACATGTTTGACCAGCGTTTGTTGGTAATTGCAATCTTGTTTAAATTTACTTTTCACGTTTGATTTTCAATGACTCAGGCACACTCGTCCACAGACACACATGTGTATATGCTGTATTCATTTATGTGTGTTTATATGTACGACAAATCAATCGGCTTTAATTCTCTTTGTTCACGTGTAGATATGTATGCCGCTTTTGCATAGATAATTTCATTTAAATTGAGCAGTGAACAAAGTGATGGACGGCATTTTTTTTGCAGTTTGATTTTTTAAGCCACCACATACGAGTTGGTAATGACAGTTTAAATGTCATCAAAGCTAAACTGTACCTTTATTTGTTATTACTTCGTTTTATAAATAATTTTTGTCCGTAAAATTTTGGATACTTTTTTTGAAATTATTGCAATATTTTTAATTTTTTGGTTAAAAAATATTTGTTGATATTTTTTATGATAGTTTTAAATAAAAAAATTTTTTGTTGGGTCAAATAATTTATGTAAAATAGGTTTATATTTTTTTTAATAAAATTTTTTTGTTAATAAAAATTTTGATAAAATAATAATAAATTTTTAATAATAATAAAATTTTTTTTTAATATTTTCCATTAATTTTTTGGTAACAATTTTTGATAAATTTTTTCACAAAAATTTTTGATAAAATTTATTTCTGATAGTTTGTTATAAAAAAATATAATATTTACATGGTTGAAAAAATTATGTAACCTCTTGTTTTATATGTTTTGTAACCTATTATTCTTTTTTGATAAAGTTTCATTTTCTGGTATTTTTTGAAAAAAATTTATTTTTTTTAGGAAAATTTCTGTTTTGGTGAAAATTCTCAAATTCAAATTCAAAATTTTATTTTCTGATATTTTTGATAAAATAAATTTTTTCGGTAAAAATTTGTGAAACATTTTTTAATAAATTTTTTCTGCGATAATTATTGATAAAAAAAAAAATATTTAGTTGGTCGCTTATTAAAATTAATTAATTATTTTTTAATTTTTTTTGGTAACATTTTTTTTTTTTTGAAAATTTTGATAAAATTTCTTTTTCTTATAGTTTTTGATAAAAAAAAAAATTTAAAACATTTTTTGATAAAAAAAAAATTGAAAAATTTTTTGATACATTTTTTTTGTGATTATGATTTGATAAAAAAAAAATTATATTTGTTTGGTTGAAAATCTTATGTAACATATTATTTTATATTTTTTTAGTAAATTTTTTTTTTGAAATTTTTGATAAAATTAATAATAATAAAAAAAATATAAAAAAAAATAAAAATATTTGCTTTCGAAAAATTTATGTAACCTATTATTTTACAATAATTTGTTTTTTTTGGTAAAATTTTTGACAAAAAATCTTTTTTCGATTATTTTTGATAAAAAAAATTATTTTATTGTTGATTAAAATTTGTGTTAAATTTTTTGATAAACATTTTTACTAAAATATCTTTTTCTGATAATTTTTTATAAAAAAAATATTTCGTTTTTAGTCGAGAAATTTATGAAATCTAAGGATATACGTGCTTTCCTAGCTATATTCTGACGCAAATGTCAAAGTTGTATGGAAGAAGGTAAGATGGAAACATACAAGCACTTTCTACTCCATTATCCAACCTTTGCAGGTTTGAGATTGAAGCAACTCGACAGTCATATCTTCAACGCACCAGAAAACATAGCCGAAACTGATATTGACCCCCTCCACAAATTCTTAATAGGCTCAAAGCGCTTTGTCCATTTATAAAGCTCTTCTTTATGATAAATTTTATAGGAGTTCTAGCTACCACAACAGATCTGCGTTCTAAGCTGTCCAAGTGAGATCTGTATTAGGATCGAACTACGAGCTAGTTTTATGTAGATTAGATTAAGTTGCCGATTCTTCATTTTGTTGCAGCTAGTTTCTAGATTCACCTTCGCCCACAAGGATGCTACTGAAAGCGATAACTCTGAAGCTTGAACCAGTAGCTATTAGTTTGCATAAAAATTAAAATATAATAATAAAAATATAATATTAAAAATAATACACAAAATGAATAAAATATATATTTAAAAATTTTAGAATAAAAAGAAACAAAAAACGAATCGTGTAACCTTTTAAAAATACTTTAGAACGTTCTCGGAGCGCCACAACTTTAAAGCAACTTAAGAGCACGAAAATACTACACCACAACCGAAACGCCGATCTCCAAGTACAATTGTAACAGTGTACATGCCTATTTATATAATGAAAGGCACTAAGTAAAAATGCCACAAATGCAAATAGAACGACAAACCTTTGCATCTTACTATATAAAAATTTCAATAGAAATGAAAAAAAAAAGCAAAAAGATTGCTAACTTATAGAAAAAGCATTGAAAACCGGCAAACAGGCGCCACAAAGGCACAAGAAAACAACAAGCAAAAGTGGCAACAAGCTTAAAAAGCGGCAAAAATAAATATCAGCCAAATCGAGAGATGAAAAGAAGAACACAACTGCAGTTGACGTCAAAAAATGCAACCGACTCAAACAGTAAATATGAAATGATGGAAAATGATGTGGCACATACATAAGTAGGTAGCATTTGCAAGCGTTCGTAAGCTTTTCTAAGCCACACAGATTTTTTGCGGCGCTGTCAGGCGCGGTGGGCGAACGAATCGCAAACAGGCGAAAGAAAAGCAAAAAGTCGCACAGCAAAGGGCGGCGTCTTTTCAACTCTTTTGTGTGAGTCGCAAAAAGTGTGCAACAAAACGGAAAACAAGCGTTTACAACAAAACACACAGAAAAATGCAGAGTGATAACAAAAACAAAAGCAAACGACTTTGTAGGTAAACAAATAACAGAACGAGCGTATAAAAATCACAAAAAAGACGAGTGCAAACGCTGTAAGCAGCTATGATGACGACAAATATAGATAATAGACACGGCTCTGCCGCTTGCCAGGGAAGTGGCGGTGGAGAATTACTGCTAGTGTAAATAGTAGTTGAATCGACGAGGTATGATTAAGTGTTGTTGACAGATAACAGATGACAGCGACAGCGACAACGAATGGTGAAAAGTGGGCATGGTGAAGAAGAGAGAATGGTGAACAGTGGCTGCACAGCACTTACCTAGGATACGATGCAAAAAATGTGGTATTTCAATGGAAATTCAGGAGCTGAAGTAGTATCGATGTTAAAAGGGTGGGTAAAAATAGCTTTTGAAAAAAGGATTATTTTATGGATAGAATTTATGCTTAAAAGCAAGTATTTCATATTTGGTGAAGATATCTTGTCAAATAAAAAAGTTTTCCATACAAAAACTTTAATTTGACGGGTTAGTTTGTATGGCAGCTACATGCTATAGTGGTCCGATCTGAACAATTTCTTCAGGATTTGTGGCGTTGCTTTTAATAATAATTCATATCAAATTTCGTGAGGATATCTCGACATATAAAATAGTTCTCCATACAAGAGATTGATTCTGATCGGTCAGTTTGTATGGCAGCTATATGCTATAGTAGTAAAATCTGAAAAATATCTTCGTAGATTGTAGCGTTGGCTTAGGGAATATTCCATGCTGAATGTCGAAAAGACAACCTTACATATAAAAAAGTTTTCCATACAAGAACATAATTTTGACCGGTCAGTTTGTATGACAGCTATATGCTATAGTGATTCGATCTGAACTATTTCTTCGTAAATTGTAGCGCTGCCTTGGAAAATAATTCTGGTCAATTTTCGTGAAGATATCTCGTCTAATAAAATAGTTTTTAATACAAGAACCTGTTTTTGAACGGTCAGTTTGTATGACAGCTATATGCTTTAGTGATCCGATATAAACTATTTCTTCGTAGATTGTAGCATTGCTCTAGAAAATAATCCATACCAAATTTCGTGAAGATATCTCCTCATATAAAATAGCTTCTCATACAAGAGCTTGAATTTGATCGGCCAGTTTGTATGACAGCTATATGTTCTAGTGGCCCGATATCGGTATTTCCGGCAAATGACTAGCTTCTTGGAGAGAAAAGTGCGTGTGCAAAATTTCAGATCGATATCTTAAAAACTGAGAGACTGACTAGTTGGCATATATTCAGAAAGCCGGTTAAGACTAAATCGACTCAGCTCATCACGCTGAACATTTATGTATATGTGTATATTTTGCATAGAATCTCTGGCATTTCCTTTTTGGTGTTACACATTTGCTACAAATTTAATATACTCTGTTCGGGGTCTATACATATGTATGCAACAAATGCAACCGTGTAAGCGCAGCGGTTAAATGTCAATTCGACAGCAACTCTAGGAGAGGTAGCAATGACAGCTAGACTTTTGTTTACATGTTACCAAATGGAAATAAAACAAATTATGTTTACATGTAATGAGAAAACACCGGAATAAATATACACACAGTGAAGACGCACAGATGAAGAGTGAAAATTCAAAAGATAAAATTGCATATTGACAGCGACAGTGTAGACGATAAGTGAGTAAACAACATGAAGGCAGGCAAGCAGGCAGGCAGCAGCACAACAAATTTGCAGAGGCACAAATATACAGCATATCATACATATATACATATATGTATATATATTTAATTGCATATACAGTGCATATACCATATATATATACTATATACACATATACATAGAAATAAGGCGACCAAAGTACTGCCACAAAATATATGTATGTATATATGTGAGGCCCAAAGACTGTTTGTGGCGGCGGGAGCAGAAGTGTTAACTGCAATATCGCCACTGCCCTAGTGCTCTTCGTAGAAATTGCTATTGTAAATAAGCATGCAATTGCCACAACTTCACTTGGGGTAGGTAAGCGGGCTGCCAGCCAAGGCAGTGCGGCACTGGTATACATACATTCATATGCATATACACATATGTATGTATGTATGCAACGCAGCGTCGCATTGCGCACACGTATAGAATTTGCAAGTGCGCCAACACAAAAACAAATACAACAACGTTTAACGTGACTGTAGCGCTTTGGCAAAAGTCAAAGTCATGCCGACGCCAATGCCAATATGGCTGCTGCTATTAATGCGGCTGCTGTCCTCCATAAGGCAAAGCCGTTGCTACAAAGAGCTCTAACGCAAAAAAAAAATGTTATAGAAATTGCAATAACAACACATTTGCATACTAAACGAAATCAAGTCAAAGTAAAAAGGTAGAAAAGCATATTTAAAGGGCGACTCAAGTTGACGGAAAAAGAAAATTCACAAGCTAGATACACAAACATACACACATATAAAAAAGAGCAGAAAGCCAAACACGCACAAAGCCAGACAACACAGCACAGGATTTAAGAATATGCTAGCAAAAATTTTTGTAAAACGAATCTATAATAAATTTTGCCACACATTGCACCCACATATAGAGCAGAGACTGCAGACACTGACACACATACACTTACACACAAGCACCTGCATGCATGTGGAGCAAGTCTAGCATTAAAACGGTAAACTGAATTTTTTGGTACAGTTTCTTACGCTTCGCTTGCGCTACATATTTTAGCCATGTTACTTATAGCAGCCATAGACCTTGCGGCGCGGCGCACAGCAGTTGCAGGTGCATAACGGTAAGTTGAAGTTTTAGCGAAAGGACTCTAGCTTTAGACCACTTGCCAGAAATTGCAGTCAAGGTGGGTAATAACTTTAGCGCACACAACAACAATTATACCACACAACTTCGCACAAGCGAAAGGAAAATCACTAAGAAAATGGGTGTGGGCCAAAGCGCGCACCACAAAAAGAAAAGTGGGTGTTATGGCAGGTCGTGGCAGCCAACTTCAAGCCAAAGCCAAGTGTTGGCTGAGTGTGTTTGTGTACGGAAAATCGATGAATGATGTCACCGGCAGGCAGACTAATTGGCGGCAAAGCTGAAGTTGGCGCAAAGAAGTTTGAAAAAGTTTTCGCCTTGCTAAATAGCTGAGAGTTTCGGCGCGATGGAAATGTATTTTATGCTGCAAAGTTCAGCTAGGGTTGTGGTTTTAGTGAGTTTATTGATAAGTGGAATGGATTCCCATTTTTAATTCATTAAGTACACAAGTTTTTCAAACAAGGGCTGGTTTTTGATTCATCAGTTTGTATGGCAGCTATACGCTTTAGTAGTCCGATCTGAATAATTTCTGAGGGAATTGTAGCGCTGCCTTGGACAATAACCTATGAAGAATTTCTTGAAGCTACTTTGTAGAATAAAAAAGTTTTTCATACAAAAACTGGTTTTTGATTGGTCAGTTTGTATGGCAGCTATATTATATAGTGGTTCGATCTGGAAAATATATTCAGATATTATAGCAATCTGTTTGAGAATTAAAGGGTGATTTTTTAAGAGCTTGATAACTTTTTTTAAAAAAAAAACGCATAAAATTTGCAAAATCTCATCGGTTCTTTATTTGAAACGTTAGATTGGTTCATGACATTTACTTTTTGAAGATAATTTCATTTAAATGTTGACCGCGGCTGCGTCTTAGGTGGTCCATTCGGAAAGTCCAATTTTGGGCAACTTTTTCGAGCATTTCGGCCGGAATAGCCCGAATTTCTTCGGAAATGTTGTCTTCCAAAGCTGGAATAGTTGCTGGCTTATTTCTGTAGACTTTAGACTTGACGTAGCCCCACAAAAAATAGTCTAAAGGCGTTAAATCGCATGATCTTGGTGGCCAACTTACGGGTCCATTTCTTGAGATGAATTGTTGTCCGAAGTTTTCCCTCAAAATGGCAATAGAATCGCGAGCTGTGTGGCATGTAGCGCCATCTTGTTGAAACCACATGTCAACCAAGTTCAGTTCTTCCATTTTTGGCAACAAAAAGTTTGTTAGCATCGAACGATAGCGATCGCCATTCACCGTAACGTTGCGTCCAACAGCATCTTTGAAAAAATACGGTCCAATGATTCCACCAGCGTACAAACCACACCAAACAGTGCATTTTTCGGGATGCATGGGCAGTTCTTGAACGGCTTCTGGTTGCTCTTCACCCCAAATGCGGCAATTTTGCTTATTTACGTAGCCATTCAACCAGAAATGAGCCTCATCGCTGAACAAAATTTGTCGATTTGTCACATTTCGAACCGAACACTGATTTTGGTAATAAAATTCAATGATTTGCAAGCGTTGCTCGTTAGTAAGTCTATTCATGATGAAATGTCAAAGCATACTGAGCATCTTTCTCTTTGACACCATGTCTGAAATCCCACGTAATCTGTCAAATACTAATGCATGAAAATCCTAACCTCAAAAAAATCACCCGTTATCTATGCCAAAAGTCGTGCATATATCTTAGAACATAAAAAAGTTTTCCTTATAAGAACTGAATTTTGATTGATCACTTAGTATGGCAGCTATATTGTATAGTGGTCCGATTTGGAAAATTTCTCAGAAAAATTTAGCGCTGTTTTGTATAATGATCTATGCTAAATATCGTGAAGATATCTTGTCAAATAAAAAAGTTTTCCAAACAAGGACTTGAGTTTCATAGCATAGTTTGTATGGCAGCTATATGCTATAGTTATGCAATATTGGCGATTCCGACTAATGTGCAGCTGCTTGGTGAGAAAAGACTATGTGCAAAATTTCAGCTCGGTATCTCAAACATTGAGGAATATATAGACGATTACTTGCAAAACCCATTTTCTCGATAAGACAGGAAACTGGATTTACATCCGGCTTAGTAATGCAGAATCGGCAATATTTCTCAAAATAGTCTTTTAAATGTTTTAGCGTCAATATAACAAAAATAAAAGCATTTGTCATGCCTATAATCTTTTACAAATCTTCGCTAAAAGCAGAAATATACATACATAGTATTTTAGAATAACAACAATTCACTCATAGTCACGCTAAGTGTGTCGCTGCGTCATCGATTGCCGCCAAATGCTATTTTATGGCGTTCAACCAGCTCGGAAAATGCAAAGGGCGCTTGCCTGCGACGTTAACTCTCCTTGATAAGCTGGTGAGAATACTAGTATAAAAGGCAGTATATAATATATAATGTAAGAGTATGTATGTAATATAAAAATGTAACAGTATATAGTACATAATATATCATATGACTTTTGTGCTGCCACTTTGCATAGATTATTTGAAAATCGCTCACAGAGCAAGGGTTTAGTAGATATGTATGTATAGTACATAGGCACAGAGCAACAAAAACGCCTAACAGCGCGCTGAATATTTACAGAAAGCCCTAAGAAAATAGTGAAAAGAAACTGACAAGCGGGAGATAAAATATTTAATGAAAAGTTGATGGATACTTGCTTTCTTTTACTGGCAGTGACAGTGGCAAGTGCAAACATGCACTCACTAAGCTTGTATGTGTGTGTGTGCGTTTGGAAGTATAAAGCACAGGGTCGCATGGGAAGTGAACACGGCGCCAAACGAAGCACGCTGAATAAAAAATAAAGCCTAGTAAAAACAATAAACGCAGTTACAAGCGAGTATATCTACATATGTATGTATGCAGCTATGTACTTATATATGTATATATGTATCTCTACAAGTACACAAAGTAATGCTTTTAGCGCATCTAGTGGGTTGAATGGGCAGCAAAGCGTTGCACGCGCACACATACATTCATACACAACTTGTGTGCAACATTGCCAACAATAACAACAGCAAGAACAATTGTGTAATCGCTACGTAATGAAGTCGGCGCAAACACGACAAAAAAAATTCGTCCCACTGACTGCATTGCTCGATTGGTCGCCATGTCGTCATGCAAGTCGTATGCGGTCGTCGCGTAACCGACGATCATGGGCCCGTTCATGGGCACATTTTTTGGGGTCGTCAGCCAACGAACTCTGCAGCAAGCCAGTTTTTTTTTTTACGTAATTAGCTGGACATGCAGCGCACTATATAGTCGAGTTATTTTCGCTGCACTTTCCTACTTTGCTATTTTCGCATTGTGCGCCACTCTCTTGCTTTGTTTTATTTTCCTTTAATTTCTATTTCTTTTTCGTACTTCGTGTCGCTGTTTTGTCCGTTGGAATGGCAATGGCACGCGAATCGATAGCAAAATGACTGCAATGACGGCAACGGAAGCGCTAAAGCCAAAGGAGTGTCAGCTGTGTTTAGAGCGACTGTTAAGGCCAAGATATATTGAAAAGAGGCGGCAAATCGCGTGTCAAAGTTGTGCCACAATACGAAGGATGACGTTAACGTTTAGATTGAATTTGTGCTAATTATTTTTATGGTAGAAGGGTTTATTGAGGATAATGATAAGGGTTGTTAAATATTCTATGGTGTGAAAATACGATGGAAATTGAAAGCATATATGTATGCATGTTGCATAATTGTTACTTAATTAAATTTAATTGTATTTTTAATGACAAAAATATAAGAAATTAGGTCATTAAGTTAAATATTGGTTAAAAAAATATATTTCCAGGTTGGAACTACGGAATCCTTTTTAGTAATTATGTATACATATGTAAATAGAAACGAAAAAGTGAAAAAATAAAAAATTGCAATAAATAAAAAAAAAATTAAGCAAAACTAACAATTCTATAAAAATTAATTTCTATTAAAAACACTTTGGTTTATAATAATTAGAAAAAATATTTGTTGTGAAAAAAGCATAATGTTGCAATAAATAAATAAACAAAAAAGCCATTTTCACCAGAAGTACCAGTTTTTATATAAATTAATTGCTACTAAAAACTTTTTGGCTTAAAAATATTAGAAAAAATATTTTTTGGGACATTTTAAAATATTTTTTTTGCATTTTTAGGAGAGTTTCTTTTTCTGAATAGTTATCAAATCAAACACAAAATTAAAAAAATAATAATTTTCAAAGAATAAACACCAAAAAAAAATTTATAAAAAATAAATTTCTGCTAAAAACTTTTTAGTTTATATGTACAAATTACAAAAAATATATTTTTGAACATGTTTTTTTTTAATTTTAAAATATTTTTTATGATAAATAAAATTTCTATGCAATTTATTGCAAAGTTTAAATTTGTGGAAAGATATCAATCAAACATAAAAAAGTGAAGAAATAGTAATTTTGCAATGATTTTGAAAAATAAAAAACATTATTTTATACCAAAGTAAGAGTTTTAATTCAAAATTACTTTACAGTTCGTACAAAAAATCCATAAAATAACTTGTCATAAAATTCCTTACCCTAAAATACATAAAAAAAATTCGCAAGAAAACATATTTAAAAAATGGTATAAAAAATATATTTTTTGCTATATATTTTTTATATACTATAAATAAAAAAATTTAATTTTTTTAAATATTTTTTCTTGAACTTGCCATAAAATTTCATATCAGAAGAGATAATAAAAAAAATTATTTAAAAATTTGTATTAAAAAAATATATATACAAATTTAATTTTTAATTTTTTTTGGAATATTTTTTGTAATGATTTTTTTTGTATTGTTTATTTCAATTTTTTTAATGAATAATAAAAATTATATAAATATATATGTTTTAATAATTTTTTTTTGATATGAAATTTTTTGCAATATTTTTTGTGAAGATTTTTTTTTTGTATTGTTCATTTCACTTTTTTTTTAATGAATAACAAAAATTTTAAAAATATATATTTTTTAATCATTTTTTTTATATCAAATTTTATGGCAAATTTTTTAACCAAAAATTTGGTTTCTAACTGTCTTTTCGTAAATCATTTTTCTAAATATTGTTTATTGCAATGTTTTTTAATGAGTTTCAAATATAAAATATAAAAAATATATGTATATAAAATTGATATACTCTTTATGTTTATTTGATGATTTTGCAGCAAAATAAAACACAATTTTTTTTTGCATTTTTTAGTATAAATGAGACGCAGTTCTGTCAAGACAATTGAGTTTGAAAACATTATACAAAATTCTGAAATCTGAAAACCTGAAAAATATTGAAAAAAATATAAAAAATATGCGTATAAAGAAATATACCTATATATAAAAAATATACAAATATACATATATATATACATATATTTTTTATATATAGCTACATTGTTTTTACGAATATTTTTTATATTTTTTTTAGTATTTTTCAGATTTTTAGATTTCAGAATTTTATATAATGTTTTCAAATTCAATTGTCTTGACAGAACTGCGTCTCATTTATACTAAAAAATGTAAAAAAAATAATATTTTATTTTATTTTAAATTTTTTTTATTTATATTTTCAAATAAACATAAAAAGTATATCATTTTACAATAAATAAATACAAAAAAAAATTATAAATGTTATGCAAAAGCAACAATTTTATTAAAAATTAATTTTTACTAACATCTCTGTAGTTTAAAAAAACCGCAGAAAAAAATTTTTTTGCCGTTTCATATCTTTTAATACATCATTTCTCATAAACAAACTTTTTGTGCAATTTTTTGTGGCAAGTTCTTAGACAAATAATTATTTTCAGACTTTGGAAATCAACTCTGTGTCGTTTATTCATCAGAAAAAAATATATGAAATTATAAAAACGATTTTTAAAAAATTTAGAGCTTTAAATCGTATTCATATCTCCTTTTTTACAATTCTATACCTTTTTATATATTTTTTCAGATAGATATACTTTTTTAATTTATTTATAACTTTAATATTTATTTATAATTTTAATATTTATTTGTACATAATAAATAAAAATATTACATTTCATTTTTCAAAATTTCTATTAATTTGAGACAGCATCAAATCGCATCAACCCTCTCTTTTTTACCAATTTTATAGTTTTAAAATTAATTTAAGGTTTTTTCAGATATATACAATTTTTATGAAATTTTTTGTGTTTTTTATAACAAAAAATTAATTTTTGTGTACATTTTCTACTCTATTAATAAAAAACTGCATTAAACTTATTTCGTTTCGATTTATAAAATAACCATTAATCTCAACAAGAGACTCTCATACTCTCAAATCGTCTCCACCTAACTAACATCCGCTCAGTTCTGTTTGCCACCAACAAACCGAGAGAACTTGGCGCCACTTTTTTTCATGTCACTTACAAATAAAAACTTAAATACTTACAATCATAGATACATACATACAAACATATATTCATTCAAGCCAACATACAAATGTATACAAAAGTTTGCGAATAATCGGCCAAAAACTTTGCTTGAATTGCTATGCAAGAACTTTTCGCGCGCATACCATCCAACTGTACTTTTTAGCGGCCTGTTATGCTTTTACCTTCCTCTCCATGCATATTAATGCACTTTCCTTGCGCATTTTAACTGCATTTCGATATGTATTCAAATGGCACAAGATTCATGTAGAAAGTTTGCAATGCCACTGCTGTGACAGCGGCAAAAAGTTGTAAAATGCAAAAATAAAAACAAAAACAAAACGAAAACCAAAACAAAGGAGAAGTAAAAAATAAAAATAAACCGAGTTGTGCCTTGACTTGCCTTAACCCTTGCGCCGTGTCTAGCACATGCTCTCGCGCTCTTGCTCAGCACGCCACCTGCAATATGCTCTTTGTGACCAGCTTTCACATTGTTTCCGCTTTCCTGTGCTTGGCCTAGGGCTGTTTACCGTTTTCTTGTTGCCGAGTTTACTGCATTTCTCACCCATTTTTCTAGCTTTCTAAGTTCTGTTGGTGATTCAAGTTGCAATGCATTTCACAGCTATTTTTGCTCTCTTTTCTTAGTTTTCCTCTTTCCTTGCTATTTTTAATAGTTCGGGTTGGTGGTTGGTATTTACTGTTTTAATGGGCGCACGAATTCGTTGTGCGACGCCATTTGTCACTACCACATACAGACATATATATAGTATATGTGTAAAATAGAAAAAATACTAACGCTAACAGGAAAACTCAGAAAATGCAATGAAAAAGCATTGCATACATTTTGGCGCTTTGACCAGGCAAAAGTATACAAGGCAAAAGAGCGGTAGAGCGGCAGAGCATGCGGAGCGCATTTGCAGAGCACGCTGTGTAAATGTGCTCCAAGTGAAAGGGGTTGCAGGCCTAATGCATTGGCGTAATATTGCCGCCAAACTAGAGTAAGTGGTAAATTTTACGATCAGGTACAGTTATTACACACTTTCAATGTGGCTTTCTTTTGTTGAGAACAGCTATAAATTGGTAGTAAAAATTGGTATTGGTTTTATTGGCGCTGCCTGCAATTTCCACAAAGTGTTTACGGCACCTATTTGAGCTGTAATCCAAATAGAAGGTTTTATTACATTTGTGTTGTGGCAAACCGAGATTTTTAGTAATGAGCGTGTTGAAATATAAGGTCAAAGGTTAATTATTTCGTAAGCAATCGAACACATCCGTTACACATATGGTACGATGATCTTGAAACTATATAAATGCTTAAGACAGGGTAAGGTTAGCTAAGCTATTGACTTAAGTGGTTATATCCACAAATCAAATTAGAAAAAAATTATTTTTTTTAAAATAAGAGTTAGTAAATTTATAGGAATTAATTTACTTCAATAATCAGAAAATAATTGTGAAATATTTTGGATTCCCTTGATGCCGCAGACAAGCTCTATGAGGACCTGCGAAAAAAGTAAAGCTCACCATTGATGGTTACGGCGGTTTCTTCTTCATTTTCGAAGAAAAATAATTGATGCCGATGATTCCACCAGACCAAAATTCGCACCATACAGTAATTCGTGCTGGGTGCATTGGCTTCTCGACGATTACGTGCGGGTTTTCTATGCTCCGAGTGTGACAATTCTGCTTGCTAACGTGACTTTCGAGATGGAAATGAGCCTCGTCCGAAAAGATCATTTTTCGATTAAAGTGACCACTTGACTCACTACTTTGGAAAAAAGTTTTCAATATTTCCCAGTTTTCTTCTAGTGAATAGCGACCCATTTCGTAAATTTTAGACTTTTGACTGAATATCTGTCACTTTTCGAATGGTATTCGACGTTTCCAATGTCGAAATATAGATAATTCGTGAGATGGCCCAACCGTTATTTGAGAATATTTTCCGAAATTTTGCAGTCGATCTGACAAACCGTTTTGGAGATATGCGCCTGGCCACAGCGGAATCTTCAGAAATTGTAAAGCCGATGAGCTTGCAAGAAAAGACACTCTTATCGAAATTCTAGCAAGAAGGGGAAGAAGAGGAGTTCGCACTCTTACCGAAATTCCAGAAGGGTGGGAAAGAACCGGGGTTCGTCTGTCTTCATGCATAAGTTCGCTGAATCCAGCACTTGTGAGACTGCGCAAACCTTCTGGCTTAGAATGAAATGTAAAAATTCCACTTAACTGCTAGTTTTTTAGCAAAACTCATTCGCTGCAACGATAGGCGTCCTAACCAAACATTGTCTTATTGACACTCACACGGTGAAGCTAAATATTTTAAGGGACGCAGCTTGTCAATATTGAATTGAGGCACATGAGTGGGAAACATCTAGACACTTTCTGTTTCACTGTCCAGCTTTAGCCAGTTCAAGGATTATGCAAATCGGTTGCCTATATTTTATGGACCCGGCCAATTGATGGAATGCATTCGATGATGTGGCGGGTTTCATGCGTTTTGTAGCAGTTCTGGGCATCATAGCATACTAGCGTCTCTAACAGAGCAAATGGGATTATTTGTGGCCTCACGAGTAATCAACTTATCTACCTAACCTGAGCCACACAGAAGTGTACATTTTTTCACAAACACCAAATTTTTTGGAGAAGCCGCTATTTTGTCAAAAATCAAACTTTTGACTAGTCCTGCGATTGTTATCTGTATTAATCTATAATAATACAGTGAAAACTCTCCTAAACGGACGGAATTAAGTAGACTCTTTATTAAACGAACGCTTTATTAACTGGTCATCTCTATTAACCGGTCTGGTCCAAATATTTTTTGAAGTTTATTAATAATAATCTATTGAGCGGCCAGACAGTTTGGTTCTGCCAGCGTCCGCTTATCGGAGATTTCACTGTAATACATTTATTTGAATTCTTCATTTGAGACAATTTTAAGCAGCAAAATCTTCCTTGTTGTCAAATACTTTTTTCGCAGGTCCTCATAGAGCTTGTCTGCGGCATCAAGGGAATCCAAAATATTTCACAATTATTTTCTGATTATTGAAGTAAATTAATTCCTATAAATTTATTATCTCTTATTTAAAAAAAAAAATAATTTTTTTCTAATTTGATTTGTGGATATAACCACTTAAGTCAATAGCTTAGCTAACCTTACCCTGTCTTAAGCATTTATATAGTTTCAAGATCGTCGTACCATATGTGAATTTTTCCTCAAGCAAATTGAAGAGGAAGACTTGAACAACATTTGGTTCCAGCAGGACGTCGCTACGTGCCATACAGCAAACGCTACACTCAATCTTTTACGCCCTATCTTCGAAAATCGCATAGTCAGCAAAAGAGGTGATGTGAATTGGCCTCCCAGAAGCTGCGATTTAACTCCGTTGGACTATTTTCTGTGGGGTACTGTTAAAGATAAATGTTACGCCAACCATCCAGAAACAATTCAAGATCTAAAGTACGAGATTCAAGCTGCTGTAGCTGCCATAAAGCCTGAAACCATCGAGAAAGTACTCTAAAATTGTGTGGATCGGATAAGCACCTGTAAACTCAGCCGAGGAGGTCATTTGTCCGAAATTGTTTTGCACACATAAATTTCATGAAGCCACCTTTTAAATAAATGTTAGACGTTTGAAAATTATTTAACCGGTCTTTTTTTTTAACTTTTTAAATTTAAAATTTTATATGGCCCACCATCTGATAGAAAAACTCCCACTGAATGTTAGTTCTTACAAAAATCGTATGTTACACAGACCTTAAAGGCAATCAATTACTAAAATCTTACAAATATTAATTTTCTACATCCTTCAGCTTTAATTTACGCCCCACATCTCGCCTCTTCTAAGGTCAATGCAAACATTTTTCTTCAATTTAAAAGCTTGTGCTTACAAATCCATAAATCTCGCTTACAAGCGCACACGCAAGCTGCCGCACCTACAAAAACAATAACAAAAGTCCAAAAAAAAACCGGCGAAGAAATTACACAAAATCCGCAAGCGCGAAACACGCTAAATGAAATGAAATTAAATTCTCGCACTCGACCGGAAGGCATAATTCAATGCCTGCTGGAGTGTGAGTGTGGAGCAGAGGACCCGTTGCTGCTGCTGTTATTTGCCAGAATGCAAACAGAAATAAAACTTTAGAGTTACGATAAGCGCATGCAACTTTTCATGCACGCTTTTTTATTACTTTTACGCTTTTTGTCTCAATACAACAACACATATACATATACATGTAAATAAATAAATATGTATATGGAATATGTATCTGTAAACACATCTGCTTAATGCATACAAAACATGTGTATGTATGCATGTATGTTTTCACTTTGTGTTGCGCCACATATGCATGTGTTTGTGCTCATGTATGCACATGCAACCCTGATTTCACGTAATTAAAATATTTTCATGTAGCTTGTAACAGCTCCTACAATGAATAGTACCAACGCCACAAACATTTATAGTGAGGTAGGCCACCGAATGCAACCCTACCACACACACCCCACATTGCTATGCAGCATATTATATAGCGGAATGCACCACCCCATATTGTTGCCAGCAAGCTTCCCGAAGTCATTTACATATGAGCGCAAAGCACTGCTGTGCAAGAAAACATATGATCGGTAGGAAAAATTTGGAGTAAAGCGGAGAAGAGAGCGAATTTTTTCAGAGCATAATTTTAAGAAAAAAATGAAAAATCATTTGAAGAGTTAGGTAGCACAACTCTTAGGTTATAAAATAAGTTATAATTAGATTAAAAAATAGGTTATAATTCGGTTATATAATAGGTTATACATATTTAAATTATAAAATATATAATTAGCTAATAAAATCGGTTAAAATTTGGTTACAAAATAGGTTATAATTCGTTTATAGAACAGGTTATATTGCGGTTATAATTAGCTAATAAAATCGGTTAAAATTTGGTTATAAAATAATATAATTCGGTTATAGAACAGGTTATATTGCGGGTATATTTCGGTTATATGTCGGTTATAAGCATTAATATTTCTAGAGAGAGGCAGTTACTCCAACGAGAGTACTTCACTTAATTTTTTTTAGATTTTTGACACTCAAAACACATATTAATTCCACTACCAATTCGGTTATAGAATAGGTTATATTTCGGTTATAAGTATTAAAATTTCTAGAGAGGCAATTACTCCGAAGAGAGTACTTCACTTGATTTTTTTTTACGATTTTTGGAACTCTAAACACATATCAATTCCTCCATAAATACACATAATCATCAATATCTGAGCATAAATATCGCCTTATTATTAGATTTCAGTAATCAGTCACAAGTAAGCCATTTCTTCGATGCTGCTGCATTTCCCTTCATGGCATTAACTGATAGTAACAATACATGCACATACATATATATGTAAGTAATATATCCTTTCTATGCGCACATAAATAAAAATAGAGTTCATTTCATTGTTTGCTTTACTGCTGCTTACATCTCATTAAATATACTACCAGATACGACTCCTATTTACATATATGTATACTGGGATACCGATAAATGTACATATACATATATGGGTATATGTATGTACATATATATGGGTCTGCATTGTAGTGCACTCGAGCTGACAGGCCCACTATATACAAGCGCACACTTACGCTGGCAGAGTTTGCAAATAATTTTTATTGTTTTTTTTTTTTTTTGACAAAAGACGTTAAAAAAGCTTCAACTTGGCAATGGTTGGCTGTAGTAAGCGGTGTTTGTTTGCTCTCAGCGCAAGCAGAGTTGTATTCTCTAGGCGCATTAATGGCATGTGAATGTTGTGCAAATGAAAAATTGCAATTTTTGCACAGCAAGTGATATACATATATGTATTTTATATATTTATACTATTATGTGAGTACTTATGGTACATTTGGAAATTTAATTTATTTTAAATTTAATATGAAATTTTATTATTTTAAATTCAATATTAAATTTAATTTTAAGTATACTTTTTAATTTCAATTTATATTTTCATTTTAATTTCAATTTTTGTTTTGATTTAAAGTTAAACTTCAATTTTAGTTTTCATTCAATTTTTAAATTCATTTTAATTCAACTTCTATTTTAATTTTTATTGTAATTTCGATTTTAATTTAAATTATAACTCCATTTTAATTCCATTTTAATTTTAAACTTTTTTAGTTTTCATTTTAATTAAAGATTAAATTTTAAGTTAATTTTTTTAATCATAATTAAACTTTATTTTAATTCCTTTTTTAATTTATAATTTGGATTAAAATTAGAATTAAAATAAAATTGGAATTAAAAGTTAAAATAGAAACTGAAATTATAATTAAAATTAAATTTTAAATTTAAATTAAACTTAAAATAGTTTTTAACGTAAAAGTAAATTTTTAATTAAAATCAAAACCAAAAAAATTTAAAATTAACATTTAATTATAATTAAAAAACTACCTTAAAATTTAAATCAAAATCGAAATTCCAATTAAAATTACAAAAGAAATTGAATTAAAATTAAGTAAATTAGAATTTCAGTTTATTTATAATTAATTTTAATTTTAATCATAATTTCAATTCTAATTTTATGTTTTTCAATATTAATTTTAATTTTAATTTCATTTTTATTTTATTTTAAATTAAACCAGCTTTTTTATTCGCCTTTTAATTTCGATTTCTATTTATTTTTATTTAAAATTTTTTTGGTTTTAATTTTAATTAAAGATTCAATTTTAAATAAAAAATTTTAACCTTAATTTTAATTTCGATTAAAATTCAATCTTATTTTGATTATAGTTGCAATTATACTTTTTTATTCTTTTTAATTCATTTTAATTTAGAATTCAGTTTTGATTTGGATTTTAATTTCTATTTCCGTTTAGTTATAATTTAAACTTTAATTCTAACTATAATATGAATTCTAATTTTTCTCTTTTCAATTTAAATATATTATTTTATTTTCAATTATAATTTAAGCTATGACTATATTGTTAATAAAAATTTTAATTTAAAATTTAATTTTCGTTTTAATTAAATTTTAATCTAAATCCTAATTTCAATTTGATTTTGATTTTGGTGTCGATTTCAATTGTAGTTAATTGATTTTAATTTTAGTTAATTGAAATATTAATTGAAAAATTAATTGTAATTAATTGAAAAATGAATTGTAATTAATTTTTGTTATTTATTTATATTTATATCTATATTTTTATTTTAATGTTAAATTTAGTTGTATTTTTAATTTAAAATTTAGTTTTAACTTCAATGTTAATTTAGTTCAGATTTTAATTTAGATTTCAATTTTAATTTAATCCTAAATTAAATTTTAATTTTAAACTTAAATTTAATCAATTTAAATTTTTTATTTTTACTTTAACTTCATTTTATTTGAAATTTACTTTTAATTTTGATTTTAACTTTAACTTCCCATTTCCCCTCTTATATTCTCAACTTGCTGTTTGTTTTTTTGTAGTGTTGCCTACTTTTTAGCGCATTCAATGCCCGTCAGCAATGCAGTGAAGTGCATTGTGATTTTCGCTTTATATACCGTAGTTATATATATACTTATACATATGTACAACTGCATAGAATGGAATATCCTAAAAAACGCACAAAAAACGTATTCAAAAGCATACATTCAGGCGCTCAAAAAGCTTTTGAGTTATTATAGATAGTTAAAGTTTAAATTCCCTTTTATTTTTTTGCATTAAAACAAAAAAAATGTCGAGAAAAAATTTTAATTATCCTAAACATACTATGCCATATATAAACTAGCTATATAAATGCTACTAGATTTTTTCATAATTATATATATGTTTGTTTTTACACAGAATCGTTTAGTGCTAACCTGGAATTATGTTTAATTTTTTTTATTTAAAGTAATATATTCTAAACCTTACTATCAGCAACTCAAATAAGTTCATAAAATTAAAATGATCATATTTCCTATTATTTTCTGTTTCGCGCATTGAATGGCAAGTATAACAGTAATAATATTGAGAAAATAATCCAGCAAATCGCAGCATCACACTTGTGGCAATATTATTGGCTACAAAAGCAACAATACTAAATTATTTTGCGTTAAATAAAATCAATGACAACAACAAAAACTTCAACAAAGTTAGCGATATTTGAGACAAACGAAGTGCTGGAGATGTGTGAGAAGCGCTCTTTCGGCGACTCTTGGTAAATTTTTTGGTTATCAGTGGCATTCCACCGCAAACAGTGATGAGTCTAGCCAACTGCAGTTGTTGTAAGTAATAATAATAAAGAAAGTAAAGCCCAACGTATCACCAGCTGGCGTTAGGATTGTCGACTTGTCTGTTGCTTGTCTCTCGCCAAAAAGGAGCTTACCACACTGGTTTGCATATTTATTTTTGCTGTTCTGTGTGCTTTATGTCTGTCGTGACAGACAGCTGTCGAGAATTGTTGTCGCTGTTGATTACAGTCAACAATTTCATCAAGTTGTCGCACGACGCGACGCATAAACATTTTTATGATGCGCTGCATAAAGTAAATTTATACAAAAAAGAAAACGCGCTGACAATTATTTCTGTGTGAAATATGTGCAGAGATGCTGCAATTGAATGCAGAAGAGCGAAACTTTATTATTTTGGTTTCATCACTTCTTTGCGGATTCTTTATTAATGTGGGTAGTATCGATTTTTTTAATAAAAACTTATTTGATTTTGTGAGTCTTTTAATAGTCTTATTCTTTTCTTTTTAGTTAAAGCGTGCTTTTCTCCCCAAAAAGTTGCTCATTTGCCGGAACCACCGATATTAGACCACTATAGCATATAGCTGTCATACAAACTGATCGATCAAAATCATGTTTTTGTAAGGAAAAATTTTTTATTTGACAAGATATCTTCTTGAAATTTGGCATTTATTATTTTCTAATGCAACGCTAAAATATCTGAAGAAATCATCTAAATCGGACCACTATAGCATATAGCTGTCATACAAACTGAACGCTCAAAATTAGATTCTTGAAAAATTTTTTTTTTTACTTTCTTAACTCGTTTTCTTTATTTGCTTACGCAATTTTGTTTTGTTTTGTTTTTAATCTTGCTGCACTTTTAGCAGTTTTCAACATTTATGCAGTTCTTTTTAAAGTACTTAAGCTTCACTTAAGGCACTCGGTGCGTCACTGCTCAGCGCGGTAGTTTTTAATTATGTACATTTTACAACAACTGACTTTTTTGTTTTACTACACCGCCACTTCATTATTATTGCAGGCACTCGTGTAATCTTGTTTATTAACTATTTTCTTCTTATTGTGCTTTTATTCACCTACATTATGTTGACAGTATCTGCCGTTGCATTGCTGGTGTCGATGATGGATTTCTAGCACACATATGTATATATGTAAGTATACTTGCATACATGTGTACATTTTTATATGCGGGTTTTAATTATTTTACATCATTATTTTTATTGTTAAGCCAACTATTGTTGAGTTTTGAGTTCTTATGGTATATAAAAAGGCCGCCTTTCGGCCTTCAAGCTTGAGTAATTTACATTCATATTTTAATGGAATTTTTGCAGAAATCAGAAAAATGTAAACATAATTGTAGTTTATGTGAAAACTTCTATATTTTTTTGATAAAAAAATTGAGTTTTTATTGATATGTGTGGTTTAAAGTACATGAGTTATTCTTTGCGCCTGAAAGTAGGCAACATTATACATTGTTTTGAAAGAAAAATTGCAAAAAATACGCAAACTTATAAAAAATAATAAATACTATATATATATACATATATGTGACCTGGTCTACGGGGCTTAGGTGTCAAAAAATCATTTTTTTTTTTTTAATTTAATTTAATTTTATTTTTTTTTTTTTGACACTTAGCCCCCTTTTCGTAGACCAGGTCTCATATAATGATAAAAATTATTATTAAAAATTAAACTTTAAATAAATATTAAAAAAGACTAATGAAAAAAATATCTTTTTTTAAATTTTTTTTTATATTTTATCAAATTTTGTTTCACTTTTTAACTTCTTTACTCAAGAAAAAAAAAAGGTTTTTGAAAGAAAATTGTTCTTCAAAAAAAATATTTTCCCAAAAAACAATATTTTCTCCAAAAAATATCTTCTAAAAAATTATTTTGCATAAACACACACATTTAATCAGAAAATTTGCTCCAAAGTAAAAAACATTTTTTTATTTTTTAATTTTTGCAAAAAAAAAAATCCTTTATTACTTTTTTTCTCAAAAAAAAATAAAAATTTTCTAACAAAAAATGTTTTTTCAACAAAAACTACAATTTCAAAAAAAATATTTTCTAAAAAAAAAAAACAAAATACATTCTCAAACATAAAAAAAAAATTCGAAAAAAAAAACATTTTTTTCTCAAAAAAAAAAATTTTAAAAAAAATGTTTTCTTAAAAAAGAATTCTTAAAAACGGTTTTCAAAAAAATATTTTCTCAAACAAAAATCGCATAAACACATATTAACTTAGCAAATGTGTTCATTAGCAAAATTATTTTTTCTATTTTTTTTTTTTCAACTTTTTTTTACTTGAACAACAACACTTTCAAAAAAATTTGCAACATTATATTTTCAAATATGACTACATTTATGCATACGTAACTAAAGCCATTAGTTCAATTTGCTTTCAACGGAAATGAGCACAGCGGGCTAACAACTCAGAAAAAGTCTCGAAAAAGTGGAAAAAATACTAATAAATCAAAATACATTTTTGCAAGTGTGTAAGCTGGCGCATACAACATTTTGCATTAATCGAATTTCATTACAGCAAAATATACACAACATTTTTTCTTGTAACATTTATTTTTCTTCATACATTTAGTTTTATTATATATAATTATTAGCAGTTGCCTTCTGTCTAAATGTGTTTGAGCCACCACATACTATTTACTTCGTAATTCTCCATATAAAATGAAATCTAATGCCACAAAAATAATTGATTATCCAAAAAATGAGATTTCCCAGAAATTAGTAATTACAAGCATGCTCACACACACACTACAGACATATACATATCTCTACTAAGCACCATATTAACTGCCAATAAATATTTGCTATTCCCTTCGTTGGCCCATGAAATCGAAATTTTGCGCGCGCTCAAATTCTTCACGTAGACTTGTCGTCAGCCGTGGTCTTCGCTTTCGTTGTGTGCTTTCGTTCTCACTTAACTTTTAGCTGGATTTTATTACAAAAGAAATATTTTGCTGTGCTAAGCTTAAAAGTTTTAAATTTTTTACTTTTTTTTATTTTTATTTTCAGTTTCTTATTTATTTATATTTATATTTTTTCATTTATTTTATGTAATTATATAACTAACTTATTTTGCTTTTTAACTTTCGCGACTCAAGTTCAACCATGCGAAATTGTTTGCAACTTATTAATATATAGTAATTATTTATACACATCATGTGACAAAAAACTGTCCTTGTTTTGAGCAAAATTGACTGTGAATTTTTAAGTATAAAAGAAATATCACTGTTCACTGGACTTTCAAAGATACGTGAATACTACTAATTTTCTAGTCAAGCTAACTTGAATTAAAACACTTGCTTACAAAAGAAAATTTTTTTTTTCAATTTTTTAATATTTTAATTTTTTTTAAATAAATATTCATTTATGCTCTTTTGTAATATTTTTTTTTTAATAATTTAAATTTTTTTTAATTATTTAAACATTTTTTTTAAGTATTTAAAGTTTTTAAAAATCATTTTACAATTTTCTTCTTTATTATTTATTTATTTTTTTTTTATTTTAAAAATTATTAATTTTTGCATTTCTTTATAAATTTTTTTTTATATAAAATTACTCATTTATGTTGTTTTTTAAATAAAGGTTTTTATTTATTTTTGTATTTTAGTTTATTATTAAAATAATATGTGTTTTCTTTTTACACATTTTATTACTTATTATTTTTTAATTTAAAATAATTTATTTACATTTTAAAACACTCAATTAATATTTTTATTTTTTAATCAAATTATTTATTTATTTTTATTGAATTACTTTAAATTATTGTGTTAGCCTTTTATTTAAAAATTATTTATTTATTTAAATTTTTTATTCATTTTTTTACTTTTATATTTAAAAATTATTTTTTATGTTTTTTTATATAAAAAGTTTTTTTTTTAAATTATGTTACATTTTTATTTTTTATTCAAATTATTTTTTTTATTTTTACTCAATTACTTTTATTTATTGTATTAGCTTTTTATTTCAAAATAATTTATTTATTTACATTTTTTATTCATTATTTTACTTTTATATTTAAAAATTATTTTTTATGTTATATTTTATATGCAGAGTTTTTTTATATAAAATTATTTATTTAGGTTTTTAACAAAATTTTTTTTATTTATTATTTTTTAGTTTGAGATTATTTAATCATGTTTTTTCATATACGACATTATTTATTTATTTATTTAAAAAAAAAAAATAATTATTATTTAAATTTTTGATTTAAGAATTATTTATTTATGTTTTTTTATTTATTTATTTACTTTTTTAATTAATTATTTATGCTTTTTATATTTACTTTTTTCTATTTTCTAATTAAAACTATTTATTTGTTTATATTTAAATTTTTTTATATAAATTTTTTATTTAAAAAGTTTTTTTTTGTCATTATTTAGTTTTCGAGTTTTGTAGCACGGTAGAAAATTTATTTAAAAAAATACTTGCTTTTATTAAACAAAAATATATATTTTATAATAAATATTTGCCATCTTTTCAAAAAAAAAAAAATAATAATAATAATATTTCAAAGAATTAATACTTAAATTTTGCAAATGTTGCAAAAATCACCAATGCAATGTGAATAAATCACCACAAATCACTTTCAACACATCGTAAATGAAATCACTAACGAATTTTTATTTTTTACATAAAACAACCCACGCATTTTTACAAAAAAATGCTTCTTATAATCAAGATTCTTAAACAAATACCCGAAAAATTTGCATTTTCGTCAGCTGCAAGAGTATGTGATTCATTACCAAGTGAGCACTCAAAATGCCAAAATGACAAAATCGAAGGCGAATCTTACACACATGACACTTCATTTCTTATAGGCGCTCTTTAATTGTCTTTGCATCAATAAATGTATAAACAAAGCAAATTACGCATTTAAATAATTCTTAAATAAATTCTTGGCTGTATTTTGGAATTTCTGTAAAAAGCGAATGTGGGCGGTTTGAAGTGTCACTTGCCGTTGTTGTAGGCGGTCAATAATAAATTGAGAGAAATTGTAAATCTTTTTAAATGGTGCCGTAATAAACCAAAATACGTGATGAATTACAACGCCTGAAGTGTACGAAAAGTATTGAAAATAAATTGCGAAGTAGAAAGCCACGCAAGATATTAATTAAAAAGAGAATGTTCTGCTTGCCACTTGAGGGATTTGCAGTTGTTTTCAATCGATCTTTTGAAGCGTGATAATTGAAATGAATGTGAGACAAAAATCAATTAAGAAGGAAAAAGGATTAAGTAGGAACAAATGAGGAGTAACGTAGAGGATTTTTTCAATAAATGTCAGTTTTAAGTTTAAGAAAATTAAAAAAATACATATGATATAAAAAATAGAAAAAAAATTAAAACAAAAAATAAATAATTAAAAAAATTAATTGATTAGAAAATAAATAAAATTAAAAAAATATGAAGTAAAACTAAAAGAATTAAAACAAAACTTATAAGCAAGAAAAAAACAGTAATTAATCAATAATTTTTATTTAATAATTTTTTGAATTTAATTAAAAAAATTAATTGATTAGAAAATAAATAAAATTAAAAAAATATGAAGTAAAACTAAAAGAATTAAAACAAAACTTATAAGCAAGAAAAAAACAGTAATTAATCAAAAAATTATTAAATAAAAATTATTGATTAAAATTAATATGAAATGAAAAAAATTAAATAAAACAATTTTTTATAAAAAAATAAAAATTAAAATAAAATTATTAAATTAAAAAAATTTGTTTTAAATTAAATAAATATCATATAAATAAATAAATAAAAGCAAAAACACATCTAAGCAAAATAAAAAAATTTAATAAATATAAAACCAAAAAGAAAAAAATAAAAAATTTCCAAAAAAAAAAATTAAAAAAGGAAATTAAATAAAAATAAATAAAATTTAAATAAATGAAAATATTTAAGCCAAATTAAAAAGCAAATTGCAAAAAGAAAATTAAAAATAAAATAATTAAAGAAATTAATAAAAAAAAAATAATTATTTTAATAAAAAATAATAATTAGTAATAAATAAATAATATAAAAAATGTAGGCAAAATTAAAAAGTAAATTGTAAAAAAATTTAAAATTAACTAAATTTAAGAAAAATAAAAATAATTAATTTAATAAAAAAAATATTAATTAATAATAAATAAATAACATAAAAAATGTGAGCAAAAATAAAAGAAAATATTGCATAAAAACTAAAAAAACTTAAATAAAAATTAAAAAAATTAAGTAAAATTAAAAAAAATTAAGTAAATTTAAAAAAATATTTTTACGGCATCTATATACATATGTTTATACCCAAAAATATCAAATATGAAATGTAATTTTAAATCCAAACCACAAATTGTTGTACTGGTATACTCCTGTCTATGTAAATATATCATCACGGAAATGTCATTTTTTACTAACACAACACATTAAAACCAGCTCTTGATTGACAGCTGTCATTTTGAAACAAGCGGGCAGCGAAATTCAGCGAAAGGAAAGCATCAAAATATTACCAGCGGCAGCAGAGAGTAAAATTATGACATTTTTCGCTTTTTCTTATAAAAAGATAAAAAACAATCATTCATAAAATTTGTTTAAGAAAAAATGTGAATATTACCAGCGACAGCTTAGACTAAAAATTATAATAACTTAAAAAAATAAAAATAAAAAATTATAATAACTTTTTTTTTTGTTTGAAAGAAAAATAAAAATTATAATAAGTTTTTGTTTTTTTTTTTTGTTTTTTTGAAAAAACAAATAAAAAAATTATAATACTTTTTCTGTATTTGTTTATGAAAAATTTTTCAAGAAAAAAAAAATAAAATAAAAAAAACTGAAGATTTCAGATACATAGTACGAGTATGAGTTATATTAGAACTGTCAACTGAGGACATACTCATTTCCTCTGAGCAACTAGTTGCCAATTACTATCTCCACCCAGCTAATTAAATATTTAAATAACAACAAAGTTGTATATTTGCACAAGCATTGACACACTTACTAGATTGCGCAAATAGAACTCAAAGTTTCATATTTTGCAAAAAGTTGGAAATTCATAAAAAAGGGGAACTTGTCTCCACAACTTGCGTATTTATTTATATATTAAAATTAATTAAAAATTAGTTTAGTTTGAGCAATTCTTTCGCAACGGCTTACACATGAACATATATATAAATATATGTATATACATACATAATGTGTATACATATGTATGTATATATTTTATATCCACTTTACCACATTTAGTTTTCATATAAGTACATATTTCCATTCATTTCATTTCACTTTATTTCATTTTATTTTCTGTTCATATATGTACATACATATGTATGTATTTTCGCCCTCTTAATGTTAATTGCAAAATAATAGATAAGTGCGTGTTTTTTGTATAAAGTGTGTCAAGGAGCATGTCGTTCGGCATTCTGTGTTGTGTCATGCTTACTCAGAGGCCTATGTATTGTTGCCGTTGTTTATCGACAAATGCGTACTTTTAGAAAGTACCGTTTGAAAAGCATACATGATTTGCATGTAGGCGTACACTTGTCTTTCATTTTTGCACCTTTTTTTTCATTGAACAAATTTGTTAGCAATTATGCTGAATTTTTTTTTGGCTTGAGTTGACTTTCTATGAGTTTTAGATAAATTTTGATTCATGATAAAAAGTATGCTGTATAAAATATGGTTGAACCTTTCCATGTAAGGTTGGCAAATAGTTGTGTGTATTGGTACATGTTTATATATATATATATATATATATATATATATATATATGTATTCTTCAATATTTATTTGTAGTACCTCATAAATGTATGATCTCAATATTTACAGTACCTCAAAAATATATGCGCTCAAACCAGTTGAAATATCAGGGAAAATAAGAAATTCCGTTAACAGCAGCTTTATAACATACCTGTAAAGAAAGAAAGTGGAAAATAACGCGTTAATATTTATAGATAAATAAAAATTAAAATAAAATTAATGTATTTAGATCAGAGTAGTCTACCCTTTTCATAGAAAACATTTCCTACGAATATTTTGTTTTTTCTGATTTTCTTAAAAAAACGTTCAAGCCATTTCATGACTTTCAAAAGATCAAAAAAAAGTTAGAGTCAATCATATTAGCATGAAAACCACTGAAAACGTAAGATAAAATAATAAAAATGTAAGGAAAAAAATATTTTACGGGCAAGCTGTGGTCGGTAAGAAGAAGGTGAGGGCCGTGGTTGAATTTTTAAGGGTTAAAAACGGCTTACTTCGATTTCCGTCAAATCTACGAGTCCTTTAAAAATTATAGTTATATGGCAAATTTGTAGGTAATGCAAAGTCTATAATTTCTTTATTCACACCTTTTTCACATAAACTCAAAATTTTTTTGAAAAATTTAAATAATCAAGCTTTTGGTTTGCTTTTATTTTTATCCTGAACAAAGAATCTTTATCTTTCATGACATCTAGAGAACAAACTGCATTTTTTTTTTTTTAATTATTGCAAAGGAAACCTTGTTAAAACTTAAAATTAAAAAAAAAAAAAAAAACAATCCAAACTTCTCACGTCAAAATATCAGATTTTTTTTAAGTCAGTAGGCTTTATTTGAAGAAAAATTCGATAAATCTTTTATTTTTAAACAAATCTATATACTTTATTTCTGCAACTACCTAAACGATTTCGATTTAATTTTTAAACCAAATTTTTAAGTCAAATTCTTAATTTTCATATAGATAGATATAGATAGGAAACCACTTTGTTTGTTGAAATATCTACTTTCTGTCGGAGTAAAAAATATATACTTTAAAATGGTAAATTTTTTCTGAAAATGCGCATGAAGACGCCACTAAAAAGCTATAGCCAAATAGACGAAACAAAAAGCAACTTTGAGTCATTCAATAGTCATCATCAATAGTGAGCTGCAGTTTTCTTGTTTTCTACAGTATAGCTGCTCAGTTGAATTAGTTTAGGCATCTTCAAATGTTATCTCAGAAGTTTGCAGGCAAATGACCCGACTACAATCAAATATTTTCTGTTAGTTCTGTATATAGTTCTTCATACATGGATCTACCAGTTTTTGTTCTGAACAAAAACGTTCAAAATTTTGGAGTTTTTTTTTTCAACTGAAAAAAACGGCGGTGTTTTATAAACTTCTGATTATGTTTTCAACAGCAAATCATTGTAAGAACAATATCTTCTACGATGGAATTATCTTAGGGTGTTCAGCCTGCTTTCGTATTCTTCACATAAAATACTTAATACTTCTTCTTCTTTTTATTGGCGGAGTTACGCGGTTATTGCCGAGTTACTTAATAAAGTTACATTCATTTTATTACTAACTCTGAACTCACTTGATTTCTTGATTTTTAAAAGTGATTCGTTTGCCATATTGCGTCACAAAACTAAATGAAATAATTTATCATCGCTTATCTCTAAGCACATACGTCGAAGTAAGCTGAAAGTCATGATTTTTTTGGTTTTTTTTTTTCAACATTTGGTCTTTTGAACTCTGAAGCTTTTAATTAAGCATAAAAAACTCGAAAGAAGCAATAAAAGCAGGCAGGTGCAAAGCGTCTTATTAAAGTAACACCAGCTTAGGTGTAAAGTGTGATTTTATAAATGCTAACTTTACTCTAGAAATCTCAAAAGTCATTTATTTTCAATTAAGGGATTTTAAAGTCATAGATATTGCAACGACGGTCAGGTTAACAAAAAAATTGTAAGAGTCTTTTCAGTAGATCATAGATTGAATATGAAATGAGATACATATACATATATTTTTTCCAGTAGTTGGGAGCGATATTTGAATTTTTCCAGGTGATAATTAGACAACAAAGAAAACTGTAAGGCTGTTACAAGTAAGATCTCATATTTGATGAGAGGTCCTTCCCGTTACAATTAATAGCTCATACTTGATGAGATCTTCTTAGAGGTGTTTAAGAAACGATTTTTCAGAGTACCCAGCGAGAAAAAATAATTTTGGAACAAAGAAATAAGTAGCCAATTCCCTTGGTTTCCCAGTCTGTCTGTAAATTCATTTACAGGTTATATTTAACTAAAACAAAAATAATAGATTTTTTACCCTCCCTAAGGTATAGTATACCTATTTATACATATTTTAAGAACACACAGTAAAATTAAAAAAAAATAATATTTTTGGATTTACATGCAATCTTCGACGGCACCAAACAACTCGGTAAAAGAAACCTAAAAAAATACACTCTCTAGAATATATTGTCTCATTTAGAATATACTAAATGTGAACTAAATGTGAACATTGTGAGTAATTAGTAATCGCTTAATATTTATCAACAGTGTGTTCAAGATTTTTATTAATTAAGTTGATTTTATTTCAATAAATCTGCCTACAGCAGCCTTTCAACCAGTCGTCTGCCAAATTTACTTTTCCTCAGCTCTGCATATAAGCTGTTATATGCTTCTCTATACATAATATATACTCTAGCAGATAGTTGTGCGTTCATAAACTGCCACAAGCAAACCAAAAGCTTTAACCATGCATTTAAACAATGATAGTTAACTAACCAACCATTAGACCAGACATTTACTACCGCATTGTTGAGGCGATATGGTGTTTTTAAGCCGCCAGCAAGAAACAAAATGGCCTTGAATTTTTAATCGAGTTTCGTTTGGTAGCAACACAACAACAGCAAAAATAAAAAAAAAAATTGAAAACGAAGTTGAAGTAGAAGACACCGCCAGTGATTCTATTACCCGCCGTGTTGCTTGTGTTGTGCTTACTTCCTTAATATACAGCATGGAGCTCTGCACTACTTTTCGGCCTGCTGCTACGTTTTACCCACTACAATTGTAGCACAAACGACAAGATGTTGGCTCAAAGCTTACAGCCACTTTTTTTACACAGCGCTTCGAGTTTGCTTGCTTGCCTTTTATTACTTTGCAATCGGCTACTACGCGTCTTCGATGGTTGTTGCTGCCACAGTTTACATACCCTAAACAGTGGTAAGTAGCTAAGAAAACTTTTTATTTGACAAGATATCTTCACGAAATTTGGTAGAATATTTTTCCAAGGCAAAGCTATAATAACTGAAGAATTTATTTAGATCGAACCACCATAACATATAGCTGCCATACAAACTGAACGTTCAAAATTAAGTTCTTGTATGGAAAACTTTTTTACTTTTACAAGATATCTTCACGAAATTTGGTAGGGATTTTTTCCAAGGCAACGCTATAATAACTGAAAAATTTATTTAGATCGAACCACCATAGCATATAGCTGCCATACAAACTGAACGTTCAAAAATAAGTTCTTTTTATGGAAAACTTTTTTACTTGACAAGATATGTTCAAGAAATTTGGTAGGGGATTATTTTCCAAGACAATGCTATAATATCTGAAGAAATTTTTCAGATCGAACCACTATAACATATAGCTGTCATACAAACTGAACGTTCAAAAATAACTTCTTGTATGGAAAACTTTTTTATTTCAGAAGATATCTTCACAAAATTTAGTAAGGATAATTTTCCAAGCAAATGCTACAAAACTTGAAGAAATCTTCAAAATCGGACCACTATATCTTACAGTTGTCATACAAACTGAACGTTCAAAGTCGAGTGCTGTGTAGGGTATTGCAGCAATTTTTTCTTGTTTTTTTTTGTATAGCTTCTTACCACCACCAAGCGCTGCAGAGCTATTTTGCCTCGACAGCCCCCATTGTTCTTTCTTGTTGTTTTTATTTTTATTTTTTGCTGTTGTTACTCACTCTGTTGACTTTGCAGCTTTAACTCTTATTATACACCCTAAGTCTGTGCTTTATTATAAGTTTTTTTTCGCTTTTTTACGCTTTTGTTGTTGTAATATTGTTTTCTTTAGTGGTAACTATTATTCGGTCGGTCGGTCTGTCAGTTTTTGTTTAGCTGCTTGCGCTTGCCTGCCTGCCTTGTCATGCTCTTGATCTTGGCCAAGCATCTGCAGCACATATCGCTTGGCTTGGCTTGGTTTGTCTTGGCTCGGCTTGCTTTCAGCTGCGGTTGTGTCTATTTCTTCTTGCTTATTTCTTGTTTTTTTTTGCTTTTTTTGCTCGTCATGCTTAGATGAGCTTGCAATTTTCTGCGCCTGTAGCCTGCTGTGCCATGTACTACGTGTTTTCGCTTTTTATTTATTGTGTTCAACCATTTTCAGCAGATTTCTTCGTGCTTGCTTGTTTTACTCTACGGTTTTATGTGGCCCAGCTTGCATAACTAATGTATGCTGGTGATTTTTTGCAATGCTTTCACTAACCTTTATTGCGTTCTTTTAGTTTGATTTTATTTGTGGTTATCAGGGATGCTGTGTGGTTGTTGTATTGTTGGTGTTGCAATTTGTTTGAATTTTTCCTTAACGTCAAATGCTAATACTCTGTTCTTAATTTATCACCACTCATTGCCTAACATTGTATTTATTTATTTAAGGCATTAGTCTCATAAGTAGGTTCTCTCAATATAAATAAGACCCCAACACTAAGCTTGTTTGATAGAACATAAGAGATAAAACAACTGTGGATGCAATAGCTGTAGCTGCTTTCGAGATATTTGTCTCGTCGACTTTTTTTAGAAACCTACGCTTTTCCAATCCTCGAAACGGCCGGAATAGCATTTTTTTGGTATAGCCTTAAAGACCTTTTTCCATTCGGTTTTTATCGCCTGAATCGTGTCAGAACAGCAACTACGCATTCGCCTTTTGAGTTTGTTGTATAGCCAGAAGTCGTACGGAGCCATAACAATCGAAGAAGTTCATATCTTTAAACTAAAATACGCTCTTGAGGGAAGGTAAACATAATAATATTTTTCAAAGACGCTTTTGAGTGAAAAATATATTTAAAATTCGCAGATTTTGAAAAAAATAAAAAATGACAATTTTCACGTTTTTACAAAAAATCATAACATTTTAAAAATAAAACTATTTTTCTACCAAAACGTGTATTGTTATTACATCTCAGTTATATGAAAAAGCTCTCTTCTCCATAACAATTTCAAGCCACTTAAACGTTCAGTACTTCCTTTAAGCAAGTGCTAGATAAATACTCCACCAAGCCTGTTTAAGAATTTTTCTTTATTTTTCAAACAAATTTTTCGTACATTACACAGCAGAAATCGTGCAGTAAAGTATTAGTTGCAAAGTGGTTAAATATTTATAAGTTTTCGGCAAGCAGAGCATGTGGTTGGTCGTGCAAAATTGTGCTACGCATGTGCGCCTACATTAAATTGACTGAAATGCTTGTGGCTAATTCAATTGCTCCGCCGCAACGTTATTGAGTACAATATGGCAACATTTGTGTGGACTAATTTGAAAAGTCATTGTGGCATGTCATTAAAAGTCTCATGGCAGAGAATTTTTAGAATTCACAGGCGGAAGTCAAAAACTAGTAGGGAACATACATATACATACATGCGATGTAGCATATAAATATGAAAAAAAGTTTAAAATAAAATATTATAACAAATTTTTAAGTTCTGGAACCTAAACCATTAAATGCGAATTTTTTGATTAACAATCAGAATTATAATTTAGAGATTTTATTTTTTAATGCGAAAATCGAATCTCAAAATCGAAATAAAAAATTGAAAATTTTATTTTCAATCCCAAAATCAGAATAAAAAAATGTGTAAAATATTTTTTAACACAAAATTTGACTAACAAATAAAAATAAAAATTTGCAAATTAAATTTTTAAATCCAAATCAAAATAAAAATTATCAATAAAAATTTTCATACCAAAAGCAGATCAATCAAAATAAAAAATTATCAAGAAAAAAATAAAAAAAAACATTTTTCATATCAAAAGCTGGAAATAAAAAAGTACAAATAGAAAAATGTACATATATATTTCTAATCAAGAAACTACAATTATAAGTGATTAAATGTAAATAAGACAAAAATTTATTTAAAATAAGCTTTTATTTAAAATAAGCTTTTCATAAAAAAAACAATCAAACCGTTAGAACAGTAAGTGCGCAAGCACAAAAAAATTTAAAATTCAAAAACACAATATTTTAAATTTTTTAAATTTTTAGCAATAAATTTGGAGTAAATTTTTTTTTCAATCCGTTATTTAGGATTATAAATTTCATTTCTTACACGAAATAATTGCAAACTCAAAAACATGATCTTTGAATTTTTTAAATTTTTAATACAAAAACACGATTTTTTAAATTTTTATCAATTAATTAGGAGCCAAAAATTTTTTTCAATCCGTTATTTAGGATTATAAATTTCATTTTTTACACGAAATAATTGCAAACTCAAAAACACGATCTTTTAAATTTTTTAAATTTTTAATTCAAAAACACGATTTTTTTAAATTTTTAGCAATAAATTTGGAGCAAATTTTTTTTCCAATCCGTTATTTAGGATTATAAATTTCATTTTTTAATGTTAATCCGATTTTGTGATTTAAAAATTTTTTTTTTTTTTCAATTTTTTTAATACAGTATTTTAAATTTGAAATTATAAAGATTTCAAAAATATTTTTAATTAAAGTTTTTGGAATTAAAATGTAAAAAAAAAAACTATTTATATGTTAATTCCGGCATTTAGGATTAAAATTTGCATCTTTTTCAAGTATTTGGTTACCAAATTTTGAAATAATTTTTGGTTAAAATTTTTTGAATTATAAATTAAAAAAATTATAAAAATTTGTATACAGGTATTTGATTAAAAATTTAATTTTTTAATTATAAACCGATTTTTGTGATTTAAAATAAAATAGTTTTAATTTTTCAATCCAGCATATAAGATTAGAAATTTTAAAATTTTAAATATGATTTTTAAAGTAAAAAAAAGTAAAAAAAAAAATAAAAATGCTAGTTCCGGTATTTCGGAAATTTTTTTTTTTTATTTTTATTTATAATCCGATGTTCAGTATTAAAAAAATTATTTAAATTTTCAATCCAGCCTACAAGATTAGAAATTTTAATTTATTAAAATATGATTTTTGGAATTATAAAGTAAAAGAAAATAATTGAAATGTTAATTCCGGTATTTCGAATTTTTTTTTTTCATTTTTATTTATAATCCGATTTTCTGTATTAAAAAAATTATTTAAATTTTTTATTAATTATTGAAAATTCAAAAACTCGATTTTTTAAACTTTTAATAATAAACTTGAAAATAAATATTTTTTCTAACCAATATTTAGCATTAAAAATTTAATTTTTTATTTTTATTCGAATTTTTGTGATTTAAAAAAAATAATATATATTTAATTTTTCAATCTAGTCTTTGGAATTAAAAATTTGAAAAGTAGTTTCTATTAAACTTTTTTTTTAATCTAAAAGTAAAAAAAATAAAAATTTTATTTCCTAGATTTAGTAGTAAAATATACATTTATTATTTTTGATCAGATTTTTGTGATTTAAAAAAAAAAATATTTATAAAAATAGAATATTTATAAAAATGGAATATTTATAAAAATAGGATATTTATAAAAATAGAATATTCATAAAAATAGAAGTTTGAAAATTATTTGTAATTTTGATTTTTGGTACTAATTTGATTTTATTTTAAAGATTTTCGCGATTAATTTTTTCTTTATTAATTTTTCAATCTGGTATTTTTTCAATAACGATTTTCTAAACTTTTACTAAAAAATTCGGTTTTATTTTTTTTTTTTTAAATTAATTCCTATATTTAGGTAAAAAAAAAATACTTACGAAATTAGAAATTTGAAAATTTTAATTTAATTAGAATTTTTGGGAAAATGTTTTTATATTTGTCAAATTTTTGGATTTAATTTTTCATTCTGGTATTTGGTGTTAAACATTTTAAAAATATTGTTAATGAAGTTTTTCGCGTTTGCAAAATATATATATATTTTAATATAATTTTTTATATTATAATATTTTAATATAATTGTTTTTTTTTTTTAAGCATTTCTAGTAACCCAGGTGAGAAGTTTTTCTATAACTGTCATAATTGACTATACTTCATATGCATATATTACACCTAATTCAAATAATATGACACTTTGTTCACTAAAACCACTTACATCTCAAAAAAACTGACCTTTTTTCTCACTTTCCGCCAAACAAATTTCGCTTCCCTCTCATTTTTGCTACAATTTCTAATTAATATACAGAGATTAGCGCGTAAACTACCGTAAACCACCGTTATTTGTCATATAACACTTAATAGTACCTTGGCTGCGACCACCAACATCTTACCGCTATTTAAGTACTAGCAGGCAGCTTCGGTTGACTTTGTGTCATCCGATATTCGCACTTCCTGAACAACTGTAAAATCGTCTTCCTCTACATTGCACACAAAAACAATGAAGCCAACACACAATTTGTAAGAATATTCTACGCTATACTAGCTAGATACATACATACATATAAGTATTATAAGACGCTATAGCTCGCTATTTAAGTTGGTTAAATCGCCAGCTCAAACTAGTCCCAACTTTGCTATGCTGCTTGCTATGTAATTCAACACCCAAGCAAAAAAAAATACAAAAAAACAAAAAATGAGTTAAACATGTAAAATAAAACAAAAATTGCTAAGATGTAGCATGCTAGACCATATTTTCTAGTGCTTAAATACTTGCATACGCTTATTCATATGCATTTATATAACATCGTATTAAGTGCATGCCACAAGAGCTTGCAACCCGAGGCCAAGAACTTCAAGTTTCCACTGTTGCGTTTGTTAGCTGTCTCTTCCTTATGCTTTTTATTGTATTCTCCAAAGGCAGTTAGTCGACATTTTTACTTACAGCGAGTAGGAAATATCTTGTAGGGGTTTTGCTTACTTCGGGTTTTTTTTTGTGAACTATTTATAGCGCTGTCTTCATGTATGGTGTAGAGTGAAGCTTCCTGATATTGATATTCAATCATATAATTATATAGCCAGAGAGCATAAAACTGTCTGTCTGATTATATATATGCGAACTAGATATCGTTCTGAAAATTTGCACATGCTTTTTTCCCTTCAAACAGTTGCTTATTTTACGTGACCGCCGATATTGAATATATTGCCATATAAATTGATCGATAAAAATGAAGTTCTTGTATGGGCAACCTTTTTATTTGACAAGATATCTTCACGAAATTTGGCATATAATATTATCTAAGCCAAACTTACAACCTCCGAAAAAAGTTTTTAGATCGAGCTACTATAGCATATAGCTGCCATACAAACTGATCGATAAAAATGAAGTCCTTGTAGGAAAAACTTTTTTATTTGACAAAATATCTTCACCAAATTTGGCAAATAATATTATCTAAGACAAACCTACAACATCCATATAAATTTTTTCGAATCGGACTACTATAGCATATAGCTGCCATACAAACCGACTGAATAAAAGCATATTTTTGTAAAGAAACTTTTTAATTTGTGAAGCGTATTCTAGCTGTGGTGCAATTAACCGAAAGCAAATACTTTTATAAAACAATTACCACTTAACAAATATTAGCGTGTGCGCTCGAAAGCTTTCTAGCTTGGGTTCAAGGCTATTTACGGTCAAATTGCGAACCAAACACTTTTTTCAACGCATTTGTCTCGCATTAGCCGGTGTGAGGTTTACGTACATAATTAGTTTTAATTTAAAACGTGTACGAATTCGTTGAAAATATACAAGAAAATAAAATTTCATAAGCGAAATATATATGTGTATGTATATACAGCACCTATACATATGCATATACATATATTTAAAAAGTACACATTAATTATGAATAAAATGTTAGCAAGAGCACTCACTAACTTTTGTGTAAAAAATCACAACTGATGCTTCGGTACACGCTTTCAAATACAACAAAAAACAACAAAAACGCTGCACAGCAACAGCGTAGAAATATGCCATGAAAAAAGTGTAATTACGCTGCTAACTAAAAGTAAAATGAAAACAGTACATAAAAGCGCAACGAAAACTCGCAGCGAATCACTTTCAAGCGCAAACTAAGAAAAGTGATGCTTCTACGACATTCGCAACGGTGAAGCGCAATTTTCAGCAACTTTTTTCTTAAAGCTTTACGCTTGGCACAACTAGTTTCTTGCTTTTCATTTTGCTATGCAACCACGCTCATTTTCTTAGCGCTTCACTTTTGCACTGAAAATCAAACCAAAGAAACAAATAAACGAAATCACGCTCAACCGCAACAGTTGCTTTTACTATTTTCCACATTTCTAGCATTTTCCAAGCCAGGCTAAGTCATTGCAGTTGGCCAACTCACCACCACACGTTTGTCATATCGTCATAGCGTCTTAGCAAAGTCAAAAGCAATGCCTCAGCGCTTGTGGACTTGTTGTCTGTGCCGTTTTTGATGGCTTTGGTCTCGGCACTGGTAGCACCACTTTCAATTCGTTCCACTGTTGCTGCAGTTGCATGGCCAACTACAAACTACTACTAGATTATGCCGCTAGCGCTAGCGCTAACAATGCGCCAACAAAAGCAACCAGTCAGTCGAGTCGGCCAACATAGTGCAGACAGCGCACAAGACGAACGGAGAAAGAAGCGCGAAGCACCATAAATTGGCAAAAGTCACATAGCGTAAAATTCAAAGCCAAGTTTAACTGAATAATTTCACGCAAGCGGCCAAGTAAGCGCGCAGACTGTAGCCACGCTACGTCGTCAAGTTGATTATGCTGCAGACATGCAACTCAGCCGTGGGGCCACCGACTGACTCGTCTACCCAACTACCTACCTACCTACAAACCGAGCGACGCAGCTAACTTTCTGTTATGGTGCTTTGGCAGCCATAATAACCGGCCAGCCGAACTACCTGTTTGCCCTGCCTCACTCACTCACTGGCTTACTAACTGGCTAACTTACTTGTTCATCGCATTTAAGTAGCTGGATTGTACAAGCTAGCGAGATTAAAACTCAACCAGCTTGTATTTTGGACTTGAATTTGAGCTCAGTAGAAGTTTGTAATGCATTTGTTGTTGTTGTTATTATGTTTGTTGTTGCAAAAAATACTTGCAATGTCAAAATTGTATTGAATTTTGTTTTCGGTTGCTGATTGATGGCTGCTTTGTTGGTTTCGTTGCAGTTTTGCGCTTGACAAAGTTGATTTGCTGGCGAAGTTCCGCGCTTAAGTCTTTAGTTTTGAAAGTAGTGGAAACTATCAATTTTTATGCACTGAAGAGGGTATACTAAGTATGCCACGAAGTTTGTAACACGGAGTAGCAAACGTCGAAGACCCTAGAAAGTATATGAGTTATATGTAAATGAATGTTTAGCTAGACAAACTTTAGTCAAGTCATCCTGTCTGTCAGTTTATCTGTTTATAACCAAATAAGTCGCTCAGTTTTTGAGATATCGACCTGAAATTTCACACATACCCTTTTTATGCCCTGAAACTACTAATTTCTCAAAAGAGCCGATATGGGACCTCTATAACATATAGCTGCCATACAAACTGAACGATCGGAACTAAATTTTTGTATGGAAAACTTTTGTATTTTAGAAGATATCGTCATGAAATTTGGTAGAAATTATTATGTGAACTAACACTACAATCTCCAAAGAAATTGTTCTGATCGGACCACTATATCATATAGCTGCCATACAAACTGACTGACCAATATAAAACCCTTGTATGAAAAACTTTTTTATTTATTAAGATATCTTTACGAAATTCGCCAAGGGAGATTGATCAATGCAACACTACAAGCTGACTACAAAATTGTTTAGGTCAGATCACTACATCAAACAGCTGCCATACAAACTGACTAACTGAAATCCAGATAAATTCGTTTTATATCATTTTATACTACAGGAAGTATATCAGTGAAGGCTATTATGGGTTTGATGTTGTTAAATACCCTTCTTGATTTTAATTACATAACATTAAAACGGGCTTCTGAACCTAATAAATCAGTTCATCGACAAATTAAAAATCTTAAATCAAGAAATTAAAACTTGCTGATTAATTACGTAAAAGTTTAGGCCACGCCTGCCACCTGATACATGCAAGATGCTCAGCGATTGGCAGCTGTCAGACTAAACGCTTAAAATTTACATGATTTGATGTCAAAAACTATAAAAAAAAATTTATAACAGCAATTTCTTGGTAATTTTGAGGCATAAAAATTGGAAACGGCCACCCAAAGAGAATGCGTATAATTTTAAATAAATTAATGTTACGTTAAAAGATTTCATTTTTTTCTTACTTTTTTGATTTTATCTTTCATTTTTTATTTTTAATTTTTTTTTCTATTTTTTTATTTTTATTTTTTTTTTTTTATTTTTCTATTTTTTTATATATATTTTTTTTATATATATTTTTTTTATTTTTATTTTTTTTTTCTATTTTTTTTTTATTTATTTTTTATAGTTTTTACTTATTTGCTATTTTTTTCTATTTTGCTTTTTATTTTTCAATTTATTTTTTTATTAACTCACGGCTGATTCTTCAGTTACCTTCTGCGCAAAACCCAAATAAGTTGCAGCCTTACGTGGCTTGGTGTTTGTTGCTTTTACTTTTTTTCTTGCAAAAGAAAATAAAGGTGTTTCGATACACACCTCGGGTGCCAGAAAAGGTCTTCGCTATTGCTGGTTTCGGTCGCGCATCTACAACAATCTAATTCTACGTGTTTTTGCTGTTGTTGTATACTTAATTTTTGCTTGAAAATTATATATATTTTTAAATTTGATTAATGATATTATACGTGTCGGCGGTTATTTCATATATGCACACACATACAAACACACAGATTTGTGTCTAGCGCATAAAAGCAGCAACAAATTTTAGCCAACTTGCCGTCGTATCCCATGAGTCGCCGCTTCTCTTTAGACTCAAATATATTATTGTAAGTTTTTTCTATAATTTCAGCATTTTTTTCGTTTTCAAATTTCTGCTATTATATTATTTTAGTGCAAGATCATTAAGGATATTTTTTTAAGCTATGCTCAGCGCTTGAAATTTTGTTATTCTAAGCATTCGCCGTCATGAAGCTGAGTCTTGGCTTCATTAATGCCGCAAAAAGTGAAACGTAAACAAAACGAAGGCTTGCTTAGGTTTTAGATTTCAGCAAAAACGCTGTTAACAATAGCAAATTAAGTTAAGAAAAAATGCGGCAAAAAAGATTTGGTTATTTACTTGCGTCATTTTTTTTTTCCTTAATTAAAATTTCGACTGGCTTTGCGTGTGCGAAGTGGAAAATTATCTTCGAAATCGCTGAAATCACATGCAATTATTTTGTTGTTGCTTTTAGCTGATATTTTTCGAAGTTAAAAACACATACAAAAATATATACATACATATGTACATGCCATACATATATTTTACATGTAGTATAATGTATGGCTTTTGAGATATGACATCATCCGTTGAGTAGGCTCAGCAAAAGTCTGGCAAATTAAAAGTGAAACGCACAAAAAATAATTGACTTAAAACTTAAAAAAAGCAAAAAAAAAATTTGCGCTAGGCAGAAAAATTGGAGTATTTGCTGGTGATTTTTCAATAAGCACTAAAACTCAAATGCGGGAAAAATTTTATTGCCGAAATAATTTTACAAAATATAAACATATACATATATAATATACAATTTTAATTAATTTTTTTTTTTTGAATTTGAAAATAAAAATACTAAAATTGAAAATTTCGAAAAATTAATTTTATGAAATCAAATATATATCTTTTAAAATATTTTTTGCGTATCAAATTTTACTAAAAATTATTTTAATTTTTTTTTATAAATTTTTTTTATTTTTATATTTAAAAAATTTTATTTTATTTTTTAGTTCTTCAATATTTCTTTGTAACTTTATATAGGAATTTTAAATAAAAGTTCTGGAAAATATATTTTTTGTTGTTAAAATAATTTTTTCCAAAATAGAAAAATCTTTATAAATTGTTTTTTGTTTTTTTAATTATTGTATGTTATATTTCAATTAACATTTACAAAAATATTTTAAAAATGATGTAAAGATATTTAATTTTATTTAAAGATATTTAATTTTTTGTTAATTCAATGTATTTTTTTGTTAATTTAATATTTTTCGAAGTTGAAAATAGAAAATTTCGAAAAATATTTTTATATTGCTTAAAAAAATATTTATTTTTAAAAACTGTTTTTAATTAAATTTTTTTTAATAAAAAACTGAAAAAAATAGTTTATAATTTATTTCCAAGCAAAATAATTCAATTTGTGGATTTTACTAAAAAAGATTTAAATTATTTTTAAATATTAAAAAAAAAATTATAAAAATAATAGGTAAAAATGTATCTCTATTTTAAAGGATAATACTCTTTATTGTTAATATCAAAATAAAAATATATATACATATATAAAATAAAAATATTTGAAAACCCAAAAAAATATGATTTAATGAATTTTTAATAAGAGTTAAAATAATAAAGCCTTTTTCGTATTTTTTTAAATAAATTCAAAATTTTTATATAATTTTTTTTTTTAATTTTTTTGCATTAAAAACTATTTTTATTTTTATTTTGGTATTTTTCTTTAATACTTCTTACTCAATTTTTTTAATCTTTAATTTTTTTCGTAAAAACTTGAAATTTTTTAAAATTTATTTTACATTATTTTTGCTATGAAATCGAAAATTTTGTGGCATATACAGATGTGCATTTTTTAATACAAAACCTAAGTGTGCATTTCGCCATAATTTGTCATTGACCGGTTCTCGCCATATGACGCAAAACAAAAGCAAGAAGCAAAACAAAGGCTGCATGTAAAGAAGCTGCCAAAATCGGCATTTTTTGGGAAGCTGCGCCTACTGCACACATTTTTTGCAACAATTTGATTTATCTGCCTGTCAGTTGATCCCGCGAAGACTTGTGCAAATATTGTTTTCATCATTTTTTAAGCACATTTTTTATGCATTAATTTGTCGCATTTATTTTGACTGCAGCAAGCGTTATATTTTTGCACATTTTTACTTCATACGAATTCCTTTAATGCGTATATCTCGCGATTTACATACACACACACACATGCGCATATACACACAAATATGCATCATTTTATGCAAATACTTGTATTTATTTTTCAAAATTTATTTTCCGTTCTCACCGTCGTCGTCGTCGGTTCAAACTTTCAAGCCGGCCCTTGTCGTGTAGTGCCAGCAACTTTGTCGCTTTTCATTTCCTTGCGCCATTTGCTTTTGGTGTGACATGCATAATTTTGTGTTTCTGCGAATTGGCCGCACATCGACGGCATTTCATTTTATTTTTGCAACTTTTTTACATATTTGCTGGCATATGTTTATGTTTGCCTAATAACTTGATTGCCTTACGGCGCCCTCCATTACGCTGTTGTATGTCCCTTGTTTGTCTTGCAAAAAATTCCCATGCGCTTCGCTGGCAAAATGCATTAGTGATTTCTGACTAAAAGCCATTGTTTTTTTTTCATTATTTATTTGTACGCTTTCGTGAGTTTTCAATTTGATAAAAATATAAAAATTTTGTATATCCAGTAAATTTTTAGGGTAAATTTGCTAAACTTTTGGAGTTGTGGTTAAAACTCGATTTTATGCTGAGTTTATCATTTAATAAAAGCATATAAAACAAATTTTGGATATATTTTTGTAGGTTTGTGCCTTAAACTCGAGTTTAAGATTTTGTAAATTTCAAAAATGTTCGTGTGTTTTCAATTCAATAAAAATTTATAATACAAATTAACATACATTTTCTTAAAAATTCTGATTGAGGCTTAAACTCGAGTTTAGGGTTTTTTGTGTTTATGAACAACCTTCAGTCTCATACTAATCTAATTTTTGTCTTAAACTCGAGTTAGAGTTTAAGTTTAAGGTATGAGTTTGCAAAATTTTAATGAGTTTTTAATTAGACGCACAATTTATAATAGAAATTAAAGAAAATTTTCTTAAAAATCGTGCTTAAGGCTTAAACTCGAATTTAAAATTTTGGAAGTTTAAAAAAATTTCTAAACTATTAATTCTACAAATTATATAAGAGAAATAAAAGTAAAGTAAAAGTTTGTCTTGAGTCTTAAACTCGAGTTTAAAATTTAAGGTTAAGGTATGAGTTTGCACAATTTTAATGAGTTTTTAATTAGATGAAAATTTACAATAGAAATTAAAGTAAATTTTCTTAAAAATATTGCTTGAGGCTTAAACTCGAGTTTAAAGTTTTGGGTTTATGCACAACTTTTATTATTTTTCAGTTTGATAATAATAAAAAATAGACGCATTTTATAGATGTGTCTCTTAAACTCGAGTTTAATGTTTTGGGAGTTTAAAATAAATTCTTAAACTTTCAATTCTACCAAATTATATAAGAGAAATAAAAGTAAATTAAAAGTTTGACTTGAGTCTTAAACTCAAGTTTAAGGCCTTTTAAGTTTCCACTCCAACAAAAACATATATAAAGAAATAAAATTAAGGAAAAAATTTCGTTTTTAGTCTTAATCTCGAGTTTAACTCCAATAGTTTATAAGAGTTTATGAAGAACTTTTGTGATGTGATTAGATTCGATAAGTTATTTTTCAACTTTTGTGAATTTTTCATTCTATGGTAAACTCTGAGTTAATGTTAAACAAAGAAATATTCAGTCTTAAACTCGAGTTTAAAAAAAATTAGATTTTAATAGTTTATGAAAACGATATGATTACTTTTTCAATTTTTGTGAATTTTTCTTGCAATGGTAAACTCTGAGTTAATGTAAACACCGAGATCTGTAGTCTTAAACTCGAGTTCAAAAAAAATTAGCTTCGAAAGGTTTTTGAAGAACTTATATAATTTCGTTAGATTAGATAACTTTTTTTAATTTTTGTGAATTTTTCCTTTTATGGTAAACTCTGAGTTAGTGTTAAACACCGAAATATTTAATAATTTTTAATTAATTTGAGTCATAGTTACCGAAATTAATATAAAATCTTTGTTCAACCATACAAACGTGCCACACTATACACCTTTATTTAACTACATGTGTATATTTTTTATGACTGAAACAAATTAAATAAACAAAATTTTTCTGCCAGCAATAAAAATCATCGATACGCAAATATTATAAATCAATTTTTTATGTTTTTTAAATTTTTTATAATTATTTTGTGTGACAAATTTGCAAATATTTGAGCAAAAAGTGGGCATGCTATACTTGCTTGCGTTTTAAATGATGGGTAATGAACTCGTAAATATTTTTTTATTTATCTATACAGTAGAGCTTCCATAATTATAACTGCGATAACTCGATGTTCTCCATAACTCGAACTCTTGAATTGACAATAGGAATCAAATTTAATACAACTTGTCTACCATAACTCGAAGTCTCTATACCCAGAAGTTCTTTTTTGGTTTGTGAAGATTCGAGTTTGACTCGGCTATAATCGCGTAAACGGTGTCTTCGCCAGTAAAGAAGAAGAAGAAGATTCGAGTTAGGGAAGTTCAGCTGTATAAAAAAATGTGCATTTTTTCTCATTTTTTAATCCAAAATTTAATAAAAAAAATCATGACACTTAACTGCGCTCGAAATGCAAATAATAAATCAAAAATGTTTATTAAAAAATATCACAAGAAAGTAAGTTTGACGGCGAAGAAATTTTGAAAAATATTCTAATAATTTTTTTAGCAGAAACAAGTATGAATTTTTACATATTCATTATCATCTAAAAATTCGAAATTAGTAAATTTTATGGGAATAATAAATATATATGCATCTTAGCATTAAAAAGCTTTATATATGCTTATGAAAAAAAAAATTATATGATAAAAAGTATTCAGTATTAAAAACGAGAGATATTCAACATCAAATATTTAAAATAAATTTTCATTCTACTCCTTAGAAACACACGACTTTTTGCACGAACTACTTAAAAGAATTTTTTTAGACAGCCAAGCTATAAGTATGAGTCCAAGTGGGTCTAGGTCTCACTACTGTGTCATATTTGTTAATATTCTGAACAAGAAACTTATCAGCACCCCACACTACTGGCACTTTAAGCCTCAGCGTATTACTATTTAATTCACGAAATATATTTTCACTTAAAACTTTTTAGTTCAACCTCTGCAAATGACAGATTTGCTACCATTTATTTCACGCCGCAACGCTCGCATATATTATATGATAATTATAGCGAGTATGAGAAAAAACAAAAAACACAAAAGAAGTGAAAAACAGTTCAACTACATGGTCAAGCAAAAATATGAATAATGAAGTCAAGTGTGACGCGTTGGGATGACAATAAATGATTAATGTGTGACAGTGATGCCAGCAAATAAACAATAAGGCACGAATAGCTGAAGCAAACTTCAACGAACAGATAGAGCGAAATGTGAAATAAGACAAAAGAAATCAGCAACCGAAATCTGCGCAAAAAATCAAAAAATATCAACTGCACGCCATGAAAAGCTGGTAACTAGAACATGTACGCACAAAAAAAAACAACTTATATGGTTATAATAAATTAATAAAAATAAATAAATAAAGCGAAGGAAAAACGTTAACTTATACCGAAGCTTTAATACCATTCACATGTTCATTACTTATCCATAAGAATATATGTAGCATACATTTTCAGCTTCCGTTGGCAGATATAACTAATAGATAACCAATATATAAGCAATATATAACCAATATATAAGCAATATATAACCTATAAATAACCAATATATAACCATTTTATAACAAAACTCAAAATTTTATTTCAATAGTAGTGGTTTCTATTATGTCGTTTTTTCTTCGCCTGTAAACTTATGAAAAGTGATGTTACGCTATTTTGCATTTTAGCTGACGAAAAGCGGTTTCAAACCAGGACTTGACTTTATGAGTCAATTTGTGTAGCAGTTATATGCTATACTGGTCCGATCTGCACACTTTGTTTGGAAATTGTAACTTTCTCTGCAGGAAGAAACTCTACTATATTTCGATATCACATAGTAGTCGGATTCGTTCTACGAAATAACCAGCTTCTTTGGGAAGAAATGGACTTGTCCAAAATTTCAAATCTATATCTGAAAAACTCAGTGATGGACAGATGAACATGTGGAAATCGACTAGGGTCTACAACTTTCTTTTCTTCTGTTACGAACTTCGTGCCAAATTCAAATAACCTGTTCAGGGTATTAAAACAGAAACTCTTAGAAGCAAGTTATGATGAGCACAACATTGTTGTTGCGTAAATTACTCAACAAAAGCAAGGACGAGAACAATCATGTCAGCTTAGCTAACAAAAGCAGCAAACAGATTATGAAACCACAAAAAAAAGCTAGGAGTTGGACTTCTGCACAGTTGGGCTACACTGGCGTCCTGTGAGAGCCGCCACATTGGCGTCTGCAAAGCGGAAGCCGCGCAAGGGATGAGAAAAAGACGCTCGGTTAAAAGAAAAAGGATGTTTTATTATTTTTTGTTTTTGTATTTTGTCTTGTTGTTGTTTAGCTACCCCTATTACTGACAACAACTAACTGCAAACGTATGTGGTCCGGCTTTTGGTCAGCCTTTGCGCTGGTCATTTAGAATTTCACACGCAAATTTCCATTGTGCTATAAGCGAATTATAAAGAGATTGATAAGAGGGTTTAAGTTGACAAGGGTTGCGGATATTTGAGTTTAACTAGAGACACAATCCCTTGTATGCAGAACAGCATAGATTGACAATAGATTGTGGATAACAAAACGTATACCGTAAAAGGCATGCCTTGATTAAATGCTGATGTGATAAGTTTAGTAATCCAATTTTTGCCAATCGAAAATATAAATTAAGTTCCTACGCCGCAAAATAATTAATAGAAATTCAAAGAACAGCTGCTATGAGGACTGTCGTATCGCAGTGGAGAGAAAGTGGACAGACTACCGCGGAATTTTGCGATCGAAAACAACACGAGTGAGGTAGGATAGATACCGTGAGTTGAAGATGGAAGCGACGCTCAAAATTTCTACGCTCAAAGTTTCTACGAAAAGTTGCGGCGACTAACAGTAGGTTTCAAGACCGGAGCATTCGCTTGTAGAACCCCCAGAGATGATCTAGTGGCTGATTCTCAAAGCATACTGAAATTATGGAGGGAACACTTCTTCAGCCTGCTGAACGTCAATATCAGGAGATGGCGAACCCGATTCCTCAATTGATGACGATGGAATATATGTTCCACTGCCCGACATTGATGAGATTCGAATAGCATTTACCCACCTGAAAAACAACAAAACGGTAGGGACTGATGGATTACCGGCCAAGCTATTCAAATACGGCGGCAAAGAATTGACAAGGTGTATGCAGCTTCTTTGCAAGATATGGTCGGATGGAAGCATGCCCGATGATTAGAACCTAAGTGTGCTCTGCCCAATCTACAAAAAGGGACCGCAATCTGCGCCTACTACCGTGGGTTAAGCCTCCTCAATATCGCATATAAGATTCTATCGAGAGTATTGTGTAAGCTGACTTTGAGCAGTACCAAAAGCTCCATCAGGATGCTCTCCAAGCCGTTCGAGACCACTTCGTTAGAGAGATCAGATGTAGAAGGACCTGACTACACTTGGTTGAGATATCAAATAGCGAAAAACTATGGGTTATGTTGTTAACTCGGCTATGACCGCATAAGCGGTGTCTATGTCAGTAAAGAAGAAGAAGCAGACTCATACTGGAAATCCTCGCAAGGTTGGATATGGCAGATAAGTCTTGGAAAATTTCTGATTATTCCTACATAAGCGAATTCACGGCCGATAGTTTCCGGTAGAATATACATAGAACCACCATTTCATAATTCGGTGTGAGAACACGGAAAAAGTATATGAGAAAACGTTACTGTGTATTAGATATAACGGTATATTTGTTATGTTATCAGTTTGAGTGCAGTATATAATAATTATAATTAAAATTATTTTTTACATACGTTTTTGCTGTTTACTAGCTTCAAAATATATATTAAAAAATAGCCATACCTGAAATGAGAAAAACAGAAATGGATTTTAGAATTGTTGAAAATGTAATAAATATACTTAAAAATGTTGTTTAAATTAGTTAATTAAATGCTAATAGCAGTTAATGATGTCTCACTTTTCTGCCTCCAATAATAATAATTACAACAATAATAATTCAGTTGTTTTGAGCGGCAGAATACTGCCGAGTTGATGTCCTTGACTTGGTTAAAAAAAATTCGGGTCCGTTTCGGTTACGTAGACCCGACGGTCGTGGGAATGGCCAATAATAATTCTCAAGATATTTGATTAATGGTAGGGCTAGATGTTTATATGCCTTTGGCTTCAGGATGTCCAAAGAATCAGAACAAATGTTAATAAAGAACAGGATCACCACCATCAGCTGGGTTGAAGCAAGAGGTATTTAAATATCGATATGTTTAAAGTATCATGACAGCTCCTGCTTACTTTCTAGCTATGAAAGTGGTGGTATCTTTACAAGTTTGATAAATTTTCATAGAATTTTGATACTGAAAATAAAGTAAAATGGTGGAATGCAAACTTCAATTGCAATTTTTTCACTTTTCAAAACTGACAAA
>CM050325.1:80825573-80907095 GCA_027475135.1 Bactrocera correcta | reverse complement strand
GGTAAATGTTCAGGAGAGCGGCTTTTCCGAAAACGTGCACCAATTTTCAGGGGAAATGTCTTAAAAAATTCGTTTTTAATTCCGATTCACGAATATGGGTAAATGTTCAGGAGAGCGGTTTTTCCGAAAACGTGCACCAATTTTCACGGGAAAGGTCTTAAAATACTCGTTTTTAGTTTTTTTTTACGAATATGTTAGGCGCGTGCCTTTAAAATCAGTATTTTCTTTGTTTTTATAAAAAAACATCGTATTTCCCGAAATCAAAAATTCATTTTTGCACTTTACACGTCTTTGGATGTTGAAATTATACTTTATATAAGTTATATACGCGTAATTATTGATGTAGTTTAGTTAATCAATAAAAAAAATTTGGGTTTTTTTTGTTATTTTTATAAAAATATGAAAAACTTTACAATCACTTCACTTCAACGAAAATGGCAAGGTTATGTTCGAAATTATGGCACAGCTGTTGTAAATTCGAATGGCCACTCATGCACTGATCGTTTTCGAATTATCGATACTCTCAATATTCGAGACTGATCGAGAATTGGCAAAAATGAGAAATACATAACAGGAAAATTTATAATTCATTATTTTTGAAGAAAAATATTCGAGACTGATTGAGAATTGGCAATAATGAAAAATACATAACAGGAAAATTTATAATTCATTATTATTGCAGAAAGAAGAAGAATTTGGATACAGAAGAATTTTGAACACCGGGGTTTTGGACCGACCAGGGATATTATTTTTTGAGCGCTCGAAAAATAATATCCCTGGTCGGTCCAAAAACCCCCGGGGTTCAAAATTCTTCTGTATCCAAATTCTTCTTCTTTCTGCAATAATAATGAATTATAAATTTTCCTGTTATGTATTTTTCATTATTGCCAATTCTCAATCAGTCTCGAATATTTTTCTTCAATAATAATGAATTATAAATTTTCCTGTTATGTATTTCTCATTTTTGCCAATTCTCGATCAGTCTCGAATATTGAGAGTATCGATAATTCGAAAACGATCAGTGCATGAGTGGCCATTCGAATTTACAACAGCTGTGCCATAATTTCGAACATAACCTTGCCATTTTCGTTGAAGTGAAGTGATTGTAAAGTTTTTCATATTTTTATAAAAATAACAAAAAAACCAATTTTTCTTATTGATTAACTAAACTACATCAATAATTACGCGTATATAACTTATATAAAGTATAATTTCAACATCCAAAGACGTGTAAAGTGCAAAAGTGAATTTTTGATTTCGGGAAATACGATGTTTTTTGATAAAAACAAAGAAAATACTGATTTTAAAGGCACGCGCCTAACATATTCGTAAATAAAAACTAAAAACGAGTATTTTAAGACCTTTCCCGTGAAAATTGGTGCACGTTTTCGGAAAAGCCGCTCTCCTGAACATTTACCTTAAATACATTTCGATACACTAAATCTAACTGATCGCAGCACATTCCATTCCAATGCTTTAACTGAGTAACGATCACCGCTAATACAACTCAATTCTGGTAATGCTCGACAAGTTCGTTGCGTTTGATGTTATTGCTGTTTTCGTTTGACACCTAGCACTTCACAAATTGCCCTATACAGATATATGTACATATACACATATTGAGCAAATGCATTCCGCGACAACCGAGTCAAGTGAATGGGCGGAAAATACACACACTTGTGAAATTACTAGAGCCAACTTAGTAGTTATTGCTTTGCTTCCATTCTATTCAAAAGAAACTATATGCAAATACACAAATTTCTGCTTTAACTACATCTATTTTACTATTTCACTATATTTCTTATTTAAAATGCATATCCTCTTTAATCTAATAAGAAAAATTAAGTTCTCAAGCCATGATGGTATTTACTGCAAATGTCAAATATGAAAACTATTGGAATTTATGCAAATTGTGGTATGTTCAATGAAAGCTTTCTCATATGAAAATTCGAACCAAATGCACATTGTACATTTTAATGAGGTGACAAATACAATTAAATGAAAAATTGTGAAAACGACAACAAAGTAACAAAAACTATTTTAGTAAACTTTAAAAAAAGTTATTTATTGAAAGTATGAATCCATGTCGTGGATGTAATTTATAAACTATTTGGAAAGCAATCCATGTTTCTTGCATCACTGGTTTCTGTTTACGTTGTATCCAGTAAAAGGGAATTGGGAAAAGTCTCCAAACTACGAAAGTATCAAAAACAGCTGCGATCAAAACATAACCTAAAATTTTCCTTTCAAATATTACACACGCTGTGTCGTGTTTGTGTTTTTAGTGCTCTATTTAGTTTTTCTTGTTTATATTCCAAACTAAACACATATTTTCGCAAAAATTTAATAAATAAAATAAAGCAACATGCCGAAAGTTCGAAGTTCATCTGGGCCGCCGCGAAAGCAAGGCTTTAACCACTCCAATCACTCGATGAATCCAGAACGGCCCAAATCTGGCTTGAAGGGGGTAGCCAATCCCCGAACACAGGCAACAATTAAACGATTGCAAATGTATCGCAATTTCAAGGCAAAGCGTGATCGCAGAGGAAAAATTATCACCCCAGCACCATTCCAGGTAAACGGAATGATTTTTATTTTCTTAATAAATTAGCTAACATCTTCGTCATAGGGACGTTTGCCATCTGGCACCATGGCGCGGGTGGAACCCTCACCAAAATGGTTTAGTAACTCCAGAGTTATATCACAAAATGCGTTGCAAAAGTTCCAGGATGAGATTGGCAAAGCAGTTAAAGATCCATATCAAGTGATAATGAAGCCGTCACAGTTGCCTATAACACTGCTTAATGAGTCGAGCAAGTATAAACGCGTTCATTTATTGGATACTGAAAGTTTCGATACCACTTTCGGTCCTAAAAAACAACGAAAACGTGTAAATTTGAAAGTTCGCGATTTGGAAGACTTGAGTCGTAGCGCAGAATTACAGGCGGAGAATTATGATGAAACCAAAGATGTTGATTTGGTTCGTGAAGAGACCGGCGAAAAAGCTGCACAACGCGATTGGATATTTGCTGCGGGCCAGAGTCGTCGTATATGGAATGAATTGCACAAAGTAGTTGATGCTTCTGACGTTTTACTTCAGGTACTTGACGCACGCGATCCCATGGGCACACGTTCCAAATATATTGAACAATTTCTACGTAAAGAGAAACCGCATAAACACTTGTTCTTCATTTTGAACAAAGTCGACTTGGTGCCTGTGTGGGTTACCCAGCGTTGGGTGGCTTTGCTGAGTGCGGAATATCCTACGATTGCTTTTCACGCGTCAATGCAGCATCCTTTTGGCAAGGGTTAGTATTTATAGGTGCAATAATAAAAAATGTGATTCCCAAGTAATAATTTTGTCTTTTTCCCATAGGTGCACTTATAAATCTTTTCCGCCAACTAGGCAAACTGCATATGGACAAAAAGCAGATCAGTGTTGGTTTCATTGGTTATCCGAATGTCGGCAAATCCTCGGTTATTAATGCACTGCGTTCCAAAAAAGTGTGCAATGTTGCGCCCATCGCAGGCGAAACAAAAGTATGGCAGTACATTACTTTGATGAAACGTATTTTCCTCATCGATTGCCCTGGTGTGGTTTATCCCTCGGCAGAAACCGACACCGAAAAGGTTTTGAAAGGTGTTGTACGTGTTGAATTGGTCACAAATCCTGAAGACTATGTTGATACAGTTTTACAACGTGTCCGTAAGGAATATATACAGAAAACATATAAAGTTGAGAGTTGGACTTCGTCAATGGACTTTTTGGAGCAATTGGCTAAAAAATCTGGAAAATTATTGAAAGGCGGAGAACCTGATATTACGGTGACTTCACGTATGGTACTGAATGACTGGCAGCGTGGAAAGTTACCATTTTATGTAGCACCCGAAGGTTATGAAACGCCTCATTCACAAGCTAATAAGCCACAAATCACCAATGAAACCGAAAACTCTGGTCAAGCCGAACAAGAAGGTGATGATGCCAAATCTGACGCCCCTACATTTGTAAGTGAGTCAGTTAAGAAAGCGAGAGAGTTCAAACAGCTGCAAGATTTCCGCAAAATTAAAGTTGGTATTGAATTTGAAGCTGATGACGTACGTGAGTTGGACAAAATTGATGTAGAATTACTGGAAAAACAAAAAGCCGAACGTTTGGAGCGTAAAAAACAACGTTTACAAAATCCCGACGACGAAGAGGAGTCGAGCGATGGCGCCAGTGAATTCTACTCTGAAGACGAATATGTTGAGGATCTGGGACGTGTCGTGCACAAGAAAGCCAACGTCAAACGTAAGGCAAGTGTGGCGATAACGGCTTCTGGAAAGTTCAAAGTGGAGCCTGATGTTGGCGAAGAAAGTGATAATGAAGGCAAACAACCTGCAGCTAAAAAACGTTTAACCGCCAAAGAAAAACGTGCTTTAGAACGAAGTTTGAAACGCAAAAAGATCGGCACTAATTTCTACGAAGTATCCAATGTGAAAAATCGTAATAGAAATAAGAAACATGAGCCATGATGTAGATAAAATTTGAATGTTACTCGCCAAACATATTGTTACAACCTTCAAAATCCAAAATAAATTTTATTTTTATCATGAATATTGATTTATTACTTTCATATTTGGATTAGTTACTCTTCTACCTTATAACGGGTGATTTTTTAAGAGCTTGATAACTTTTTTAAAAAAAAAAACGCATAAAATTTGCAAAATCTCATCGGTTCTTTATTTGAAACGTTAGATTGGTTCATGACATTTACTTTTTGAAGATAATTTCATTTAAATGTTGACCGCGGCTGCGTCTTAGGTGGTCCATTCGGAAAGTCCAATTTTGGGCAACTTTTTCGAGCATTTCGGCCGGAATAGCCCCAATTTCTTCGGAAATGTTGTCTTCCAAAGCTGGAATAGTTGCTGGCTTATTTCTGTAGACTTTAGACTTGACGTAGCCCCACAAAAAATAGTCTAAAGGCGTTAAATCGCATGATCTTGGTGGCCAACTTACGGGTCCATTTCTTGAGATGAATTGTTGTCCGAAGTTTTCCCTCAAAATGGCCATAGAATCGCGAGCTGTGTGGCATGTAGCGCCATCTTGTTGAAACCACATGTCAACCAAGTTCAGTTCTTCCATTTTTGGCAACAAAAAGTTTGTTAGCATCGAACGATAGCGATCGCCATTCACCGTAACGTTGCGTCCAACAGCATCTTTGAAAAAATACGGTCCAATGATTCCACCAGCGTACAAACCACACCAAACAGTGCATTTTTCGGGATGCATGGGCAGTTCTTGAACGGCTTCTGGTTGCTCTTCACCCCAAATGCGGCAATTTTGCTTATTTACGTAGCCATTCAACCAGAAATGAGCCTCATCGCTCATCGGACACGGACGCGAAACACATTTCGAACCGAACACTGATTTTGGTAATAAAATTCAATGATTTGCAAGCGTTGCTCGTTAGTAAGTCTATTCATGATGAAATGTCAAAGCATACTGAGCATCTTTCTCTTTGACACCATGTCTGACATCCCACGTGATCTGTCAAATACTACTGCATGAAAATCCTAACCTCAAAAAAATCACCCGTTATTATATATATGTATATATATATAGTTGCTGTAAAAATAATATTTTAAAAATTTTCGTATAAAACAAGCGATTGCTAGTCTTTTACGCTCGGATTGAACACGTTGTTCCTATTTTAACAGAAGAAAAACAACCAAATTTATGTGTGGATTAATTAAATTTGTTATAACGGCAAATACAAATTTGTAGTGAATATAGAATTTGATTTCTGATTAAAAATACTCTTACTACTTAAGTCTAAAATATTGTAATCAATCATCATCTTGGCAATTCTTCTTCTTTTGCTTTTTACGGCCCATCAAATCGTACTTGGCACTAATGTCATTTTCCGGTTCTTCTTCGCTGCCACTACTTAGTTCAGAATCACTGGACTCAGTGTAAGGTCCAATACCTGGTAATATCGCGACACACTTTAGCTGTCCTTTGTCAAATTTATCTGTGTTAATGCTGGTTAATGTGCTAAGTTTGGTAGTGTTGGTTGTAGCGCAATCTTTGCTCATTTTTGCATTTGAAGAACCAGCGATTTCACCATTTTTTCGCTTAATACCAAGTCCAAGTAAAGACTTTTGCGAAGGTCTTGCGGCAGTTGTTGATGTTGACAGTTTCGCAAGTTTTCCGGTTTTAATTTCCGACTGAAGTTTCTATATAAATAAATTTTGAATAAAGTTAAGTGCTGCTATTATATATAAAGATAAATATTGTATATAATTACTTTATCAGCAGTTTCCTCCTGCAACGTTGCTACACGGTCTCGGAATTCTTGCAATTCCTTTCGTTCCTCTTGAATTTGTTTCTTTTCAGCATCAATTTTGTTTTGGTCGACTAACTCAAGGAACTGCACTTCATCGTCATCTAGACCACGTATTAAGTTTTCTAAATGTATTAAAAATTTAATTAACTTAAATTTATATGGCGTTTATTTTGCACTAACTTAATTTGTGAGCTTCCTCATATTCCAAGTCTTTTTTCACTTTCTGTTCCTTTAAGCGCTCGAAAAGTGACCGCCCGTCATATGGTTCCTCAGGACGTTCTAAGTTTAATTATTTAAAATTAAAGGCTTGTTTTTTATAATTTTTGCATTGTGCATATACCCAAAGGCTGATCTGGCGTGCGTACTTTTTCCCATTCTTCTTGACGTCGTTTGCGTGCTTCTACAGCTTCAGATTCTGTCACAAAACCCGAACTCATGGTCCATGCAGTAATTTTATTATCAAATTAAATGTTATTCGCAATAGATTTTATAAAGATTACTTTATTGCAAAACATGCAAGAAATATCAAAAATTATTTGACGTAAATTTGGAGATAAACGTCAAAATCATATCTACAAAATAGGTCTGCGTTCACTGCTTAACAATTGGAGAGATGCAACGATAAATGAATGTATTTCTAAACTTGTCTTAATAATTATATAAAATCTCACAAATATAAACAAAAAACCCATAGCCAATTCATTTAGAACTAGCGCAGTATTTTTCTGTAGAAAATTGATTTCTAATATCATTTATAATTGATTTTCTAGTTGTATAATTTTTGTGTAGTACAAATGCAACACTGTGTACCCAATACGAAATTGTTCTGTGATTTTTAATCCAATTGCTTTTATTGGCCAGTGTTTGCCAGCTCAGTATATACAGTAGAAAAACCTTTTGTTTTGTTTACATACTTATATTCACCTCTATCAAATCTTAGGGTTTTGTGTAACACTTTTTTTGCTACTTTCATGGTATTCAGGGTGTTGTGTTAGCATTTGAGCGACATATAAATTTTAAATTTTGATGATCACCACTTTAAAATATATTAAATAATGCAAGTGTTTACGTTATTTAAGTGATTATATTGAATTACTTTAAAATATTTGTTCAATTTTATTGGGATATTACTTGTTGTTTAATGTTAAATCAGTTGTTTTTTTGTGTGCAATTTTAAAACACGCTTCAAGTATTTCTATATTTTTGCATGCAGTAGGATGCAATCCTGGGTGGAAATTTGTCGTTTGACATATGTATACAAAGTGACAATAAGAAAAACACCAATTGAAAAGTGTTTTTATTATATTTGTGTTTTTTTATTATATATTGTTTTTTTTTAATAATATATTTTTGTATAAGTGTTTTTGCTGAAAAGCACGATAAAGGTAAGGTCTTTTAATATATCAGAAATATGTTGAATTTTTTTAATAATTTTGGGTGTTTACAGAAGAATGCCGAAATCATGTGTTTGTAGATGTGAAAGGAGCTGAATCCTTCTAAAAATTTCCCCCATCGGAACGAGAATTAGCAAGGTATGTTTTTATTTTGGAATATGTGTTAGATATTTTAGTAATACTTGGGTGAATTTATATATATATGACATTCATCAAATATTTAAGGAGCTATACCAGTGTTACGAATGGAAAGTTAGGCGAATTTCGTGTTTTTTTTTTTAAAAATACTCCATCGAATATTTCGAAATTCTTTGGACAGAATAAGGTACATTTTCGGCTATATTTGAATTTTTTTTTTTACAAAAATATTTAAAAATAACGAAGTTATGTGCTGTCTTTGGAGGTTCCGAAAAAAGTGTCTTTTTTATGTAAACAGTTGTCGTTTTTTTAATGGCAAATTGACAATTTTCAATCAATGAAAAAGATCGTAGGTCGTTGTATAGTAAATGATATACTATAGAATACTCAGTTTAAATTTGAAGTCGATTGGTCAATATCTCGTTGAGTTATGATGTCAGAAATTTTTTTAAAAATGTCTTTTTAAAACTATAAAAAAAAAAAAAAAAAATGAAAGAAAGCGTTTTTTTGAAAGTGTCAAACTGGTTTACCCCCCTTAATGCGTATTAGTTCTTATGCATACATAAAAGTGTGCATTATAAAAATTTAAAATCTCTTTTTTATTAATTCAAAACCTTTTTTTTTGCCACATGTGTATTATCTACAGGGGGCCCTTTTTCCACCAATACAACTACCCAAGAGAAGTGGTTATGTTTTTTTTCGGGATGGCCTACGGAATACAATTTTAGTTAAGAACTTTTTTTAAGTATAATGAAAACTATATTAGTTTTATTTAGGTTAAAGAACAAATGGCTTTAAAAATATTTGTTACGAAAGTGTTTAATATAAATATAATTCATTAAGTAAATATTATATTAACTTATAAGAGCGTTGTTATAAAAAATATGACAAACGTGTTATTTTTAAAATTTATCAATATCATAAATAGTATTAATTACTTAAGGTAATTCATTTTTTTAAAACCCTTTAAAAAATTTAAGTCATAGATAATATGATAGTTTTTAAAAGATAAGTTTTTTTGTATGAAAATAAACTTATAAATAGTTTATTAAAATTCCGGCGATGTTTCAAATGATGCCTCAAAAAAGGTTGGTTCACTTCATGCATTCATTTAATGCTTTTCATGCGTTTTAATTTTTTTTTTGCACCTTTTTAATTTTTATTTTAAAAAACAAAACCAATTTAATGCTTTTCATGCGTTTTAATTTTTTTTTGCACCTTTTTAAATTTTTTTATTAAAAAAAAAACTAACCAAGATTTATTTGTTTTATACTAACCATTTTGCTTGCAAAATTCTTTTGTTCAATTTATGACAATTTTTATAGACGAGGAAAATGGATGCAACTTTTGGGGGTAACAGACCCCCCAAAAAAAAGGAGCTATTCGCCTGTCGCGCCATTTCTCGTTCCGGATGAGGAACAAATTAAAGCTAAGTAAAGGGGCAGTCCCCGATAGTAATTTGTACGCACCCACAGTAGATGGAATTACAAAAAATAATTTAGGGGTTGGAATAGGTAGCTTAGTCGAACAGAGGGGACGCAGATGAGGGGGGTAATTCGATTAGGGCCTGAGGATTTTGCTGCTCAGGAGGAGGGTTTTGATTATTTTAGGGAAACGGAAAAAGCTAGGGCAGAAGTGTTTTCCTTTTGGGGTTCGATGTCAGGGGACCCAAACCGAATCATATTTCTGCGATGGACCCCTTCAGTCATCGAAATTGCCAAGAACAACTTGACAATGCGATGAATCAAATTTCATTATTAATGAAATTAATCAAAGAAAAAGAGCAGGAGATATTAGAGCTAAAAGCCCAAAAAGATTATTTAATTAATCAAAACAATATTCATCCCCAAATTGATGAGATTTGTGGCAAATTACCACCACATCTCGCAATATGTGTCCGAAATAGTAAAAAAAAATATTTCCCTCGCAGCCCTTCAGGTCGCAGATATAGCAAAAATATGAAGACTATAGCCCTTGGAGTAAAATTCACATCTCCTTTGGCCTATAGATATTTGCGACCCCTTTTTCATTGGCCTTCTACAACCACCCTTTCAAAATTTATAAAAGGTTGGCCAAAAAAATCCTGGATGCTCATTTTGCAGCATTAAGCCCCTGGAGTTGCGTGGGCCGAGGCTTTAGTAATGAGGAGAAATACATTTCATTGTGTTGTGATGAAATGTCATTGAAAACTCATTTGAAATATGATAGGTATAGGGATTTTTTTAGTAGGATTGGAGGACTATGGGGATGAAAATCGCACGTCCAGGATAGCCAACAGTGTTTTTACAGTAATGGCTCAAGGCATTGGAGGCAACTCCTGGTCTCAACCAGTTGCATACTTTTTCGTCCATAATTCTTGTAAAGGGGATGTGGTTCGGAAGTATGTATTTGAAGTAATTGAGAAACTCCAGGGAATTTGGCCTTCATACCTGTCAATTAGTCTGTGATCAAGGATCCAATTTTGTTAATTTTGCTAAGGTAGTGGGGATTACAGATGATAGGCCCTATTTTGAAGTTAACGGTGAAGAAATCGTGTTCTTTTATGATTCTCCTCACCTGTTAAAGAGTACTAGAAATTGTATTGAAAACTTCAAAAACCATGTACAATTTCGTGGGCATCCTGTAGATTGGAAAGATATAGTTCATTTCCATCAACAGGATTCACATCGTGATATTCGATGTGCGCCAAAATTGACTTCCGCACATTTAAAGCCCAGTACTTTTCAAAAAATGAATGTACGTTTAGCTGCCCAAGTCTTTAGCAATACAGTTGCTAGCGCAATGTTAGCCATGTATACAACGGGTCACTTAAATACATCTCAGTCCCAAACTTTTTTAAATACCGCGGAGTTTGTATTGTTTTTCGACCAACTCTTCAATATTTTTAATAGTAAATACCTCGGAACATTAAAAAAATATGGTGAACCCTTTTCGGGCAGCTTGGATCAAATGAATTTTTTAGTAGAAGCCGAAGAAGCACTTAACTCTATCACTGTTTGTGATATGTTTGGTCGAGATATCACAAATACATTTTCGTTCATTAGAGGTTGGCTTCTTAACATTCGCAGTTTAAGACGATTGTGGCGCATATTGTCCCGGGAGGGATTTGAATATATTAAGACAAAAAAGACTTTGCCAAGACGAACTGGAACACTACTTCGGACAGATTAGGAAAGGGGGAGGATTAAACGCCAGAACAACTCCTTCTATGTTTTCTGACCTTTTCCGCCAATCTTGGGGCCTTAGACATGTCAAATTTGTGACACGTGGCAACTGTGAATCTCTGCAGGGTAGAGATTTAGAGATATTTTCTTTCAATACCCTTGAAAGGGTATGTAAAGACCCTTTGATTCAGGATAGTTCTTGGCAAACATTTCAAGGTTTGCCAAGACCGTTCTTAGATAGCCCCTATAATGTTAGGAATTGTATCGAAATCGATGTAATTGGGAAAACGATTTCCTACAGCGAAATTCATTTGCATATTTTTGTGGTTATATGTATTATGAATATTTTAAATTGCATAATTGTTCCCAACCTTTGCCACTTTTTTTAAAAAGACCAGATCCCTGAAGACGCATTCACTTTTACAAAAGAAAAAAATGTACGATTCGTCAAATCTGGTAAAAGCTCCTGAACCCTTCATAGATTTTTTGAAAAAACTTGATGCTATATTGAATGACAATTTTGATTCTTGTTGTCATCTTGTAGGATTTTCAAAAAAATTACATAGTATGATGGGAGATGTAGGGGCCTTTTTATTGCTGCGAAAACTCACAACCCGACGTTTTAAAATTCCTTTTTATTAGAATTAGGACATATTTTTCTTTAAGAATTTTTAATAAGCAGGCAGCCAGCCCTCATTTTCGGCACATAAAATTTTTGTGCATTTCACATAGGTAACTACCCCCCCCCTTTTAAAGTTAGTTTATGTATTATAATATATTTAATAGAGTTATAGGATTTATAGGATTTTTGATGCATCTATTGTGGGGGCTTAAAAATCTTATTAAACATTTTGTGCAATATTTATATTTAAATTTCTATGTAAATTGTTAATTATGTTTATTTTTTAAATCGTAAAGGTGAAAATAGGCCTACCGGGGAACCGAACACCTAAAAAAAGTCGGTAACGCGCCTTATTGCAAACCTCAGGGGTGGTGTGGAATATGCAAAACTTAAAGATTAAAAAATAAATTATTAAAAATATTTACAATGTTAATAAAATTTGTTTAATTTCGTTGGAATAAAGAGTATATGAGAAATACATATGGTAATAAATTAAATAATCTAAAACGAGTTAACAGTCCTTGATCAAATATATATATATAGATCTTCTGGTGACGAATGTGATGTGAATCCAAGGAATATTGTACAGCTATGTTTTCGTCTAATGAATTCATCCGTTTCATGCTAATCGGCTTCTTCAGGTTTCAATGGCTGCTGCCTACAATCAAGATAACAATATTTTAAAATACTTAAACTTTTCCACAAAAAAATGGTTACATTACCATTAGATTGATTTCTTTTATTGCCAACACAAGATTAGTAGCTTGAAACCCCGTATTAACACACGACTCAAATAATTTTGAGTAATCAATTCCTTGTAATTCCAATTATAGCTCCGCACGATGGGTATGTTTTCCGTGCTTTTTCACTTCTTTAAGTACCGCTTCATTGGCGATATCTGTTTCAACGGACATTTGCTATTGTATTTATAAAACCTATGTTCACTCCAATTTTAAACTTTAAATAAAATATTTAGTAACTTTATACAAAATAAACTTTGTTTTGATTTATTTTAATGTTCGAATATTGAAAAACTGCACCTTTTATGTTTTCTGTCGGTCAAATGTAAACAAATACATTCAGAAGAAAACTCACCACCGAGAAATCTGAAAACAGGACTGCATTTTATTATTAAGAACTCACTACAAAAAGAATATCTGAATATCAGTAAATGATTTTTTTTTTTGCCGAAATATTGCACACTATGGCATTTTTAAAGCACCTATTGGTAAATATATAACATTAATAAATAATTTTCTTTTATATTAAGCAACAATATTTATAGTTTTTTTATTTAATAAAATAAATTTGCTAAGTATTTAATACCTCAATTTATACATCACTGCGTTGCTACAGATTGCTACCACTGATAATCCAAGATGGCCGCTATTCACCCCCATGAAAGCTACCACGCAAAAGGTTGTCTACTGTATATACTGAGTTTGCCAGTATTCATTCGGTCGTTGGGAGAATCATACGTTTGTAAAATTCGTGAGGTGGATTTGAAAGTGCGGTATTTGGACGCTACACATTGAACACAGTGCCTACTGTAGTACAGCTACAGTAATCGGTATTTACATACAAAAACAACAATAAGGAATATTGATCAGTTGTGATCTGTGAGCACAAAAAAGCAAATATGGCCGCCACTTGTTGGATGTCGAAGATTGTTTGATGAACGGAAAGTGAGAAAAGTATGAAAAACTTCATATCTTCGTTGAGGAAATAATAGCGTGTATACAAATTAGGAAGGTAAAAGCGAGTTTATGTAAAATATGAAAGTTTTCATTACAAGAAAAATTTCTAATAGCGTGAAAAATGAATAAATAATATAAAGTGCATATTAAAAATATAAAAGATCAAAAAATGAATAAAGTAAAACCAAAGAAACGAGCTACGAAAGCAGGAAAAGGAAGACGCGCAAGTGCAGAGAGTTTGTGTTAAATTAAATAAGAAATTATTAATGCAGAAAAGAGTGTTGGAGGAAACATAAATGTGCAAAGTGTTAAAAACGAATGTGGATAAAGTAAAATCGAAGCTACGAAAAAGGTGCGCAGACAAACAGAAACGAGAAAAGAAAGAGAGAGAGAAAAAAGAGTCAAAAGTTCAACTTTGTCGTTTTTGCTGCGTGCTGTTAGGTGATCTGTGCAAATTGCTAGCCGTCCTGCGTACCGTGTTGCTTTTGTCAGCCAATTTTTTTGTTGCGGGAGATTTGATTTCTATTTCATGTTCGTGTGTGGCATTATTAATATGTGTACATGTTAAGTCGCCGGCGTAAATTGTTCATATAATTAGTTTGTACTTGCACAGTAATTACTGAAAAGAATTTAAATCGGTTGCTCATAAAGTACAACGTCTGTTGCGATTGTATTGTACAGCTAATTATCTAAAAGTGCATATTTTGCAGTTATTAAGTTCAAATCAATACTATGGGATTTATAATCCGTTTATATAGTTGCATTTATATGTTCAGGGCAATTTCAGAAAGTTCTTAGTTTTTATGTTTTTAATATATATGTATTTATTGAGTCTAATTGAGTGGGTGTACCAAAAATTTTGCCCACCAGTGTTTCTTATATACTCGTTTATATTTCGGGGACCAGTTTTTTAAGTGCATATTTCCTCCCTACCTTGTTATGTTTTTACATACATGTATACCTACATATCTCTTAATATTTCTGCTGTCAGTATTTTCGAGGTGGGCAAGCGCGCAAGCATTCATATAGTCCCAAACTAACAGCAACGGCGCTTGAAACCTGCTCATGAAGCAGATCAGAAAAGAAGAAATATGAGAAAAGACATAGTCTTACGGTAACACATTGATTCGCATGGGCATGGTATAGGGGCTGGCTGGGGTAGACAGACTGGTTGCGCGTTGGCAGAAATGAGAACAATCATGATCATAAAAAGCACAATAACTATGCGCAAAATGCAGATAGTTCGTATATTTCAAAAGTTTGTGTTGATAAAATTTTGGATAGGTACTTAAAGTAGGTATATAAACATCTACTGCATTTATGTACTAAGATTGTGTCGACTAAGAGGAGGGTTGGCAGCAAATAAAGCTTTGTCATTAGAAAACTCATCTGGAATCATTCAGCGATGGCGACCTGTGCATGATGACTTCATTTTTGTATTAATATGTAATAAAATATCGTGTTTTCAGTAATATTAGAACAGTTGCTTATATTTAGTTTACATATACGTATGTACGTATAAAGTTTAAAGGTCATATGTGTTTCCAATTAAGACAATTTAATAAAATAGTAAAATTTCTTTAAAACGAGTATACCTATGAATGTATGTATGTCGAAAATCCTTCTATATAAGCACAAATATAATGTCTACAACTATGCATATGAACTATGAAAGAAATTATTCTGTGCCGGTTACATAGCAACAGCTTCACATAACAAAAAGTGAGCTAGCTTCACTAGTAAAAATCAATCAATTAATTAAAAAAGTTTGCATTAATTTTAAATGTTGTGCAACTGTATTGAAGTATAATATAATAGAAAATGTGTGGGCATATAGTATGCATGTATGTAAAAAAATGTGCATGCTTAAGAAAAATTTTAAAAATTGAAATAATTAAAAAAGTGAAATTTTATAATATGCAAACTTGTGCAAAATTTAAATAAATAATTTCTTTATTATATTCTTATAGCTTTCGTCCACGGTTTCCGTTTTTCTCACTATATATATATAATCTAACAAACCGATTGGCGAAACAACCTAAAGAATCTGAAAACCGCCTAAATAATTCGAAGTAAACAACTTTTAGAATTCAGTGCAAAAAGTTTATCAAACTGTGAGTAATGTGTTATAATTAAAATAAAATTGGTTACGACCTACAATACAAAGTGATAAATAAATGATTTGTTTAGTATTCAAACATTGAAGCAGCATTTAATCATGAAGTGATGTGTTTTGTTCAAATTTAAAAAAAAATATACAATAGTTTTGTGAAAAGTGACTTAAAGTGAGAGAATTAAAAATCCATGTATTCTCCCAAATAATTATAACTAACTCTATTGCAATCGGAATTTTCGCCATTAGCTTGAAAACCTATGGAAGACCCGTCAATCAAAAAGAGGTAAGTTTAAGTAAAATAATTTACTATTTAAGACATTATTGAAAACATCGTACTTTTGTAAATAATTTGCTACCGTGAAGCAATAATTCAATTTTCAAGTGGATACCTGCGATAGTCTCTGAGTACTATTATTGCCCGATTTGTTCGAAAAAGTGGATTATTTCTTACATTTTATACATATATATGTATTTGTAATATTTTTTTCATTTTATCCTGAAGGGAACTTGGGTTACCCTATAATATTGTATATATGTACATACATACAGTTATGCATAGTTACCATACAAACTAACCGATTAAAATCAAGGAAATGAAAACTTTTTTTCATTTGAGAAGACATCTTCACGAAATTTTGATATTGATTTGGTCCAAGGTAACGCAAAATTTTCTAACATATTGTTCAAATCGGCCTAAAGCCGACAAACTGGTCACTCAATATTAAGATAAAGATCGATTTATACCCATTTATCTCATAAAAATGCTATGAAGGCTATTGTATCCAGTGCAGTCGAATTGAAACATTTTTCTCGGTTTACACTTTTTAATTATTTTTTTTTTGTCAGGGACAATATTGATAAGGAAGTAAACATTAACTAATCTTTTCCGGTGTTTTCCATGAATTTGCTCATACATAAACATATTTATGAATATATGTATGTATGTCATATAATATGTATGTAGTTTTTTATAAATATCAGTCAGATTTTAATCAACGCCCTTTGAAGTTTATTATGGAAGCCGAAAATTTCGCATTAATATTATTATTATTGCTTATTTACATTAATATTTAATATGCATTAATTATTTCTGAACGCAATCAATCTCCATCTACCGCAAAGTTCAAAATTGCTTCTTACACACATCAAATTACATATTTATAATGAAAATGTTGACTTTTACGCCATCAATTTGCTTTCCGTGCTGACATTTCGTACATAGCGACAGCTAAGAAAACGGAGTTGCAAACGCATTAACTTATGCGCATATGGTCCTATGCGTAAACAAAGAAAGATAATAATAAATGGAAAGGAGAATTTTTTTCTCTATTGCGTCCGTTGTGGGAGCATTATTGTTTATTTTATCTAACTTCACTGTCAATTGTTTTGTGCTTTTTCGATTGCACGCTTGTTTTAGTTATCAGAAATATATGTACATAGATGCCTGCATGTAAATAAGTTTGTGTTTGAATGCAATTGCATGGCACACAAAGAGTGCAGTATTGAATCAAACGGAAGCGGGTTGAAGGTGCGAAGCAGAGAAGGGAAATTGTACAGAAAACTGCATTATTACACACATATTACTTAAATATGTATGTACATATGTACATATATAAACGGCTTCATTGTATTCGTACATATGTATAGGCATATGTCCATATTTGTAAAAACGAGCGGGTGTGGTATTGTTTGTAATGATAAAAAGTAAACAATATACGTATACATATGTATGTATAACATTATGTCAGTGCAAATGTGTGCGGTTGCAAGAAATTCAACATAAATACGTACATATGTACATATGTATGTGTTTACGCATGAATGGAAGATATGCCGGGGTTCACTGTATTTTGCGTTGGAATTCTTGTATACAAAAGCGAGGTTAATTAATAATTTTACTGGAATTTAATTAAACACATTTTTATGAACTTTTTTCTGAACACTCACAGAAAATAATACAAACATATTATTATATACAATTTTGTTTTGTTTTTTTATGTTATAAATGCTTCATTCGGTATGTAATGACTTCTTATTGATTTTCTTAATAGTTTACAAGATCAATTATGGTCGAACATTTTTGAAAAAACGAAAATTAAATTATTTTGTTGTGCTCATCGCGTAGTAACGAAAACAAAATAAGTTTGGTGATTGCTGCTGAGATTATCTTCTGTTCCGGCAACTTGGACCGAAGGTATGTTCGGCTTCGCATTCCGTGCGAATAAATACAAAAATGTAGTGTGTGTGTAAATGTGTGTTTTATTTTGGGAAATTTAAGGAAGAAAAGCCGTTATAATTATTCTATCGATCTTAATTGTGTTCATGTCATAGAAAGTAATTTAATTATTCCAAATAATTGATTGTAGCATATATTTAGTTGTGCGGTGCGCCATCTTGCGGTAATCAAATATCGTTAAAGCCCTTGTCTACAATTCCACGCAATCGATAACTTTGTGTTTAATAGAATTTTTAATGAAAAATATTATAGTTATATACAATGCCGGCAACCAACCCATCCATGTTCGTTCCCTACATTCATTCTCTGGTCACGAATTGTTCCTCGAGATGTTAATACACTTCGTCAGAAAATACGATGTTTCCCGTAAACTCGGTACATTGGCTCAGAAAACGCGTTTTCCATATTTCCTAACTTGGATAAAGTTCAAAATCATAAATAAAATCATCAGATCAAAATTTACTCGGACTGGTAAATCTTTTATATCGCTTTTAAATAAAGCTCCTGAGCCAATACAAGCATGTCATCGCTTAATCCAGTTGTCCCTCATACACTTGTGGTTTTCGTTGCTATTGCGGTTATGACCGGCCGACCGATTTGAATCCGTGAAATCTTTGCCCAAAATTCTGCTCAATTATTTTGCGCCTAACTGTCACCTTCCATATTCAATTCGATTAAAGCAAACAAACAATAATAAAACTAATAAACTGACAAAATCGGTAATCTGACGTGGGCAGTTGTGTTTTTTTTTTCAAATTACGACACACAAACCAATAAAATAATATATGAGTGTGTTTGAATGAGCACACATTTCAAAAAGTTCACCTACTGTACGAATATACACTCGTATTCATCCTCAAATCAATTCACTGTCAAGGTAAAAGGGTGTGATCGCTTCGTTGACTGCTGTTAGTCACCGACGAACATTGAGTTTCTACAAAGCTTGCCAAATGTTTCCCATTTTATATTTTCACTTGATTATTTTAGTCAAAATATATTTGTAAATGTAAATATGAATTAACTTTATTCCTGCGCTAGTCAGCAATTTTGGCTGATTCTGATTGCAATACACACACACTTACCATACAAATTTTAATCGCTCGCCAATTTTCAGCCTTCACCGATGACTTAATAAATTAAAAGTTGGGAGCGGTTGTTTGGACTCGTGTGCGCTTATCCATTGGTATGGGTGCATGTGTATGTGAGTGTGTGCAAGCAAACGTGTTTTCACTTTGATTTTGACCACTTTGTTTTTCACTTTTTATTTGCCACATTTTATTGTTGTAGCTTTTGGCCTTATTAAGTTGCCGATTTTCTACTGCTTTATACCGGATCGTTTCATTCAGCGCTTGAATCGTTTCAAATCGAAATTGAAAAAGAAAAATTTGAAAGAGTTCAAAATCAAACTAAATCGTATCCATTCACGCCAGCGATTTCTTTTGTTCACTTTTATGGGAAGGGCTTTCGCAAACACATAATGCGTATTTCACATATTGTCCATGTGCTGTCTGCCTGCGTATGTCTGTGTGTGTCTGTGCATATAAAGATATTTAATTGAAAATCAATACTTCATTCTATCATTTACGGTTTTTGTCTGCGATTTTTTTTCGGTGTTTGCGAAGTTGGCGGATAGTTGGCTTCGTTGACCTTAGTTTTGCACCGCAGACCTAGTTTTGCTTGGAATAAAATTTTTTAATCTTAAATTTACTGAATAATCTGAGGGTGAAGATGAATCCAGCATTAAAGTCAAGATTTTAGAAAATTATCCTAAAACTTACCGATCCAAACGGGGTTAGATCACCGAAAATTAGCTCTTGGTCGGTTAAAAACTGGATCAATTCCGGTAATGTAGAACCGGCTGTCGTGGGAATTGATTACAAAAAAATTCTTACAAATTGGTTTTCTATATTTTTCAAATAATCGGAGTTTCTTTGAGTATTTATCATGTCTTTCATTGAGAGTACCAAACTTCGCAAAACAAGAAAAAATTGATATCACTATAAAAAATGTTAGTTGAAAGTAGATTTATGAACAATATAGTAAAACAACTTCAAGATGATGGGCATATGAAAATATTTTTCTCTTTTCCTTTTCTTTTTTTTAACTCAACCAGTCCGATAATCACAGTTGCTTGGCCTCAAAAGCTTCGTAGTTTCGGTAGGGCTCCAACGCACAAAACTCTCCATACCTACTGGCTGTTGAACTCACCCGCTCCGCAGCATCCACCAACATGCTAGGACCTGAAGTCTTTATCGCGGTGGGTCCTCATAAAGGAGCTACACCGCAAGGAAGAAGGAGTAGGTAGAGAGAGGTATTAGCAAAACTCCAAGGCAGGCGCCATTCCAAGTTGCTAATGGGGTGTTACAACCCCTGCGACAGGGCGCTTGAAACACCAGAAGTTCTGGTAATTGACTGCCTAGCAGTCTGCAGACGCATGTTAAATTCTCTTGGATCCATGTTTCCGAATATGCTGGGGCTAAGTGATTCATTGTGACTTAGAAGAGAGCAAAATAGACCTTTAGTGGCGGTGCAATCCTCATTTATTTATCTAATCTAACCTAAACCTAATGGCAGTCATTCCAGGATTAAGGGTCAAAAAGATTGTGCTAGAAATTTGGTCATCAGCATCATCTACTGTGAGCTGCTTTCCTACATCGAAACATTTTATTCGGATTGCACTTGGACCGTTTCATGGAAGTAATCGCCCAAAGCCTGCTTTGGTCAATAGGAGATGAATTGTGTTTCATCAGGCCACTTAAATCGATGACGACTTACCAGAAGCTACGACCGAGATTATAGCCAAAGTACAGAGCTGCAACAAAATCCTCAAGACGCTAGCCGGCTACACATGGGTAAAAGTAAAAGAAACGTTGTTGGGAACTTACAAGGCAATAGGCCGGCTGCACCAATTTGGTCGCCTGGATGCACTCCAGACTACGATAGGTTGCCTCTTGATGTCTCCTATCATACACTTGCATAGTGAGGCCCGTGTGCTTCCAGTTAATGAGCATAATGAACTGCTCTCCAGCCTCCTCTCTTCTACCTACCCAGAATAGACCCCGATATATTTAATATATCTCCTACGTCTAATGAGTTTCCGCATGACAGTTGCCACCTCTTTGCATGCCCCACCAACTCCACTCATCTGCCACCCCTTTCGTCCGATCCCGTCGACACAGTACGTTTCTTGGACTTTCAGTTAGATGACGTCGACGACAACCTAAGTAACCCTTGCCATCCTAACGGGGACCAGGTACACGCTAAACCAACAATAAACAGAGCTTAGCTATAAGGTTTTTATGCGTCCATCTTACATTTGTGTACAAGTAGTCCGGACCTGATATCAATGAAAAAATAATCGTTTTTTTTTTGTTTCTTTTTTTTATGTCACTCTAGGTCTGTCTCTAACTGTCTTTTACCGATCAGTTGCACTTAATTGTCATATTAACTCAAAATACTCCCAAAATGCCAAAGCACAACTAAATGACTATTTGACAGTTGAACAATTCTTAGGCTAACTGTACATTGAAGCAAACATATGTGCATTCATTCATTATGCATCCAAACGTGTGTATTCAGCGCGAATAACCCCATTTGCTGACAAGCGCTATAAAACATGCAATAACGGCGGCAACAGTAATGCAAATAACACCCCACTCACTCGCTGTACGTCCGCTTGCTGGTCGCCATTTGTCTACGGAAATTGAGCTAACGTCAAGCGAAGAATGTTATGCAGCAAGACATGCTACAAGCACGAACATCCACGGCAAGCAGGATTCCAGCACTGAGTGGAGAGTTTATATACCATATTATGTGTTGTCTATATACATAAGTATGTATTATGTATTTACACGAGAAACACAGAAGCACCCGCCCGCATTTAATTGCGACTACGATCAACGGTTTGCAATCGCTGCAGTCGCAAGCCACAGCAGGTCATGTCACAGCCATATCAGGGGGTTGTTATCAATACAACAGAAACAGCAACAGCAACAACAAACAATCAACGGCCCACAAACGATAAACGAGGCCGAGCGGCGGCTGCAAAAACGCAATAGGGCTGGGCTCTCAATAAATATTGCTTGCATGTTGAGTCTCAGCATGACTGCAGATATCGCTTCGGAGCGTTGAAACCTTTATGAGTGTAATGATTAATATTTTATAGGCCTATTGTTGATAATTCGTATTGCGTTCAAGTGTTAGAATTTAAGGAGAAATATAGACAAATTAAGCGGTTTTTAATTTTAATGATTTGAATCAAAACTGGTATTTTATTGTAGACACCATATACTATTGCTTTGTGAAGTTACCGAGCATTTCGAGATTCTGGACAGTCGGGTCTACGTAACCGGAGCGGACCCGAATTTTTACCCGGCCAAGGACTGTCAACTCGGCAGAATTCTGCCGCTACAACAACAACAACAACAGATTCTGGAAAATATGGATATTAACTCCATTCGAATTTGACAGGATTACGCGGTTATAGGCGAGATTACAACAGCGCGCCAGTTGGAGATTCCAAGTGTAGTTCTTGCTCCACCTAGTCTTTCCAACAGGATGAATGTCTTTCACTTCCTCTGCTTCCTCCAGCGGGTAGTGCGTCGAATACTCTCAGAGTTGGAGTGTTTTCATCGATTCGGGCGACATGACCTAGCCAGCATAGCCGCTGTCTCTTAACTCGTTGCACTCAATGTCGTGGTATATTTCCTACAGCTCATAATTCCATCGAATAGGTTATTCGCCTTTGCCAATGCGTAACGGACCATAAATTTTCCGCAGAACCTTTCTCTCGTAAACTCCTAACGCCGACTCATCAGATATTGACATCGTCTATCCCTCTGCACCATATAGCAGGACGGGGATGATGAGTGACTTATAGAATTTGAATTGCCTGCTCGGACCGAATTGATTGTTTGTGTTAATGCTGATAGACGAAATTATGTACGACAGCAGTTGTAACCTCTTGTAGAAGATTGTACGTTTTCTGTCCAATTCTGCAGCTTAAATTATTTTTTCCAGCAATGTCGCCTTATCTGAAACCTCGTTTAGTTCGGAGAGGTCTTTCCGGATTCGATGGAGCTATTGGTATTGCTCATCGTCAGCTTACACAGCCGTATCTTTTTCGTGCTTTCAAAGACAGCTTTGAAATCGACGAAGAGGTCTCTCTCTAATAAGGACAGACACAAATTAATACTTACCGATCCAAACGGGGTTAGATCGCCGAAAGGATGGTGGTGTTTGTCGGTCGTCTTTTCAAGGGTCTTTTCCTTGATTTGGTGAATATGGTCAGTTGTTGATTATTTAGGCCCAAATCAGCACTGTTAAGGTCGTACCAGTTTGTGACGGTGGGCTTTAATCTTTCCATAATACAGGGTTTGTCCGTTCTGAGTCGATTTAAAAAATTTATTGAACCATTCTTTACAATTATTTAAAAACTCTCAAAATAGGCTTCTTCTGGGTCGATGCAGCGCTGCCAGCGCGATTTCCAAGCATTGAAGTCGCCTCGGAAGGCGTTCTCCAGAATAGGCTTGATAGCCGAGGTGCATGCTGCTTGGCTTTCATCGGCCTTTTCAGGCAAAGAAGCAAAAAAGTCCAGAGGCCAAATCTTGGCTGTAGAACGGCTGCGGAAGCGTCGGGATGCCGGCTTTAGTTAGGTAGCTGCTCACAAGAAGGCGGTGTGAGTCTGGGCGTTGTTGTGGTGCAACTTCCAATCGGCTGCAGTGTCTTGTCGGACCCGATTGACCTTACTTTGAGTCTCTTGAGGACTTCAACGTAAATCTGTCGTCCACGGTTTGTCAAGGTGGACGATGCCTTGGTTGTCAAAAAAGACAATGAGCAATGAATTTGGATTTGCTCATTCTTCCTATTTTTTGGGCGAAAAGACTCTGGCGTGTGCCACTTGGAAGGTTGCCTCTATGTCTCTGGATCATACTCAAAGATCCATGACTCGCCACCTGTACGTTATTCAAAAATTATTAGTGAAAGTGTGCCAAAATTCCTCAATGTATATTATTTGCATTTACAGATCTTTAGTAAACCTGTAAATACAAACCACATGTAAAGAAGTTAACAAAAAAGTATCAAACTCAACAGAAATTGCTTTTGGCCCATTCTTATAGAAACAGCTTTTTCATCCATTCAGTGTACTGCTCTATGCTCATCTGTTGTATAAACAGTAACACAGTTGTGGTGACGTCATCTCTTGAAATGATTGACTGCTTACCCTCACGCATAACACGAAAAGCCAGCAGATATATCAGAAAATAAAATAGTGACTATGTATCTTCATTTAAGAGGGTATTCTAGTCTAAAAGCATGAATTTCAGGTAATTTTTAAAGTGTCGTAAAAAAAAGGCAATTAATATTTTTACTATACATTTTTTTATTAGTTATTTATTAATTTTTGAAGAGTACAGAAAAAAATTAAAAACTAAAAAAAAGTAAAAAATTTCAAAAATTATGAGCTGACGAAGTGAGGAGTCTCTAAAAATCTGCACGTGACCATGCCCATGATGTCAACCCTCCTAGTTATCTGAAACCAAAAAAAAAAAAGATTATTAATCTAGAATAATGTCGCAATAGTCGGAACTAAGGAAAAGTGGGAAACATTTTTTTCACAAAATGGTGACTGCCTGAAAAAAAAAAAATTTTATCACTTTTTCTGACTATTTCGAATTTTTTAAAAATAATAAAAATAAAAATTTTGGGATGAGGCTAGTTCCAACCATAGACAAGCCTATAAAGAAGACTCTATAAAAATTTCAAGTAAATCGGTCCAGTAGAACCTGAGAAATCGTGGGCATCGTTCCGAAAAAGTCAGTTTTGAGAAAAACGCGTTTAAAGTTTCGCGTTCCGGCCGAACCAGTTTGGATGCCGGTTCAGAAAAATGCCTATATCTCCGAAAATAATTTGAATTTTGAAAAATCCTCTTGTACACATATTCTTGAATAGTTAAACTTTGAAAATATAAAAAAAAATTTCGATGTTTTTAAATTTCTAGACTAGAATACCCCCTTAATTATAACTGAAAATAGTCAAATAAGCATTAGCTTTTAGTTTTTAATAAATAATTATAAACACATACATACATACAGTACTTTTAACTCTTGAGTCGACAAATTCTTTCTCTTGGCTTCAATACTGCAGCGACAGCGTTAATACACCAATGCCTTTTGTTTCTGTTGTACGTCTTTAAGGTTATGTGATGGTAAACTCGAAATGACGCATCTCACAAGAACTTAGCAAATGCAGATCAAAAAAGACCATCCACAATGCTTGTGTGCTGTTGTGCTGTTGCTCTCAGCGCAAACTGCTCTCAAATACAGTGAAGGGAATTATTTAATATTTAAGGTTTAGTAAAAATAAATACATTATTTTTACATTCTTATGTTGAAGGTGCTATTTAGCTTAGTGAAAGTCATCCGATTGATTTTAGGGCAAATATGCAACGAATTGTTCTGTAATTTCATAATGCCGCTCTCATAGAAACTCGCATCTCTTTAGGCAAAAAACTGGAACAGCCAATTTTAACAATCTCTTTCTCTTGAGAAGAAGTTTTCACTACCAAAATGATGCACCATAGACAGGAACAGGTAACAATCACTTGGTGCCAAGTCCGGTCTACAAGGTGGATGCATAAGAATCTCCCAACTAAGCACCAAGAGCTTCTAGCGAGTCAGTATTTTGTCGTTGTTGTAGCGGCAGAAAACATTCCAGAAGTAATTTCGAGGAATGGTGCCGATTGACAGTCCTTGAACGGATAAAAATCCGGATTCGTTCCGGTTTTTTAGAACGACTGTGGTATGAACAAGGCGAGGAAAGTCAGTATCGATGTTTGTGACCTGGCATTGACCTGATGGAACACAATCTCTCTCCCAAGTTTGCTTCCTGCAGACGGTTGAATTGTTGACAGTTCCGGTCCGAATTGATATTTTGACCTAGAACGTGGATGCATAAGAACCTCCCAGTCTAACTCACAGAGCGTCTGGCGAGTCAGTATATTAATGTTGTTTTAGCGGCAGATAACATTCAAGAAGTAATTGCAAGGAATGGTACGTCCTTGACCGAATAAAAGACCGGGTTCGTCCCGGTTATTGAGATTCGACTGTCGTGAGAGTGTGACCTGGCGTTGACCTGATGGAACACAATTTCTTTCCAAAAGTTGCCTGCTTCTGGGCGATTGCTTCCTGCAGATGGTTCCCTTGATGTTTGGACTCGAAGATTTGGCGTAACCCGGTCACACTTATACAACGCAAAACACAGTATACTAAAGGAATCTAATTTAGAAGTAAGTTGTCTAGTAAAATTTATCTTTGTCATTAAAATTTTTAGTAGTTTTCATATAAGTTTTGAGTTTCAGTACTGCTTTATCAGAAGTATTTGCCGGCTCCAAGGCTATTGAAAACACTTCTGCAATATTTTCAACGATTCCGTAGCCGTGATTCAGTTGGGAATACAAAATTTCAAGCAAACTCTTTGTTCAAAAAAGCTGCCCAATTCCAAGAACAGTCGGTTCTGCAACATATGCCGGTTGCAGACCGCACAAAAAATCTGTCATTTTCATATTTTTATTGATAGTATTTTAGTGCAACAATTCTAGCCAACTAAATATCCGCACTAATTACCTCTCACCAGCAATGGAAATACAAATCATTCTCATATTTTTTTCTCTTTTTTTTTGCACCCCTCCATATATATGTACATACGCATATGTACCGATATCATGCAGACAGTACCCGCCTTCTCTTAACTAATAGATGCGCTCGCATTCCAATCACACTGAGTGTGCTAAAATGAAGAAAATTCCATCATAAGGTGTTTAGTTTTCCTTTTGTTGATGACGCAGCCGAGTTTGTGGCTGTTGCCGCTCGTTCTCAACAACACTTCGGGATCTGCCGCATTCTTAACAGCTCCAGCTCTAGCTCCAGCTTCAGTAGCAACAATAAGAGCGAACATTTCGTTTCATGCGAGTAAAAATAAATAAAATTCGCTGGCAAATTATGAACATGTACGAACGCACTGTACTCGTATACTCATACTGCTTCGGCCACACTGGCGAATTTCTGTACTTTGAATGTCAATAACTTAGTGGAACAGTTTGCTTTTCTCTCAATATTGGCTTTCTGTTATTATTATGTTGCGTTGCGGCATTGTCTCCTTTATGCACTGCAAATTGGTTCGTTGCCTTTTGTAGAAGGCTACGAAATGGTCCATTAGTCTGACGCTATACTATAAAATCTGTGTTTTCATTTTTCTATCAAGTGGCAGAGGGAAAACAAGAATTCCCGTTTTTGTGCGTGGAAAGGCATTCATATTTGCTGAAAATAGTTAACAGTTAATATTTAGGATTTATACCCCTCATAGTTGCTCTGATAGTGGCGAATCGAATAAATATATGTACGTAACAAGTATAAATGAATTAGACTTAAATAATCGATAGTAGTGAGGTTGACAAAAGGTTATGACTCCGGATCGACAATCTTCGACAGTTTGATGGACTTGGAGGGTTCGTTGTTGTGAAAGCGCGTCGTCAAAGATCTTTGATTATTGATTCAAGAAAATAGTTCCAGGTAAGGAGAGAGAGTATCCGATATACCCATTTCAAATTTTTTTCACGAGATTTTTATAACAAAGTAATTAAGATATTTTTTTTTTAAAAAAATATAGTTACTTAGTGTCTTATTTTAAGTTTAAAAAAAGTGTGTCGTTGTAACACCATTTCAACATTAGTTAGTGAAAGCTAGAGTTCTAATGCCTTAGCCATTAAAGCTTGTCCCGAAACATGAGAAGTGAAAATTTTTAACTTGCTGACAGGCCGTTTTGGCATTCAGGAACCAGGTTTCTGACCAACCTTTGATAACTAGGTACTTCGAAAACTCAATAGTAAGATTTCAGAGGAGATTATTTAAAGAACACTGAAGTGAAGCGAAATTTTTATGACGGGTGTATTTGGTGAATATTTTTTCTATGTATTAAAATTTTAAGGATTTCTACGAATGAAACCCTATATTACGGTACATTTCAGTAAAAGGTCATATCTATTCTGAACCTGGTGACAATTTTGTGGTTTTCAATCTATAAAATGGTTTTTACTTTCAAATACTTGTGGTAAAGATGATCAAATTTGACCCAGACTGAAGAAAAAACTACATTTTCACGAGGTTTAATATAAACCTTAACGAAAGTAAGGCCCTAAACCAAAAAGAAAGCGGATTCGCGAGGTTAATTCATTTCCATACAGTTGTTATAAAGGCGTGTCTCATGCGTGAATCTGTTTTTTTGTACGAGTCTACCATTGATACGTTTCTTTCCCAAAGCATTTAGCGCAATGTGTTGAATCGATCCAAAAGGCATGTTAAGGTCCTTTGAACTCTCTTTGATGCCGATACGACGATTTTGAAACACCGTTTCTTACCGAAAACATTAACCGAAATGTTTTGACTCTATCCATACGATATGTTAAGATCCTTTGAACTCTCTTTTTATATTATCTTCATTAATATTAACAGGTTGGATGGAAGCCTCGTAGGAAGCAAGTTTTCGATTAATTCACGACCTTCACGGAATGCTTAATTCTACTTAAACGTTTGTGTTGGTGATAAAGTAGGTTTCCCAAAACACTTCGGTAATATTTTCAAGGATTTAATAGCCGCGGTTCTATTTAAAATTTCGAGAAAACTTCTTTGTTCAACATAGTATGAAACTTATGCAAAACTAAGCTCAGACTCAAACAATAAATTTCTGCCATTAAAACAAATTCCTACGGTACGGACACCGGAATTGATCCACATTTAAGCCGACAAAGGGCTATAACTTCGGACCTCTGAAACATTTCGCTTTGATAAGTAGTAAGATCAAAAGCTCTATCTGAGTCCAGGGCTCTCAAATACGCTAAGACTTATGTAAAAAATAATAGCTTTTTCTGCCAATAACTTACAAGATAACCGAGTTTTCAGTCAAAATTTGAAATTAAAGAAATTAACACCAACAAAAGTCATCACACACACATTCGCTTTTGCTAGGGGGCGCGCTAGCCAAGAAAAGCAACGAATAATGCAGAAAAGACAACAAAAGGAAAGCGAAACGTAAACAAGAATCAAGGTGAGGTCATCAGCTCATCGTATCATCGAACATTAACTAGAAAAGGTTTTAATACAGTAGAAGTTTAAGAAGCACCACACTAAGCGTTTGAGGCTAGAAACGGTGATAAACACAAAAGTGCAAAGAAAGCTGAAGTCAAAAGTTGAGGCATAGAACAGGAAAGTAAAATACGTCGCTATAAAGACAGCAAGACAGACAACAAAGTCTATGGAGAGGCAGATATTGTATCGCTGCAGATACACTGCAAAAGGCAGGCAACGAAGAGCAACTAAGAATATGTCTAAAAGCAAAAGCAAAGAAGAGTATGAAAGGCATAGTGGTGGTTAAACGTCAAAAAACTGTCAGTCGGTCTGCTTGTTTATGAAATTTAGTATGTGTGCATATGTGTGTGTGTGTGATTGTTTGGCGATCGCGTGGATCGCAGCGCTCACATTTCCCTCGTCTGTCTGCTGACTATTTAGCACAATTATAAATGAAAGGAAAAAATTAGTGAATGCGTGTGCGTGCATTTTCCGGAGTACGACTGATTAGACAGAGAATTATTTATTTCATTGTTTACGACGTTATTGGGTCTTTACGTTTTTGTTTTTTGTTGTTGTGCATTGGTGAAATTCTGAATATGTTCAAAGTGCACTGTATATTACAGTAGTTATACAGCTAGCTGATTGAGCACAAAAGTTAGAGGGTAATTTATGTGTGACGTCACTAGCAATTCTCTAAGGCCAACAAAAAACATGCCATATTTCGATTCAGAATATAGTACTTTTTTAAGGAAAAGCAAAAAAAAGCTAAAACATCCTTCGCAGCTGCATTTCTTATAGCACAAAAGGGTATAAAACTTTACTTTTCTTGGTATTACTTGGTCAATTTGTTTGGAAGATATGTATGTATATGATATAGTGGACCGATTGAAATAATATGTTCCGAGATTGCAGCGTTGCCTTGGACAGTAATCCATGCCACATTTCATCCGGATTTGTTTTCAAATAAACACATTTTGTTGACAAGAACTTGGGTTTGATCATTCAGTTGGTATTAAGACTAAATGGTTTAGTCGCCCGATCCCAATATATTAAGAGATTATAATAATATATGTACAATAATTGATGCCAAACGAAATTGTGAAGAACTTGTTTTGGATTAGTCAGTCAGCTCATCGTTCCATCGACTGCGATATTCGCCGTGGTCAATACCCAAAGGACCATAAGACTTCCACACAATGTTTCTCCCGAGAACTCGTAACTTCGACTCATAAGATGTTCTCATCGTCTATGTCTCTGCACCATGTAGCAAGACGGGAATAATGAGTGACTTATAGAGTTTGGTTTTTGTTCGTCGAGAGAGGACTTCTCTGTCTCCATGTTTCTGCACCATGTAGCAAGACGGGAATAATGAGTGACTTATAGAGTTTGGTTTTTGTTCGTCGAGAGAGGACTTCTCTGTCTCCATGTCTCTGCACCATATAGCAAGGCGGGAATAATGAGTGACTTATAGTGTTTGGTTTTTGTTCGTCTCGAGAGAGGACTTCTCAATTGCCTACTCAGTCCGAAGTAGCACTTCACTCTTCTCCTTCTGCGTAGCATTTCGAGGCTGACATTGTTGTGGATGTTAATACTGGTTCCAAGATAAACGAATTCATCTAAGACTTCGAAGTTATGACTCTTAACAGTGACGTGGGGGCCAAGTAGCTAGTGCGACGACTGTTTGCTTGATGACAGGAGATATTTGGTTCTCCCCTCTTTCACTACCAGACCCTTTTACTTCACTTACTTATGCATTCTGGAGAAAGCAGAACTAAACGGCGCGTTTGTTGAAGCCAAAGATATCGATATCATTTGGCATATATTCATTTCAACGTCATTTTACACAGCCGTATTAGTTTTGCGAGGATACCAAATTTAGACATAGCGGCAGCTCACTTTCGTCGCGTCAAAAGCAGCAGGTCTAAAGCCACATTGTTAAGGTCCAATCAGTATGTTGACGGTGGTGGTGGTGGTTTATAGGCTATACGCTCGATAGAACCTTATATGCGAAGTTGTGGAAGCTTATCGTACGGTAGTTGGCGCAGATTGTGGAGTCTCCTTTTCTGTAGATTGGGTAGAGCACACTTAAATTTTAATCGTCGGGGCATACTTTCGTCCGACCACATTCTACAAAGAAGCTGTTGTTTGCTCCGTATCAGTTCTTCGTCGTCCCTTAATAATAACAGTATACACTGGGAATCAGTCACTAGATCACCTCTGGGGGTTCTATAAGAGTATTTTTTCGAGCATTACCCCTGTCGGCCAGCTTGTCAAGCTCTTTGTACTCACGTATTCGGACTCTCTCCCTTTGTCGCTTATATACAGGCAGACGATCATGGCTAAATATAATTTTTTTCTCACAATGATGAAGATAGTTTACTAAGTTTTGTAGTTCTTGCCACCAAATACTGCTATGCTTGCTCTATGCTCTCGTGTTTACTTCGATAAATGCTTGCATGTGATTTCCATTATGTCTCCATGTGTTTTGTGTTATCAAGACACCAGCAAATTAATACACAATATCTGCAAAAAAAAAAAGAAGAACGCACACAATTAATAGACTGTCGGTATTACTAGACTAGGACTTTCCAGCAAAATAATTTTTTGCTCTTTATTGACTTTTTTTTCTGCCAATAATACATCATATTTTTATATACTAACATTTTCGAGCACTTATCGATGGATTGATTATTTTTATCGCTGCCATTGCTGCTGCTGCTGCTCTCTTCCCAGCACATTTTTATGATCCATAACAATTGTTGTTGTTTATATTATGTGAATATTGTATGCGTTATTTTTGTTGTTTTTGGCTTTGCTGTTGTTTTTGTTGAGTTTCTATCTGTCTTTGTTTTGTTGATTTTGCATTTAGCTCCATATTGCCATGAACATAAAGCGGCTACCTATGCTGTTGTTGTACTGACGTAGTCAATTAATAAATATACCATAGTGTGGTCGTAAGTACAGTAAAACCTGAAAACTGTTTCCATTTAAAAATTGTATTAATTATTGATGGGTTCATATACTACTGTGTCCAAAAAATAATTTAAACTGCGCGCGTCGAAGGATTTGGAGAATTATTTTTTTTTACGTTGGTAGTACTGTCAGTCACATTTGTGTCGAATTTCATGTCAAATATTCATTAGTGTTTGAGATACGTGTCGTTTTGTGAGCTGCTAAAAGTGAGTTTTTCGGTTTTTGCGATGTCGAAATTTGTTGAGCAAAGAATTTGATGAGGATGGTGCAGAAAGCCTTTGGTGATGAGACTATGTCTAAAAAAATGTTTACAAGTGGTATAGTGAGTTTCAAGCCTCACGTTCAACAAATCAAAGATTTGGTGTTGAAAAACAGTCGATTAACAATTAGAGACCTTGCTGATGAAGTTGGCATATCGAAAGGCTCAGCCAATACAATTTTAAAAGATCAAATCTCGACTGGTACCGAAAAAATTGAATTTTTTGGAAAAAAGGCGTTGCGTTGAAGTGTGTGAAACGATGCTTTCCGACTACCAGGGTGTCATGAAATGCATTATAACTTACTTATATATACTTACGACCCCGAAACAACCGATCAATCGAGCGAATATCATGCCAAAAGAGAGCCGAGACCGAAAAAATCGCCCCAAAAGTCGCTCAAAAATCAAGTTCATGTTGACTGTTTTCTTCGATTATCGTGGTGTTGTGCATTATGAATTCCTTCCAACCGGTCAAACAGTCAACAAGGAATAGTATTTGAACGTTATGCGTCATTTGCGTAACGCTATCCGCCTAAAAATGCCGGAATTGTGGAAAGACAACTCTTGGTTTTTACACCACGATAATGAACCATCCCAAACTGCCCTCTTAATTCGTGATCATTTCGCCAAAAACACAACCCTTATTGTTCCGCAACCACCGTATTCACCTGATCTGGCGCCGTGCGACTTCTGGCTGATTACCAAACTCAAAAGACCGCTCCGGGGACACCGTTTTTATACGATAGAGGAGATTCAAGCCGCAGCGAAGACGGAACTGAAGTCCGTCCCGGAAAGTGACTACAACCAGTGTTTCGAAGATTGGAAAATCCGTTGGCATAAGTGCATTGCATCGGTAGGGGATTACTTTGAAGGGGATGAAATTGATTTGGAAGAATAAATAAAGAATTTTCAAAATAAATAAAAATTTCTCGAAATTAACAAGTCGTCAAGCTTTGCATGCATTGTGTCCATGTTTAGACATCAAATATAAGACGGCGGACTGTCTTGTTGGAAATAGCGTTCGTTCGCGTCATCATTTCATCAGATTCCGGAAGAAAAAAGTCCGTCAGCATCGTAGTTATTACGCTCGCTATTGATGGCAACGTCATTTCCACCTTCATTTCGAAAGAAATAAGGACCGATGAAGCCGTCGTATCACAATCCGCACCAAGCAGTCAATTTTTTAAAGATTCAATTGCGTTTCCCGAACCACATGGAAATTTGATTAATTAAATTGAGAATTGAAGCGGGATAAAAGTTGGGGGGATTGATCCGAATGGGAGTCATGCTGCCTGTTTGAGCTCCTATGGACCGTAAGTGTCCTTTGTTAGCCACTCGGGTGGACTGGCGACGCAGTGCGCGAACTTGGTGCAGGTGGCACAGCCGCCGAGGCTAAGTAGTGTAGTAGTGCGTTGGCAGCATGGGCTACAAAATTCGTGGTCCACTTCTGGGGTGTCTTAAGGCCTGGGCAGGTCACTCCATCCTAACTTAGACGGAGTGTGAATGGAGCCTTTTAGCGAAGACACTGAAGAAAAATTCCTTTGGGCCCAGGTTGGACACAATACCAGCACGAGCCAGGAGCGGAGCAACCCTGATGCAAAGCGTTGCTCTAGTGATTGCGAACTTAATCTAAACCTTACCGATCCAAGCAAGCTTAGATCACTGAAGAAAGCAGCCTTTGGTCGAATGAAATCCAGGTCAATTCCGGTAACGCAGAACCGGCTGTCGTGTTAATTGGTCATCATCATCAGAAAAATCACGGAATCTATATTAGCAGACGCTGTATAATTGCTATAAGAATTGGGGATGTGAAATGTATAATAGCCGGAATTATTATTTTTTCTTGTTTGTTTATATGTGACCTGGTCTACGAAAAGGGGGCTAAAATGTCAAAAATCAATTTTTTTTTTATTTTTTTCTTTTATTTTATTTATTTATATATATATATATTTTTTTTTTATTTTTTATTTTATTTTTTTTTTTTTTTAATTTTTTATTTTTTTTTTTATTTTTATTTTTTATTTATTTATTTTTTTTATTATTTTTTTTTTTTAATTTTATTTTTATTTCATTTTATTTTTTTATTTATTTATTTATTTATTTTTTTTTTGACTCCTAAGCCCCCTTTTCTTAGACAAGGTCACATATAGTGATTTTAACCCACAAATTCGATAAGTTAGTTTTTGGTTCACCCTAGTGATTATTCTTCTTTCGACTGCTCTTTTTTATTTCTGTTTACCGTCTCTTAATTGACTATATCAACAATTATGTATGCTTTTTACATTGGTTAAATTGCCGTTAGTTTTTTCTTCAGATTTCGAGGTTCTGTCATTTTACTGTTGTTTTTATTCATAGTCATGCTTACAGGCATTCTATTTGAGGTTAGACAAATTGAAATCTATGTGTATTTGTATATATGTATATGTCTCTCTATGGGAATTTGACAGCTTTTGAGCGTTCGCTTTTAGCAAGTCCATTAACGATAACGGTATTTTATCTGTAAAAATGATATGAGTACTTAAATTTAGATTGCTGTTATTGAACAACTGTAAGTACACTTGATTCATTCATTATACATGTGTTTGTATGTATGCATGTATCTATCTATACAATGTTGGAATTATGAGTAACAATTTATTATAAGTGGGCGCGTATACGGTAACCACTAAAGAACCCCAACAATAAGTAGCAGTTCGGCATTTTATTTATTGTATAAAAAAATGAGTGTTAAAAGAAATTCTATAGGATTAAACAATTAAATAGATATGTGCACCCATATACAGTTGTACATATGTAATTTGCGGCTTAATGCGGCTTAGCAATTCCAGATTCAATTAGTCATTTAATTAATGGGGCATTGAAATGTTGATTACCTTGAACTAATGTAGATTAGCTTCGGTTGACACGATAGCTATCGAAACATAAGACTTACATACAACAATGTATAGAGAAATAAGACTGGACAAAGATTTGCTTTTGCGAAAATTTCCAAACTTAAGCGTGAGAACGCGTAATATGTCGACCATTCTCAACTGCTCATCACGTCCAGCATGTAGTGCACAATACGAGGGCTGCTATATATATTTCTGGCCTAATAATTAAATTAGGAATATTTATCAACGAAAATGGTTTTATTGTTTTTCAAAATATTCTCCATCAAGATTTATACACTTTTTTCATGCCCTCAAACCAATTTTCGAAGCACTTTTTTTCCCCTCCGATTGAGACACCTCCAAAACATGGTTTTTGAATACTTCAACAGCGTATTCTGGCGAAGAAAATCGTTGACCACGCATTATTTTCTTGATGTGTGGGAATAAAAAAAGTCAATGGGTGCCAAGACAGGGCAAACGGCGCTGGTTTGAGCTGTTGTGTGAGAGCTCGCATTTATGGTGCACAATGATTCGTCTTCTCTTGTTCGTTTTTCGAATTTCTCCGAAGACTTCAGGCAAACAAATGGTGGTGTACCACTCAGAATTGACCGTCCTAGGTTGCTCAAGCGGAACATTCGCCACATGACCAGTTTTGCCGAAGAAACAGGCGACCATTTGCTTCGAAGTGCTTCTTCCACGAACAACTTTCGTTGGATTTGGCTCGTCTAGGAAGACCTACACGGTCGATTGCTCTTTTGTTTCGGGCTCATTCGCTTAGATCCATGATTCGTCACCTGTGTCGATCTTATAAACGTCTTTTGAAGCACCGCGATCGTATTTTTTCAGCATTTCTTTACAGCAATCCACACGATCCTTTTTTGAGCGATTGTCAAATTGTGCGGGATCCAACACTTAGTGTTGCCTAGGCCAGAAATATATATAGCAGCCTTATTGTAGAAGACCGTGGAGAGCCGACGTTCGCTGCAACTCGGACTGACATATGGATCGACTTGGTGCAGTTTACCTCGAGATCTTAAATTGAAAGCAACTTGCCCAAGAACTGAAGCCACTCGTCCTTCCCAAGCGACATCGCTTCGCTCTATGGGCTCTTGAAAAGTTCCAAGATTCTACGTTTTCCAGCCAAAGTTTCTATAGTGATGGTGGGCCTCATCATCATTCTGGTTCAATGGGTATGTAAACAAGTAATTGCGAAAATTTCGGACGAAGAGCAAACTGAAGAGATTGAAACGCTACCATTTCATAAAAATTGCAAAAACAAAAAAAAAAAAAACGGTTTGGTGTGGTTTGTGTGCCGCTGGAATCATCCGTAAATAATTCTTCAAAAATGATGCCGGTGAGAACGTAATCGTCAATGGCGACCGTTATCGCGCCATGATAACCGTTTGTTTAATACCCAAAACTGAAACTCTTGATCTCGGCGACCTTTGGTTTCAACAAGACTGCGTCATTTCCCACACATCACATCAATGAATGGATTTATTGAGAGAACACTTCGGTGTGCATATAATTTCACGTTTTGGGCCGGTCGATTGGCCACCATATCACACCGTTAGATTTTTTGGCCTGTGGGGCTATATAAATTCTAAAGTCTATGCAGACAATCCCGCTTAGATTCAGGACTTGGAGCAAAACATCTCTCGTGTCATTTGCCAGTTACCAGGCGAAATTCTCGAATGAGTCATCAAAAATTCGACTCAATGAATGGACCGTCCGAGACGCAGCCACGGTCGACATGTGAAAGCGATAATCTTAAAAAAATGAATGCCAAAGAATGTTCTTTCGAAAGATTAAAATGTTCGTTTGTAGAATTCGTATAGATTGCGATAGTATTCTCCTCCCTTACTAAACCTCTTTTTCAAAGTCGCTGACTTACATTATGGATAGTAACTTTGTGTAACCACTTCTACCAAATCTCATCTGGCGAAAGCCATTTTAGGAGATTTGATAGCTTTAAATTTTCCTGACCGTCTTTATTTATGTCTTATATACTTATGTACATATGTTTATGTGAAGTCTTGTGTGGTGTTTTGTAAGCTCATACACTTTCCATTGTCCGCCGTTTTTTTGCTGCTTTCTCCTCACAGCTCTAACTGTTAGTTATGCGGCCATAGCCATAAAGTCCACAATTTTGCGTGGGCTGTATGAAAGACAACAAAAAATTTAAATAATACAGTGTTTTCATTTGTTTATCTGGCACTACGTAACTCCTATGGCTTTTCATTTCTATCGCTTCAATGAGGTGTCTTTGTTTCCCCCCCCCCCCCCCCATACGCTTCCAGCGGTCAGTTTTTGTGTGGTGTACAGTTTCCAGCTTTTTTCAGTCGCTTTAATTTGTAAGGTTAAAAATTTGTCGGTGTTATTACAATAAGTTTTTGTTAATTTTTGAAATATGTGTGTAATTATATTTGTTGATTTGTTTCGTACCTTGTTTTTGAGCTTTTGCATTTTTTATATACGCATGCGCCATACGTCAGACACTTTCGGAGTTGTCCCTTTAAAAGCTTTATATACTATATAACTCGTGGCTTTTGTAGAGTTTTCCGGATTATAAAATCTTTTCGGCATAGGTTGATTTGTCAGTAGTTCCTTATGAATCTCGAATATTGTATTGCCTTTACAAATAGCTCTGCATCCAACGATGAAGCCTCTAATGTCTTCAAGGTCACTTCATATTCATATTGACAATCTCGAGTTTATCTAACGGACAATAGAACTTCATAGATGTAGTTATTTTCCTTAGAAACATTAGGTTGGGTTAGCTTAAGAGGTCGATCCTATCAGGGATCTCATTTGGACAGCATAAAGCGCCAGTCCGTCATATTAACTAACACTCCTATATAATGGACCCTTATAAATCGACAAAGCTTTTTGAGCCTATCAAATATGTGTTGAGATGGCTAATGTCAACTCCCGCTATATCGTCTGATTCATCCAAATTAAGCCTACCGAAAAGTTTCAGCCTGGACCCGGCACCGAAATAAGTCTGATGTTGAAGTAGCTTGATGCTATTCCTAGTGAGGACAAACACTCTTTGACTAGCTTTGAGCGCACAGTTAGCTACTATCGCCACATTAAAAGCAGGAACTTCTGCCTGAAAGAGTCAAGATTGATCCCCCAACCCCAAACGTTCTCTCCTAGCTCCGACCCATCTATGAAAAACCTCACTGCGACTCATATCCAGCGACTTGATCGGCATATCTCTCAACTGTATCTAAGACAATTATGTTGTGTCTTTGTTCGGACTTCTTTCTATGTCGAGTTCCCGTGATAATTAGAGCAACTTATGACATGATCCGCATGTCTCCCAACTGTATGTAAGCAGAGGAAAGGGTGCTGCGAGATGTAGTTGCAGAATGAGACGATTTTGTTGTGTCCTTGTTCGGACTTCTTTCTATGTCGAGTTCCCGTGATAATCAGAGCAACTTTTCAACAATATTTCAGAAATGTTTGTTGTGGAGACTGTCCTTAATACGTTGTTGTAGTTGTTATTCAAGTCACAGCTGTGATAGTAATATTCGGGATCGTCATGGAAGTTAACTAATGGTAGGCCCAGGTGACGTGTTGTTTCGACGGAGTCGGACCATAGGGAGAGGGAAGCTAAATGAGTGAGTTCGTTGGGCATGTCAAGAGGTGTTTGGAACCATGCAGGGTCCTTAATCCGTAAATGTTTTCCGTTTATGTCGTCCCATTTGACCTGAGCGTATATGAAGTAATCGTTCTCTCTGCTGAGTAATTCAAAAACCTGAACGATTGTTTGTAAAATGAGCGATATACATACACTAAATACGAGTACTAGATTTTCCACTTTGAAGCCGGTATACGACAACACGTTGCCAGCTAAATTTGCCACAAATGTTGCTGCGGCTGTTGCGGCGTACGTTGCTGCGGACACACACTACAATTGAGCATCGTCTCGTTGCAGTTGGCGGCAGTGTTGCAATGGTGTGGCTTTCAAATGTGGTTCAAACGACAACAACCGTTATATCTTGCCAAACAACAATAACATCAGCAGCAGCAACTTCGTTTGTGCTAGACGCGTAAACCATTACGAATGCCAACATTGCATACTTATCGTTTGCTCGTGCTTCGTCGTCTACAGCTCGGTGGTTTGTGAGTGTGCGTGTGTGCGTCGGCGGCACTTTCAGTTTCAGGTTTTCCGGCGCGTTGTTTACGATTGAATATTCGTTTAATTTTTTCAGTTCTGCACATTTTGCTGTGAAAATTATGGTACATATTTATTTTTCAAGCATACACTTTAAGGTGTGGGCTCCTAATTGCCATGTATTTGTGCTTAGTGTGTTCGAAAAACAAATATGAGTTGCGAAGCTGTTGTCGCTGCTTCTCTTCTAGTGGCATGGAAATGTACTATGCTGCTGGATCTCACTTTCTATTTCAGTTTTCCAAATCATTGCATTACGTTCAGGGTGATTCGAGTTCATTTTTTTTTTTTGGAGGCAGAAGGAACGATTTGAAGTTCTACGAGACAGCAAAAGTGGAAGTTAAAGGGTATGAATTACGAGCAAACTGGGTCAAGATATTTTTACGGTCTTCTAACTTAAAGCCAAATAGGTGTGGGTGGATCTTTTTATATTAAAAATTGAAATGAAGGTCGAGCATTCTGATTTGACCGAACGAACAGTAAGGTGTTATGTTTGATTGGATCCATTGAACCTTGGAATTTACAGCTGTACATTGTTTCTGATCCATTCGGGTTAAAAGTGTGTTGATATGTGACCTTTGTTGAGCTGGACTCGCAGTAAGCTATCCGAATTGTCTTTAATGGATGTTTCCTCGCAGTGCCGGAGCCGGTTAGTAAATTGCACAGAGTATTCTTCTGAGAGCAGTTATGTACCTACGAACTGTTTTTCTGTTTCAAAAATGATGTTTTCGTGCGGCAACCATAGCATTTTTCGGTGTTTCGGTGACGGACACAGTCCTACTTCTTGATGAACAGAAACTGAAAACATAATGAAATCCGAAATTTTTTTTTACGTTCTAGAAATATTATCCATGTCACAGAACCTATGTGATTGGATATAGGAACTTGCATGCCCTTTCAAACACAATTGTCGGAATAATAGCTAGAACCTAAATTTTGAAATCGTATAAAATATTATAAAATATACGTATTCGTAGCGAGCGAAAATAGTGTACGAAGATGTCGAGCACATGATTCAGAGACTTTTATCGGTTGTAGATTTGGATTCTAAGCAGTTCTGCAACATCGATAGAACCACCAATTTGTCGGATGCTTTAACCGTAGTCTGGTGAAACCCGGAGAGTGGAAGAGACAGTGTATAGATGTTTCCATCACATCTTTCTCATTGCAGCTTTGACAAGTTGCATCCTTCAAAATCTTTAACCTCATCTCTTGAGTGTCAATGGGGCAGTGTCCAGTTAGGAAGCGGTTATGAGTTTTGATTAGAGCTAACAATTCAATGGTATTTTTATGTTCCATTCAGGGTCAGAAAGCTTTCGCAACCTCATAAACCAACTAATCAACGCTTGCTGAAGTCTATAGATTCTGTTTAATTTTGGGTATGTGTGCCTTTTTTTGCAAGCTCATCGGCTTTAGTTTAATATGGAAGGAATTTGGTGCTACTGCTAATGAGGTCGTGCACTCCTTGACTAGCTTTGAGTTAGTCGAAATAAGAGTTGACTGCTCCCGACGATAGACTTTCCCTCCAATTTTACTGAAGGACGCATATTATTCGTTTCCGAGATTAAATTGTAGTCAAATAATCATCAGTTTTGATATAAGAAAGTTTAAGACTGAGGATATAGCTGAAGCCTGTAAATTGAGAAACTTAAGTTTTTGAAAGATCCAAATTTTATCTAAATTAATAAGCCCTTCCTACAGGAGAGTCTAGCCAATGTACCATATCTTCGGAGTGGTAACGTCAGATTAAAGTTTGGAGGCTGTGTCACTACAGAGCTATTTTTCTTTGGTTTTCTTGAGGTAATCTTCATTTTGGCGAGATTTATAAAAATGATTTTATTGCCCTGATCGTTCTAGAAGGACTTGAATGATAGATAGATAATCAAATTGCCATCCCTTATATCACATATAGGCATTAAGAACCAGCATCTTGAACATTTCCAGGCGCCTGCTGAGCGCGACTGAGGTGATGTGATCTCTGTCCACGTAGATGGAACCTAATATCTTGAGCCTGCATCTGCAAATTGCTGGGCAATCTAGAATCAGGTGTTTTTGGGTTTTCTGTACCATGAATGATACTTGAATGCTGCAGGATGGCGAAGAATCGCCTTCGGATTCTGATTCAGAGTCGATTTTTGTGGAGTAATCAAGAACAGAGGTTTCTTGAAGTCACGGTTCAGCCTTCTAAAGATAGCAGCGAAAAAGCCGTGAGTTAGGCACTTAAAACTCTGACGCGATGTTCGAAAATAATAATATAAGAAAAATGGTAGCACCACGTCAAAGATACGTACATTCACACACAATAAATAATAGGGTTTAAGAAGCGTGAAAGAAAGCCATGTGAAGAAAACATGTTTTGAAAATGTGACGGTGACGGTTTTAGGTTGTATACGTATACATAAACTGTTTTTGAAAGCATCAGCCAAGTGTAATATTTTAAAATTTTGCATGAGGTATATAACGGGTGATCCAAGTAGAGGTATTTTTTTTCAATTGACGCTTTTTTGACGAAGAACAACCTGAAGATATTTAAAAGCTGTCACTTCATCCTAAAAAACAATGGTTTGATGTGGTTTGTGGACTGGTAGAGTCATAGGACCACATTTCTTCAAAAATAAATTGAAGCTCGTGATTTCGGCGTCATTTGGTTTTCAACAAGACAGTGCCACTTCTCATGCATCAATCAATGAATTTATTGAGAGAACAGATAATTCCACGCTTTGGGCCGGTCCATTGGCCATTAAGATCGTGTGTTTTCACACCGTTAGACATTTTCTTGTGGGAATTTGTAAAGTCTAACGCCTATGCGCACAATCTCGCTTCGATTCAGGCCTTGGACCAAAACATCACGCGTGTCATTCGCCAGTTACCAGTCGAAATGCTCGAACGAATCATCGAAAATTGTACTCAACGGATGGACCATCTTAGACGGAGCCGCGGCCAACAATTGAAAAAGATAATCTTCAAAAAAGAAATGCCAAAGAATGTACTTTCGAATGATAAACATTCCCCATTAAATTTGATGTCTCTGTTTTTTTTTTTTTTTTAAAGTAGAAAATCTCAAAATGGATCACCCTTTATGTACTTATACAGTATGTACATATGTATGTATGTGACTAGAAATCGCTTACTTAGCAAATATACAACATTTTTCTTCATACTGAAAGTCAACCAACTCAACGAACAAGCGAGCTACTTGTAGATAAGATACAACAACAATTAATAACAACAACAAACAAGACTAAAATATGAAATAAGTAAGTATGTAGTTAAATGAGGAGGCCACAATGCTGAAATGGCTGATTTGGACGCACAATTGTGCAATGGCAATGTACTCACAACAACAATAACTACAACAACATGCACTTCATTAACTTGGCAAATATTATATATACAATATACCAAAAAAAAATGGCAACAACCATAGCAACATGTGCAAAATGAAAAGCGAATGTTTTTCAACACAATAACAACAACAATGAATGCACTTCGCTTGAGAAAAATTACAGTTAAAAATGCAACGATACAAACAACATCGAAGGCAGCTGTGCCGGAGCAAAAAAAAAATACAAAACCGAAGGTAGGCACGTACTGTGGCCGATTGCATAAGTTCAAAACTCGAAGAAACCGCCGAATCGCGGAACGCCACCTCCGGCCATTGGTGGTGGGGTGCCAGCGTCTCGGAGCTCCACAGCCTACGCGTACCGGCGGACGTGCAAGTGAAATTCATTGCTACCGATTTGTGCTTTTACAGTTATGTGAGCTACACATGCATGTGCAGAACCAGTCGACCAGTTGGAATTATTCGAGGTCTGTTGTGTTTAGTAGCCTTACGGTGCTTGCTTCTATCATTACATTCATTTCTTTTAGCTTTAGAGTTTGTTTGAGGTCAAAAGTGCACAGTTTTTATTCCCTCGTCCCTAGGGCAAAAAAACTGTAACAGTCGAGTTTCAACAGCTTCCGTTGAGGCGAATTTTTCACCAGCAAATGGGAGAACTTGATTCCTTTCATGGGGGGTGTTTTTTACGTGGCGGGTCCCAAACCCAGCCACAATCCTAAGCAGGGAATATTTCGCCTTTTCACTTTAGCTCGCCTTCAAACGGATGTTCTTAGGCTACCCAAAGGATACTTGATCAAAGACCGGAAGTCGTGAGCTGCTTGAGTCATATGTAAAAGAATCGTTTCTGGCTACTCCCAAGTGAATGGCGATCAGAGAACTTTCCTCACCTGCGTGAACTTCTACACATGACTCTATCCTCCAACTGGCGCCACATAGCGAGGAGAAGAAACGACTGGCGCGCTGTTGTTGACTCGGCTATAGTCGCGTAAGCGGTGTCTACGCCAGTAAAGAAGAAGAAGAAATGAGAGAACTCCGTGGCAGGTTCGCACTATAAAGAGGGTATATGAACCTCCCGACCAAGATTCACTTTCAGCGAGTCACTATTGATGGGTGTGACCCTCCGTCGCTGGTCGTTTCTAAGAAATTCTTTTCTTCAGAGCGAATTAAAAGTTTGGTCGTTGAAGGACATTTCATGATAGAGCACCAGTTGTTCTTTCTTTTCGCTCTTTGGTGCCAACTGGAAATTCCATTAGAAGCCAGGACCTTCTGCACCTGGTCTTTCCAACGAAAAGTACTGCGCCGAATACTTTCAGAGCACGCTCTAGCTCTTTCATCCATTCGGTCGACATGACCTCGCCTCCGCAGCCCCTGTCTCTTAATTAGCTGAACTATGTTAATGTCGTCGTATATTCAGTACAGCTCATCCTTCCTTCGACTGCGATATTCGCTGTTGCAAAAGGCCATACATTTTCCGCAGAACCTTTCTTTCAAAAACTCGTAACGCCGACCCATCAGATGTTGTCATCATCCATGCCTCTACACCATTTAGCAGGAAGGGGGTAATGAGTGACTTGTAGAGTTTGGTCTTTGTTCGTCGAGAGAGCACTTTATTTCTCAATTGCCTACTCAGTTTGAAGTAGCACTTGTTGACAAGAGTTATTCCGCGCATGGCTCCGAGGCTGACGTTGTTGTTGGTTGATGTTAGGTATAAAGATAGGTCATCTCTAAGATCGTAAAAATATTTTGAGTTAATTTTCTTTGGTTAGAAATCAAAACAAGAAAGAAAATCTATGGACTTCTTTTTAAAGATCATACCGATTTGCTAGTGTCTAAAGAATGTAAGTCCAACAGGGTCGACGGGTAGATTCGTATATACATATTTATTTCCATATTTAAGTACGTGCACTTTTTTTACATGAAAACTGAACATTCACACATTTTCTGCTTTATTGCAAATTCATCGCTTTTCTTTTCAACCCAGTACTCGGAGTCCAAAGCTCATATTTCACATCATGAATTTAAGAAATAAAAAAAATGTAAAGAAAATGTATTTGAGCATGCGAATTAGCGATGATTAGCTCAGACTAACGCTGAATTTATGAACTGATTTGTGGTTCGTTTGGGAAGAAGTCTGTGTCTACTTGAATTACAAACCAAAAATAAATTCTGCAGTTTTGGTTTTTATTCCGTTTAGTGAAAGTGAGTGGCCGTTTCTAAACTTCCTCTGAAGTACTGAGGTACTTCAACTAGTAATTGCCAAAAAGTAATGGATCCGAGAGCCACAATAGTGATTTAGGAGAGGGGTTACAGCATAGAGTTACGGTGAAATGTAGCCGTTGACCTACTCGACGTCTTCTATACAAGATATGAGTGGATCCTGCTCAACTGATTGAATACTGTTAGACTCTCTGCGAAGTTTAGACGTCAGTATATAGGTTAGGTTAAGTTAAGAGGTTGATCTTTACAGCAGTCTCACTTGGACAGCTCTCACTCGGTCCGTTGTGATATCTAAAACTCCTATGTAAAAGATCATAAGACCCTTACAAATGAACAAAGCGCTTTGCACCTAACACAAATTTGTTGAGACGACTAATGTCAGTTTCGGCTTTGTCTTCTGGTGCGATTGAAGGTAAGACTACCATGATGTTTCGGCCATAGTCTTGTAAAGATTGGACAATAGAGAAGAAAGTGGCTAGATGTCTCCAGCTCTACCATACAACTTAGACAAATGAATGTCTATTGGACAGTGTCCACTACGAAGTCGTATTGCGGCGTTCCGTTTGCTAAGGGAAAGTAGTCCAGTAGATCCACTGTATTTTACTCTAGGCAAAAAGGATCTCACACTCGCTGAGTAACTAGTCGCCGAGCAGCGGTATTCGAGGTCCATTGGTCCAGTGTTAGAACGCGAGGCCCCACGGATATTCCGTCCCATCGGTCCCAACTCGATGTGATCGGTACAAGGTTAGCCCATCGGCTTTGCAGCTGTTAGCGATTCCGCTATGACAAGGCCCACAAACAAACAGTTGAGTTTTATTGATGTTTAAACTCAGTTAGAAGTATTTCTTTCGTTCTCTCATGACCCGCTATTTATTATTTATCCTTATTCCTCTATCTACAGATTTCTACAAACCTTAGAAGCAGATGCTCTGGAGTTTCAGGTTCCATATCACATAATCGACATACTGCAGATGTGACTATGTCTATGTATCTTGAGCCTGTCCCAACCTGCCTAAAACTCATTGGTAACAAAAAGAATTCATTTTTCATTTCACGATGAAACAAACCTCAAAGTTCAAAGCTCAGGGTTTGGTCTACAAAATTCCTCTTTTGTATGCATTCATGCATTTCTCCATATCTATTTTGGATTGGTGTAATCGACCCTCAAATTCATTCAGCACCTCTTACCACTACTTACTAACCAACATAAGGGAATAACTCAGTTCATTATCGCAAACAACTCCATCAAACTGACCAAAGTGACTTCAATAGCCTATGCAATTTACCCGTTCCATAACTGTTTTCGTATCCCCAACAAAAAGAGCGCTGCGTTGCTGTCGCGTCCACTGCATTCGCGTGCATTTCATTATGAGCCTTCGGCAGTAAATTTCAACTTCCCCACGATAGATTGGAATGTTAACTGCTCTGGTGGTGGTTTCTGTTTTTATGATTGCGCGGTGGTGACCATGTTGGCGGTGCTTTGTGTAGTATGACGCGTTTTAACCGCCACAAAGTCACTCAGTCGTCTAAAAGCCATAAAACTTACCTACATACATACTTACTTACGTGTAAAGGCGGCATAAAACCCGTTAATAGTGACGCGTGCTTTATTACAAGCGGCAGTGGAACTCCGCGGTGCTGCGGAATCCCCATTGCCGTTATCAAAGTCGTAGTTGCTGTCGCCATCGTTGCTCCACAACGCTGAGGGTTCGTGACGTCGGATTGCAGCGTAAGAACTCAAACAAATGACCTCGTCCGTCACAAACTACAACCCCAAAGTGTACCCACTTACCATATTCTACATGGTACTACGGAAAACTCGATTGGTGAGTCCTCAACTCCTAGCTTTTACTTTTACTACACTCGCAGCGCTGCTCACACCGCTCTTCGGCGCCTTTTGTGTAGGTTTTTCTGTACTGTGCCTCACAGCTTATGAGTTTTAGGGGTAAAAATGTGGCTGAGTTAATAATAAATGAAATGTTCAAAAATTTATATGATTTTTAATAACAAAGCCACTGAAATATGGCCATAACGACCACGTCATATCGAGTCGAGCCGCTTATAACCGTTGTAAATAAAATGGAGAAAAATGTGCGGCGGTCTTGTAATGAAGCGAAGTCAGTAAACAACAGCGGCAGTCAACTGCAAGCAATTTGATTTTACAGCAAGTTTCCACTAATTCCATTGGACACGCTTACAGTGCTGGCGATTGCATTTGGCGTAATAAAAACATTGAAAGTTGCTCTGAAACTGAACTTGTGGAACATGAGCTTCAATAGTTTCCTTTTCATCGTTTTTTTTTTGTAAAATCTCATGGAAGTTATTGTAAGAGATAATGCAGAGTCTCTGAAAGTTTGTATAGATTCATTCAACACATTTTCTCTCAGACAACGACTAGGATAACATTGTTAGTTGCTCTTAAACTGAACTTGTGGAACATAAGCTTCATAGTTTCCATTTCAAAGATTTTTTTGTAAAATCTCATGGAAGTTATTGTAAGAGATAATGCAGAGTCTGAAAGTTTGTATAAATTCATTCAACACATTTTCTCTCAGACAACGACTAGGATAACATTGTTAGTTGCTCTTAAACTGAACTTGTGGAACATAAGCTTCTATAGTTTCCATTTCATAGGTTTTTTGTAGTAAAATCTCATGGAAGTTATTGTAAGAGATAATGCAGAGTCTCTGAAAGCTTGTATAGATTCATTCAACACATTTTCTCTCACTCACACTGATAGTTGCTCTGAAACTGAACTTGTGGAACATAAGCCATTTTCGATATCAACATTGCTACAATCCCATGGCTCAATCTGGCTGTTGTCTAATCATAAAATATTTCCTTCCAACAAATATTTTTCCAGTCAATAGTCCAAGCCATTCTCTACGTTCCACCGTTTCCACTTGGATACCTTTACGGCAAGCTGAAAAACAAAGTCCCCATTTTGTGCCCTCCACTGTATGTTGTTACTGCATTTTAGCGTAGGCGGCAAATAGTCACATAAATGTGGTTGCGTTGCTATTTCTCGTTCAAGTTTTCCTTCTGTTTTTATAGACATTGTTCTCATTTAGTTTTGTAGATTATTGTGGTTGCATTTGCATTGTTGCAACATTTCTCGGCCAACTCGTAAATCCGTTAAGTGATTTAGTTGAAGTATACCTAGCTACATGCACACACTCGTGTGCATATAAAATGCATTTTATGACGTGTTGCTGAAGGCAGATGAAGCATAAATATACAGCTAGTGGCGGTGTGGAGCAAATATGAAGCCGATCTGTGCATTGAATTTGGTATAAAGTGGATGTGGAGCAAATACGAAGCCGATCTGAGCATTGAATTTGGTAAAAAGTAGATTTTTGGTTACTACTTAATGCAAGTTGGGTCCTTATCCACCTGAAATTGCTTCAAAATACGACGGTACGTAAGTCGCGTTCAGCAATTTGGTATTTCGTCAAGGGACCAGGAGTTCAATGTTCACTTTATTTTCTCGCCTGTAACTTTATTTGTTCAGCTTTTGGGTTAGGAACTGTATTCATTTGGCTGGATAAAGTCCGGGATAATTCCGATATCGTAGAACCGGCAGTTGTGATAGTATTCGTCGTCGGATTTGGTTATGTAATCATAAGTGCAGCAACTTATTATCTCACCGGCAATATGTTCTTTACCATACCTATATTCCTACTTCTTATCGATCCAAAGAGGGCTAGATCGTCGAAACAACGACACTTGTCTTGATAAAATCCGAGTATAGTTTTGAGAATACTCGTTATAGCGGCAGAAAACTGGTTCCTGAAATAATTTCAAAGAATAGTGCCCAGTTTACAGTTCTTGTCTGGATGAAAATTCGGGTTCGTTCATTTATAATAATATGTTTCTGTATAAAAAAACCCGGTCCGTTTTCAACTGTCGTGGAAACGGGTGAGAGTATGCGTTGTCAAAAGCGGTTATGCCATCGTAGGTACCGTACCTTAAAACCACGTCTACGATATGTACTTAACCACCCGAACTCCTGATATTCGAATTGGTCTCTCTTCTCTAGGGTAGATTTAAAAAATATAAAAATTTTCAGCACTTTTTTTGTTTGCTTTGAAAATTAATTTTTGCTGCCTAAATCCGGAAAAGATTGTGCCCATCAAAACGTTCATAATCAATTGGATTAATTAAGCGGCAAGGCGAGGCTAGCAATGAAGCTGGCAGCTCATTCAGCTGAGTGGCAAAACCGCAAAGTTCCCACATTAGTGAAATGAACGGAAGAGGAAGAAAATGGCAACTACTCGCATGTGCATTCGTTGAATATGAAAAAATGCACACATACAACAACAAACTACATACAGCGATTATATACTTACATACATACATATATACTTGAACGAAATACACGAGCGCTTGATGAGTTAAACGCTAGACGTGCTGCCAGATGAATACAAGTGTGGCACCCAAAAGCAGCGGCGCGCGGACATGTTGGCTAAATATTTCCAAAGCTCCATAATGTGTTTTTCACATGTGCAATACAGTTATGCAAAAATATATATAAATAATTAAAAAAAAAAATTATGCAGGCACATTTAATGAGTGAAACTACCCTAAATGGGAAATAACAACAATAAAAACTAATAATAAAACGTCTAATGAAATTACAAATTTTTACTTTCGCTATTGTGAAAATGAAATGGGAAAGAAGCATCACTTTAACAAGCAACTTTTTTCCGAGACATCATTCCATTTTTAACAATATGTTTTGCATCAGCTGCATTTTGTACGCTTTCAGTTTAAGATCTCGACGTAAAATGCTTTAAGACCTTCCATACGTCAGTCCGAGTAGCTGCGAACGGCGCCGAATTGATTCTCCACGGTCTTCGCCCTGTTGTCACTAGTTCATCTGCTTCACAGTTAAGAAGAAATATCACTATGTCTTGGAACCTATTACAGGTTTAACCTCAAATGGCATGTTAGACCCACTTAGAGATCAAGCCATTCTTTCGTTATCTTTGACGAAACCCAAAGAGACTTTAGAAATTTCAAAGCCACTAGGCTATCTGCATATATAAAATATCCTTCTTCCACAACTCTTAGTTAGAATAAGAAGATTTTCTTTAAGGGGTTTGGGGTAGTCAGAGGCACGAAAAAATGAAAGTTTTCAGTATTTTTTTTTTTTGTACTAAATCATGTTATTTTACAAAAGCAGTAATATGGCATTATTATAGGATGTGTTGACTTGCAGATACGAAAATTTCCAAAAAAAAAAATTTAATTTCCGAAGTTATAGTTGTTTGTGTTGAGCCTTTTCCAAAAAAAGGTACTTGCGGTGACAAGCATAAGTCTTTCGAGATTCAACTAAAAACAATCGGAGAAAAAAAATTAGTTTTATAAATAGATAATCTCGGGCCTGATCGAAGGATTTTATTTTGTTTTCAAAATTAACAAAATGGTGGCCTCAGAAATTTTTTTTTTTAAATTTTTGCGAAAAAATCAACAGTTAATTGGTCTTAAAAAATCGGAATTTTCGAAAAAATAAAAATCCTTCAATCAGGTCTGAGTTTATTATGTTTTCTAAAAGCTGTATAAATTTCATTAAAATCTACTGAACGGTTTTCGAGTTACAGTTGTCACCGACTCAAAAAACATAATGCCTGAGCTCTCTTTCTTATTTCTCGAATAACTCAAAACCTAATTGTCGGATCAACGTGATAATTTTCAGGGAATATTTTTAAGATATTACACTTAACGAAAATGCGAAAAAAAATATTTTTTGAAAATTCTAACTACCCTAACCCCTTAATCGCTGAGGTCTCTGCTTGGAAGCGGTTGCCGTGATCTGGTAGGCGGAAGTCGATTTTGTTGTCTAATATTGCAAAAAAGTTAGTTAGTTTTCTTGTTTTGTCTAGTTGAGACCGATGTAGATGCTTTTCTCTGCGTCCCTGCCTAACTCGCTCCTTTGCTTTCCCTTATATTTCTTTAATTTTCTATTCTTTCCCTTGCTTTCCTTACCTATTCTCTCCTTTCCTTTTAGTTTCTTTCCTTTCATTTTCATTGCTTTCGTTCCTTCGGCTTCGTTTCGTTTCTTTTCCTATCCTTTCATTTGTTTTCCTTTCCTTTCCTTTGATTTGATTTCATTTCCTTTCCTTTGATATGATTTCATTTCCTTTCCTTTCTTTCCTTTCTTTTCCTTTCCTATCCTTTTTTTTTTCTTTTCTTTCCTTTTCTTTTCTGGTTTATTTTGAATGGTTCAGAATTTATTGTTTATTGTAACTTTTGTCTTTATTATTTTAAATTATTGTACTAACTATTTTGTAAATATTTCATATTTTTTAGGGTTTGATGTTATTTCTTATGGTCTTATTTTCTTTTCTTTTCTTTTCTTTTCTTTTCTTTTCTTTTCTTTTCTTTTCTTTTCTTTTCTTTTCTTTTCTTTTCTTTTCTTTTCTTTCCTTTCCTTCTCTGGAAGGGAATAGGAATATTGTTTATCGATTTAAGTTCAATTCTATAGGATTACGAAAAACTGTGGTACTGGATAGTAACTGAAACTTACGAAGTAACCAAAAATGTCGCTTATTAAAGGCTACTAATAAGAAGGCTACCCTATAAGTTACCCGAGTCGTTAATTCCATTTGGAACCATCTTTTTACAAGTGCAAAGTCTAGGGTCTATGTTTGGTTTCCATGAATGCTTTCTCTCTAAAATTAGTCCCAAGTAGCCTACACACCTGAATATAAAGGATCAAGGGTTTGTGGAGGAACTGTTACGTTCCGAAATTGTAAGAATAATTGTGTAGATACTTATGAGGTTGCTGTCGCCATATTTGCACAATTTATTAATAATATTTTATAAAACCAAGTTTCTCTTCAGAAAAAATGATCCGACCTTACAGAGAGCTTAAGGTCAGAACTTGACCGTTTTTTAAAGACAAAAGATGTGACTAAAATGTCAACTTTTCTTCGTATAATAAATCATTTATAATAATATAAGTCTACTAATTTATTTAAAAAAATCTATATTTCTCAAGTTGTACTAATTTGATTTACTTACTATTTTCAGATTAATTGATTTTGGTATCGATGAACATGAGTATGACGAGGTTCAGGAATTACCAGACGAATCAAATATTAATCCACAAATTGCAACTACAGCAACAGATTTACACCTACAACAACAGCAACAGCCACTTCTACACAACACCAACAATAACAACACAATCACAACGGACGCACCACCCGAATTGCCACCACCAAAACAAAACAAACTGAAAAATTCCAAGAAAAGTAAATCCAAATCGAAAATTCCACGTTCGCCCTCACTCGCCGCCTCGAGTAGCACCGCCGGTAGCAGTGGTAATATTAATCTAACAAATAATAACAACAACAGTAATTTTGGTAGTGGCATTACGTACTCACCAATACCACCACAAACACCACCGCTGCCGGTCAATTACCAGCAAAGTAAACTGAAACATATGAATGGTGGCAACATCACACCCACAACACCACTAACAGCTAACTTCGGTGCCGGTTTTTCGCCAGTAACGCCAACAACACCAACAATACTGGTGTCCAATAGTGTTGGTGGCAATAATGTTGCTTTCGCTAGCACACCGACCGGTGGTAGTGTTGGTGGCGTTGCAGTGATGGGTGGCGGTAGTGTGCCACTTAGTGGTGGCCTCGGTGCTAACGGCACGAGCGCGGGTGGCGGTGTGAATGTGTCCAATGCGGGTAATCAACGTGGCAGCGTTAATATGGCCTCAGCTCGACGTCCGCAATTGCAAATCTCTCCGATACCGGAATCACCAAAAAATTTTCAGTATTTAACTTTGACGGTGCGTAAGGACGAGAATGGTTACGGCATGAAGGTGAGTGGTTAAAGTACATATAAATTGTTTAAATTTGAGTTTCTGGTTAACACCAAATGTAGTAGGTTGTAAATTCCACTAAGGATCCAGCCAGGAAAACAGATTGTGAAGCATTATTTCTTCTTCTTTAGGGCGTAGACACCATTTACGCGGTTATAGCCGAGTTCACAACAGCGCGCCAGTCATTCTTCCTTTGCGCTATTTGGTGCCAATTGGTGATTCCAAGTGTAATCAGTTTCTTCTCCACCTGGTCTTACCAACGGAGTAGTGGTCTTCCTCTTCATCTTCTACCCTGGCCGGGTACTGCGTCGAATACTTTTTAAGCTGTATTGTTTTGATCCATTCGGACGACATGACCCAGCCTGTGTAGCCGCTGTCCCTTAATTCACAAAACAGAACCATAAATCTTTCGCAGAACCTCTCTCTCGAAAACTCGTAACATCGATTAATCAGATGTTGCCATCGTCCAGGCCTGGTTTGTTCTTTGTTCGTCGAGAGAAGACTTCACTTCTCAATTGTCTACTCAGTCCGAAGTACCGAACCTTTTGGCAAGAATTATTCTGCGTTGGATTCGAGCTGTTGTTGGTTTAGATACTGGCTCCAAGTTATCTACGACTTCAAAGTTATGACTGTTAATAGTGACGTGGGGTCAATTCGTTAGACGACTTTTTGTTTGATAACAGGAAATATTTCGTCTAGCTGTCGTTCACTACCAGACCCATTTGCTTCTCTTCCTTATCCAGTCTGCAGAAAGCGGAGCTAACGGCGCGGTTGTTCAGGCCAATGATATCATATAGAAGATTGTATCTTTATTATTATTTTCTCCAACAACAGATTGATGAAGTCACACGATAGAAAGTCGTTTTGTGTGAAACCTCGCTTGGTTTCGAATGGCTCGGAGAGATCCTTCCCGATCCTGTCGGAGATTTGGTGCTGCTCTATGTCAGCTGGATACCAAATTCAGATATAGCGCCATAGAGACAGTTCTTTTTCGTGGTTTATAATCGAAGAAGAGGTGGCGTGTGTCAATATTCCTTTCACGGGTATTTTCCTAGACTTGGCGCACGGTAAAAATCTGGTCAATTGTAGATTTTCCAGGTCTAAAGCCAATCTGTTTGTTGACGGTAGGCTTCAGTCTTACACACAGTAAGCTCAGTAGATGTACCGGTTATATAGATCCGTCTATCGTGTGAACGATACTTTCCTACATACAAGCCATACATTCAATGAAATCATCACTTTTCGAACCGACCGATTCATATCAAGAAAGCTCATGCAATTCCTCGCCCTCTAACTTCAATAATGCATCTTTTCATTATAAGTTGAATTAAATATATGAATTTAATCTGAAATCCGTACTTCTACACACTTTTTTCTGTGCAATTATGAGTTATGAAAGGTGTGTGTAAATTTTCCGCAAGAAATCATTTTGCAATACGGCCTTACAGGTTTCGTAAATCGTTGATTAAAATCAACTATTGAAATTTATTTCAACTTAAACGTTGAAAATTTTATGCTCCGCAGCGCAAAGATTTGCATACGCAGAAACTGTGACAAATTTGTCATGCAACCTAAAAAATTAATGAAAAACGAAAAATAAAAATCAAATTTGTACAAATGTACAGTCTGTCAAATAAACTATCTGACAAAATTCTTAATATCCATGAAATCAAATAGTTATGTGAGACAGGATTTTATGAAAGGATTATTGCAATTCCTATAATACAATATAAAATTCCACCATTAATCAAGTCCTGAAAGGGAAAATAAATTTAAAAAATCTAATAGAAAAGAATTTTGTTAGATTTTTGGATAACATCGCATTCTTCTTTTTTAATGGTATATGGTATATAAGGAAAAAGGGTTATAACCTTATAGTTATTCATATCACCTAGTATTCAAGAAATTAAGCAGATTTTCAATTGTTTGTTGTGGACTTTAAGGCATAGCCGGGTGCTTCTTTTATGAAGAATACAGTTTTTGAGATATTGGAAGTTTTGAGGTTTGGAAGTTTGTTAAAATTCTTCTGATTTCTGCCAATATGACATACTACTGTGTCCAAAAAAATAAGGTGACATTTGAATTTAAACTGGGCGCGTCGAAGGATTTGGAGAATTATTTCTTTTTTTAGGTTGGTAGTACTGTCAGTCACATTTATGTCAAATTTCATGTCAAAATATTCATTAGTGTTTGAGATACGTGTCGTTTTGTGAGCTGCTAAAAGTGAGTTTTTCGTTTTTTACGTTGTCAAAATTTGTTGAGCAAAGAGTTTGCATTAAATTTTGTTTATGAAATCAATTTTCTGCTGCGGTTACGTTGAGGATGGTGCAGAAAGCCTTTGGTGGTGAGGCCATGTCTAAAAAAAATGTTTAGAAGAGGTATGGTGAGTTCCAAGTCGGTCGTGAACGTGTCAAAGACGAAGAGCGTCGAGAGCGACCATCAACCTCAACCGACGAAGCTCACGTTCAAAAAATCAAAGATTTGGTGTTGAAAAACCGTCGATTAACAATTAGAGACCTTGCTGATGAGGTTGGCATATCGAAAGGCTCAGCCAATACCATTTTGAAGGGTGTTTTGGGCCTCAAGCGCGTCAAATCTCGACTGATACCGAAAATATTGAATTTTTTTGGAAAAAAGGCGTCGCGTTGAAGTGTGTGAAACGGTTCTTTCCGACTACAGGGTGTCATGAAACGCATTATAACTGGCGATAAGACTTGGATCTATGCTTACGACACCGAACAACCGATCAATCGAGCGAATATCGTGCCAAAAGAGAGCCGAGACCAAAAAAAAATTTCGCCAAAGTCGCTCAAAAATCAAGGTTATGTTGACTGTTTTTTTTTTGATTATCGTGGTGTTGTGCATTATGAATTCCTTCCAACCGGTCAAACAGTCAACAAGGAATATTATTTGAACGTTATGCGTCGTTTGCGTAACGATATCCGCCTAAAAAGGCCCGAATTGTGGAAAGACAATTCTTTGTTTTTACACCACGATAATGCACCATCCATACTACCGTCGTAATTCGTGATCATTTGGCCAAAAACTCAACTCATATCGTTCCACAACCACCGTATTCACCTGATCTGGCGCCGTGCGACTTCTGGCTGTTCACCAAGCTCAAAAGACCGCTCCGGGAACATCGTTTTTATACGATAGAGGAGATTCAAGCCGCAGCGAAGACGGAACTGAAGGCCATCCCGGAAAGTGACTATAACTAGTGTTTCGAAGATTGGAAAATCCGTTGGCATAAGTGCATTGCATAGGGAGGGGATTACTTTGAAGTGGATGAAATTGATTTGGAAGAATAAATAAAGAATTTTCAAAATAAATACAATCATGAATTTGTTTTTATTATCTAAAGATCTGAGATTTGGAGGTTAGTTGAAAATTTTGCAATTTTTTTTCGATGTATCATGAGAAGAATATGGGTTTTCAAAATCTGGAGATTTGAGATTTGAAAGTTAGTTGCAAATCTTCATATTTTTCGGTCTATGTCATGTGAAAAAAACATATTTTTTTAAATTTGGAGCTCTAAGATTCGGAAGTTAGTTAAAAAGCTTTCGATTCCTTTCGATTCGTCACAAGAAGAATATGGTTTTTGATATAAAGTGATCTTGCGATTTCTACTTATTCATATGTCATATGAACGAAAATGGGTTTTGAGATCTGGAAAATTTTTAAATCTTGTGATTTTTTTCGATTTGTCATATCAAGAATATGAATTTTTAAAATCTGGAGATTTGAAAGTTAGTTGAAAATTAACAAATATAGTTTTTGAAATCTTAAGATCTCAGACTTGGAAGTTGGTTGAAAATGGACTATGGTTTTTGGAGAACTGAGATATGAAATTAAGGTCAAAATGAGCAAATATAGTTTTTGAAATCTTAAGATCTCAGATTTCGAAGTTGGTTGAAAATCTTCCGATATGTCTTATAACTACTTGGTTTTTGGAGAACTGAGATACGAAAATTGGGTCAAAATGAGCAAATATAATTTTTGATATCTGAAGATCTCAGACTTGGAAGTTCGTTCAAAATCTTCCGCCTTCTTACGATATGCCTTAGAAAGGCTATGTTTTTGGAACTCTCAGCTTCGGAAGTTGAAAATCTTACAAACCTGACTTTAAGTTATTAGAAACTCGGTAGGCTTTCGCATTTTAGTTATCAGCTTCCAATAAAAGGGATGTCAAACCACTTATATAACCTTTAGTGTCGAAAATATCTGCCTTCTTTTATCTTCTAATATTTTTTGTTCCCGTATTGCACGTACGAAAGTTTTCAAAAATGTGCAATAAGGTGTTCTATGACTTCTGTTGGGAGAATAAATAAATCTGACTTTAAAAAATTTGCAAAATTAATTACCATCGGCGCGCCTATCGTCGAAGCTTGTTTTACAGCATACTCGCCGGTAATTTTTTCTAAAATAATAATTGCTGTTTATTCGCGCATACAATTACATCCACTATATTTAACGGAAAGTTACCGTGCTCTGCTGCGTCGCTGCCAAGCATGCGATGTCGTCTACAAAATGATCACATGCGATTTTACGACATGTAAATGTATAAAGTTTTCTTTTTTTATACTCCCACAACATGTTGTGACAGAGTGTAATAGTTTTGTATCACCTAAAACTAATCGAAAAAGATAAAGGGTGGTATAAATATGTTTACGTACACATAAGGTTGACGAGACGTGTTTAAATCCGAATGTCAGTTCGTCCATACTGTCTTCTAATGAACCTCGCGAAGAAACATCTTTTCAGCACTATCACCAACAGTGTGGAAGAGCGTGATTTGGGATTGAAAGCATGTCCCCTTCCAATATAACGGTTATGTTGGAAACTACTGGAAGTGCAATAAAACAATAAATAATATTGTTGGTCGCGGCTAGGTTTCAGATTGGACCATTGAGTCCAATTTTCGATGGCTCGTTCGAGCATTTCGACTGGTAACTGGCGAATGACACGCGTGATGTTTTGCTCGAAGGCCTGAATCGAAACGGGATTGTCCTAATAGGAAAAAATCTAACGGTGTATCTTGATGGCAAATCGGCCGGACCAAAATGTGAAAATATCTGTTTACCGTAGTGTTCTCTCAATAAATCCATTGCGATATGTGGCAGGTGGCGCCGTCTTGTTGAAATCAAATGTCGCCAAAATCACGAACATCCATTTCAGGCATCATATAGACGGTTATCATAGTGCGATAACGGTTAGGCTTAACGCTTACGTTCTCAACGTCATCATTTTTGAAGGAGTATGGACCGATAATTCCACCGGCTCACAAACCACGCCAAACCGTTGTTTTTCTGGCTGAAAAATTGAAACTCCTCACTACACTCTTCGTCCCAAATGTGGCAAGTTTGCTTGTTTACGAACCCAATTTTGGGCTCCCATCGCCGAACAAAATTTTTAGGACTACAAAATTTTCACTTACACCCGAGTTTAGGCCCTCCTTACTTGTTAATTCTTAAATTTAATTTTTGTCATCAGTCGGTTGTAAGTGATGAGAGCGCTTTTAACACATCTATTTCTATATTCATTGATGTAACTTGTATTTTGTATATATAATATATACTTACATATGTACACATTTGTGAAGTTAAATCGTTTTTACCCACTCGCTATTCACGCCCGATGATGACTGCGTTATTTGCTTCTTTTGGTTATTATTTTCGGTTTCATTTGCATTATTGTTGTCGTAACTTTTTGTTATTTTCTATTTACATTTCTTTTTTTGTGTCGACGTCGATTAAGTCAGCGTTTAGTTGAGATATTTGTTTATAAATTGAAGATGAAGTCATCGTTCGTTTTGTCGCTCTCCGACTAGTCGCCAAAATTCACTCGCTCGCACTAATAATGTAGCGATCATGCAACTTTGAAATCGGCATATTCGTTGACGCGCAGTGTTGTTGTGCATGCGTTCGTGTTTGCGTTAGTGTGTGTGTGTGTGTGTTTCGACGATGATGGTGTTGTCCGAGAATGCAGATTGCGTTTATTTTTTAAATTATTTATGGGTTATTAATTATATTTGCATTTGTCAGCATGCCACCTCGTACTTAACCATGCTGTCTGGTAGTCACCTGCCGTTTGGTTAGTGTTGCGAAACACTTTTTGAGGTGCGAAATTGCTTGCATTAAATATGAGCTAATGGAGTCCATTGTCTGTGGTTCGGTAAGCCGAACTTCGATCATTTACCACCAAATATGGAAACTAGGCGTTAACGATTCAAGATTTAGGGTATTCCCTCAGATTTGAATCACTTCGGCGCAGCAATTTCATAACAATTTTGTTAAGAGTTCCGATTTGAATTTCGCAGAAGAGGTTAGATCTCGAAATAACATGGTCACAACTCTTAAAGATTTCATTTCAGTCAGCACTTTAATATTATAAAGGGTGGGCCATATAAAATTTTAAATTTAAAAAGTCAATACAAAAAGGCTTGAATTTTTCATAGATCTAACATTTATTTAAAAGGTTGTTTTATGAAATCTAATTATGGAAAACAATTTCGGACAAATGGCCACCACGGCTCACTTTACACTAGCTTATCCGTTCCACCCAATTTTGGAGTACTTTCTCGATGGTTTCAGGCCTTATGGCGGCTACAGTAGCTTGAATCTCGTACTTTAGATCTTGAATTGTTTCTGGATGGTTGGCGTAACATTTATCTTTAACAGCTTCCCACAGAAAATAGGCCAACGGAGTTAAATCGCAGCTTCTGGGAGGCCAATTCACATCACCTCTTTTACTGATTATGCGATTTTCGAAGATAGGGCGTAAAAGATTGAGTGTAGCGTTTGCTGTATAGCACGTAGCGCCGTCCTGCTGGAACCAAATGTTGTCCAAGTCTTCCTCTTCAATTTACTTGAAGAAAAATTCGGTTAACATTGCGCGATCTCGCTCACCATTGATGGTTATGGCGGTTCCTTCTTCATTTTCAAAGAAAAATGGGCCGATGATTTCACCAGACCACAATCCGCACCATATAGTGATTCGTGCTGGGTGCATTGGCTTCTCGACGATTACGTGCGGGTTTTCTGTGCCCCAAATGCGACAATTCTGTTTGTTAACGTAACCATCGTGTTGGAAATGAGCCTCGTCCGAAAAGATGATTTTTCGGTAAAATTTACCATCCACTTGACTCACAACTTTGGAAAGAAGTTTTCAATATTTCCCAGTTTTCTTCTAGTGAATAGCGACCCATTTCTAAACTTTATACTTTTTACTGAATATCTGTCACTTTCCGAATGGTATTAGACGTTTCCAATGTCGAATCATAGATAATTCAAATTTAAAACGTTAGATGAATTTTGGTACTAAAGTCTTTAATGTAAGTAAAATAAACATAATGAACTTGTTAGGGGGTCAGTTCATAGCGGAATCGCTGGAAACTGCAAAGTCGGTGAACTCGAAAGATAGTATACCCCTGTCCCGGTTACATTGGATTAGAAATGAGCTGGGTCTCCGCTGTTACCTGTCGAACTAGCGGTGTGAGCATTGTAAGCGTTGGTCTTGTGCGACTACGAGATCCTGTGGATCCACTCGAAAGTGTTCTTTCTTAGCAAAATTCATCTGCCGTATTCGAATGAGTTCTTATTGAACATAGTCCAAAAGGCCTACGTGGGTGTGGCGAAAATGGATTGTATAGAGAAAAGTTATTTGGAAAGTGTAGGGTGAAAGATCTCGGCAGCCATACCTTCGGCGACCCTGTTCTATTAGCCGTCTGAGCGAATTTTTTGATAGGCTCAAAGCTCTTTCGATTTCTGAGGGTGTTTACGATCAATATTTGGGAGTATGGGGATCCATTTCGAGTGTCCCTACTCTTTTACAAGAAAAAACACAGAAACTTCAAATTCATTGGGGATCTTACGATTCGATAGAACATTCGTTGACATTTATTTTTTAAAGAATATCTATGTCTCTGATGGTCCATCCATTGAATTCAATTTTCGATGACTTGTTTGAGCATTTCATCTAGGCCGCGAATGACACTCGACCACCCCAAAACGTTGATGCGATGTGTGTGGAAAGTGGCGCACACAACATGAGGTAGGTAGGAGTACAACCCTATCGGGCTCAATTAGCACTTGATGTGCCATTTTGATACACTGTTCGTAGAACCTCCTGACTCTGCTATTACGTTTCACCTTCTCTCTCAAACCATTTTGAGGTTTCGTTGAAACTACTTATGTCCGATATGCTTTTAGTGGAAATCTATTCAAGGTTTGGTGCTTGGTGGATTCCAAGTGTTTTGTGTTGGATCTGTGCTAGAGCTGGGCATTCGCAGAGAAAGTGGAAGTTTGTTTCCTTGTTCCCTGCTACTCCGCAGCCACGGCAGATACCGTTGTAGGGCATACCCATTTTTGTTGCGTGTTCCCCAAATGGCCAGTGTCCTGTTGCGGTAGCTGTTACTCTGTAAATACTTTTCCTTGTCCTATTTAATAAGTCGTTGGTTCTTTTCCTGTCATATGTTGGCCATAATTGCTTAGTTATGACGTATTTTGTAATGTTTTTCCACCTGTTATTTGCAACTTGTTGAAATTGTCTATTGATCTCTCTTGTCTCTTTGATCGATCCTAGCGGGCTTGGTATTAGCTCCGCCTCGGATTCGTTGAGGAAAGCTCCTGTCTTTGCCAAATCGTCTGCTTTTTCGTTACCGAAAATATTTCCTGTGGCCGGGAACCCAGATCAAGTTTAATTGGAGCTTGTCTTGTATTGAGCTTAGTGCTCTCTTGCAGTTGTGAACTATGCTGGAATTTGTCATCGGTGAAGACAAGGCCAGCACGCCGTCTGGCTATCCGTAAATATAGTTGCTTTATTTATATTCCCGCAGTTTTCTAATAGAGCTTCGCAGGCTTTTTCTATGCCTAGTACTTCTGCTTGGAAGATGCTAGCCGAGTTCGATAGACGTATAGAGAGAGATATGCCAAGATCAGCGGAGAATACCCCCGTGCCTACTCCGCAGTCCATTTTGGACCCGTCGGTGTAGACTGAGATGGTATCCTCATCTTCTATTGAATCTCTTCTCCATTCTCGTCTAGATGGTATCCTCACCTGGAAGTGTCTACTGAAAACACAACATGAACTCTGCGAGTATATATAATAATGGTCAATTATTTTGCCAGAAGTAGGGAAATGCCAGTATTTTATCTTATACAGAATTTCTATACCGTTTGAGAGCACATTTTTTTCTTTCCTCAACGTCTTCTTATTTTTTTTTACCATTGTCATTAAAAAATCTCACGCAGAATACTCTCAAAAAATTAACACATTCGTATATGTATATCTTAAATATGCTGGTTTGTTTGACAAATTATCTCACCGTCACCGTTGATCTTTTACGCTCACTTCGTTGTCTGATGTAACTGATCGCTGATTGCGGCGACTCGCGAGTAATTAAAAATGATAAATTATTATGTGTCGCAGTCTCAATGTTAATACTGTCATATTTTTGTGCTGGGTTTACTGTTGATTTTTCATTTTTTTCTTCTGAAAAATGTACTTTTTGCAAGAAATTGAGATCGTCAGTGAATGGATTGGTCTAAGTTATTACTCAGTATATTGCTTATTTTGAGTTTCACTAGTTTTATAGTTCCTTGCCCCTGTCATGCGGCAAGATATTCAATTTTACTGCATGAGTCCCAAACGGACAGTTTTCAGTAAGAATTCCTATCACCAATGAAAGGTGAACCTTGGTGAGAGCGAAGAGTTTCCGGGACCTCTTTCGATTTACCCTGGGCCAAAAGGACTTTATGACTGCATAGCTGTTAGTAGTCGACCAGCGCTTGCTGATTTGGTTTGAGGCCCTACAGTGCACTAATGAATCACAAGATGCCAACAAGATGCCCGCAGTTATTGAGGCTGAAGTACCTGGCATCCGTAAAAAAGTTCACCAACCCTCTTCTTCAGCGCGTCCTTTCCTCCCATGCGTTCCTGGAGTGTATGTAAGCAGAGAAGCGGCAGTTAAGGCTAGATTCAGCCATCTACTAATCCAAATATTTTGAAATCAAATGAAAGAGAGTGAGGATTCATATAAGTAACCTGATTCTCTGAGTCTGAAGGCAGCTTTTGCGACCATATACTTCGTGGTTTGTTCCACAGTTTGTATATTCAGCAAGCTTTTATTGATGCGGTTGCTATTGCATCTCAAATACTGATGGAAACAGCCTGTTGAACATTTTCCAATTTTTCGCGAGTGCAATTTTTTTGATCGCTTTCCACCAAACAAAAATTCCGTAGAACATTAAAGTCTTAACTATAGTTACATAGAGCCAAAGAACTACCTTTATGAGACTTTACAAGTCAGCAATCATTGGAAATGAGGGAAAAAAGAAGTCGAAACCAAAGACAACCACGTCAAAGGCACTTAAAAATCAAGGTGAAGCTTATGGTTTTCTTTTCGATGACTGCTTTGACATCATTTTACATTTTTTTTTATGCTAAAATTCTTGGATTACCAGATCGTGATGATCTAACCCTGGTTGTCGTTCCTTATCTCACATACCTTCGTGAGAAGCATGGGAGGCTAGATTTTTTGGAGGAGAGAAGCAGTGAACTTTGTTACTGATGATGCAAAGCTTGCGGGAAGGGTTAGTGGAGGAGTACTCTGTTGAGAGCTTTCCATCAGCTCTACCTCCAGTTTTAGGCTTCTCGGACTGTGCCTTCAAGACTAGTGAAAGGATATCTTGACTCTTTATTTATAGCATCAAGCATGGTTTAGGTTCCTGGCCACAGCAGTATTGCAGGATACCGTAAGGCTGATGAGCTTGCTAGGACAGATATTTCAGTCTCAATAAGTGCGGACGGGCACGGGTAGTTGGTACGTTGGCTTCTTGTGGTTTACTGCTGGACTATTGGGTCTCAGATGAGCTCAGCAAACGTGCAGTCGCTGGATCCTTCTGCCTCTGGGTCCACCAATGCTGTAAGATTAAACATCTTACCGGATGCAAGCTGCATCAGCTGTTTGGAAGAAAATGAGTTAGATTCATCTCAACACTTCCTCCTCAAATGTATCGTTTTTGCCAGATCTCTTGCTTTTAGACATCCAGGTGTATAAATAAAACACCTAAGCAGATTTGTGAAAGGATCAGGGCGCTTTTCTGATAGCCAATAGCCAACGGCCGGCATTTTCCGTTTTTCTTTACAAGAATTTAATATACCATAAGAATCTAAGTGTGATCCCTCCGCCAGTTTGAGGTATTATCTAGCCATCTATACCGATAGGGACAACCAACGACACGATATTTGTTTCCGCTCTTTTGATATTTCTCTTCAGTAAGGTGTGCCATTTCATCATGAAAAGATATACGATCCAACAACGAGTCAAAATTGTTAAAATTTTCTATGAAAACTTGGAGTCAGAGGCCTCAACTTTAAGAGCGCTACGTACAATTTATGTTCGCCATTAGCGACCTGTTAGATCAAAAATTGTGCATATAGTAGATCCACAGGCACAGTACTAACTGTCGAGAATATTGCTGGCGATAGCGCATCAATTGAGGAAGGCCTAAATCAGACTCTCATGTATCGTTCCTTCCAAGATCAAATTGACGCAGAAACTGAAGCCTCTCGACCACCAGAATCGTCGTATATTCGTGAATTGGCCTGATTAACACTTTGAAAATGATATGGATTTTCGTCAAAAAATCATCTTCAGCGATGAGACTTATTTCTGGCTGAATGGCTTCGTCAAAAGGCAGCAATCCACACGTAATCCCAGAGTCACCATTACATTCCCAAAAATTACGGTTTTGTGCGGTCAATGGGCCGGTGGAGTCATTGGGCCGTACTTCTTCCATGATGAGCAAGAACGTTACTGTGAATGGGAATCGCCACCGCTCAATGATAACCGAATATTTTTGACCCGAATTGGATGATATGTACTTGGACAATATGTAGTTCCAACAGCACGGCGCCACAAGCCACACAGCGAATATCACAATCGATTTATTGAAAACCAAGTTTGGTGAACGTGTTATTTCACGAAATGGCCTGGTAATTGGTCGACTCGGACTTCGTGAGGGGTTATGTCAAGTCTATGGTCTATGCCAACAAGCCAGCGACGATTGGTGAACTTTGTAGGAATATCGAACCGGAAATAATTATCGGCCGATTTATGCTTGAAAATTATCAAACATTGGGTTCAGCGTCTGGACTTCTGCAAACGTGCCCATGGTGGCCGTGCAAAAGAAATCGAGTTCCATACATAATGGGATCGAATGTACTTTCCCAGGGATAAAAAGTTTTATTAGTATCTCAAACCGTACTTTGGTAGCGCTCCTTTACGTGTATAATTATACGCAGTTGGATAACTTTGTTATGGCTTTCTGATATCAATTTGTTATCAAGAAAGCAAAGCTCAAATGTTGACGAATCGAAGACGCCTATTGAAATTGAAATCTAGAGTTTGAGACTGTATCGGTAACACGATTTTTCGTGGATTTCGGAGATCGTAGCACTCGACATACATATGTATATGTATGTATGCACAAGTTCCCAGCACAAACAAAAACAATAAGGTGCTGGTAAATATGTCTACTGGTAATAAAATACACAAACGCCCACACGCTTGACTCCATTAAACAAAAATTGAGAAATAAATATAAAACAAAAAAAAACAAGTAAATTTAAATTTAGCAGCGCACAACAAAGAACTGCTATAGCTAATTACTAACAACAAGCAACAATGTTGTAGGGGCGGTGTGAATGCGAAGATGCGCCATTATACACTTGCACTTGAACTTGCCACACTGTCAATAAGTCGTCGATGGGCAATATTCAGCGCCTCGGCTGAAATATGCGTTCAGGGCAAAGCTAAAGTGCATCAATGTTGTTTAACAACAACAAAAACAGTTGGACATACATACTTACAAGCGCCTTAATTTATATAGAGCGATTAGAAATGCATTTCACCAACAGCAATCAGTGTGCGATGAGCTCGCCGCACACACAAAAGTCGCCGTCGCTGCAGTCAAAGCAGTAAGTAGTTGGCAACTAGCTCAGCACACGTCAGTGATGCCCGCCTCCTGCTGATGCTGCCGCTGCTACTGCTGGGCTCATCAATATTTACACATGTGCCTCGAAGATTTTTTATGATCTCGCATATGGGCGGATGACAGCCTGTCATTGCTTAGTTTAAAAATAAGACACGCTCGCTGTCGTCGCACAGAAAAGTTTTTCGAAACATGACATGTCAGTATGTGCAATTTTTCCACAACTACATACATACATACATCTAACATACACACATACGTACGCACGCTAAACGTTGGTTTTCACTTTTCGTTTTTCGTTTTGGCATTTGTCCAGCATTTGCCGCGTCTCCTTCGCCCCCCATGTGTGTGTGTGCGTGTTCTTTTGCGGTTTGTGGCGCTGTTGTTGGTATATAAATATAAACAAATAAATTTTGTTAATTTCTAGCTTTGTTGCATTACTCATAACCGGGAAATTTCGCACAATAATAGAGCTAATAAAGACTTGGTGGGATTGTGCTGATGACGGTGATGATGTGTAAGCAGAATCTCTGCCTAAACATGTGCGGTCCATGCATCATGAGAGATTGAAGCTACGACAGCTGTTAGAGAGTAATCGCCTACTTGTACATTCACAGAAATTCATTTGAGCATTTGTTTAAAGTAGTCTCTGTAGACGTTCCTGGCCGAAGACTTTGTGTGTTTTATATTAAAAAGAAGAAAAAATGTTTACTCGGTTGCACCGAAGCAATAACACACTTGACAAACACAAAATATTCCTCCAAAGAATTTGTTTTTGTTGGATCGGTTTATATGGTAGCTGCATGTTATAGTGGTCCGATCCGAGTAATATGTTCGGAGAGTGTATCGCTGCCTTGGACAATAAACAGTGCCTTCAAAGCTGTTTAAGGAATGCCTAACGTTGCAATCACCGTCATCTAGTCACTTTGTGATAAGATTAGTATGGGTGTCAGGCCACAGCTTCCAGGTCTCGCCATCAATAGAATGGGAACAGCTCGGTACTCTAAAAACTGACCAGTCCAAATGAGTCTAAATCTCCGAAAAAAGTAAATGGCTATCTCTCCAAACTTTCTCGCTTCCTCGCTGCACGGATCCTAACCCTAAAATTTGAGGTGTAACCTCCGACAACATGTGCTCCTTCACTGCTCACACGACCGCGATTATTGCCTAAATACAGAGCCGCAACAAAATCATCAAGGTCGCTTGAATGCAGTAGAACGCAGACGAGAAAGACACAACTATGTCTGAATACTACGGGATACCTCTTGCTGTCTCCTACCGAACATCTCCACAACAGTCGAGAGTGTTTTACGTGGGATCCTATCTGCGAAGGCCTAAATCCACGGTGCTCAAAAGCACAACGGATCAATACAATGCGTCGATCAGCGCCCTGAAAACTGGGTAACGATTTTCATTTTCAATCGGCAGTGTGGCATGGACACACTAACCAACTTGGTAGGATTCGAGGCCCATCTAAAACCTCTTCCGTACTATGTGCACGGCGCCAGGTTGCAATGCAACTCCACATTTGAACTGACAAAGTCAGTTCTTCCCGCGATTTGGGTTTTAACCACAGCCACCACGAATCTCCACAAAGGGCCAAACCCAATGAGCAGATTGGAGTTTTACCTCCAAGGGCTTACTGCTCCCCGTGGTACCAGGTTAAAGTCTCTGGTAAGACCTTGTAACCGAAGTTACTACCAGTTGAGTTTAAACACAACTCTGGACTGGCGGCCAGGATCTTAGTCGCCTCTTACGACAGGCATGCCTTACCGCGGGTATATTCGGTTCCCCCCCTGCACCAAGGGGGTCTCCTCTACCCGCAGGGGGACGAACATCTGCACAGTGAGGCCCGCATGCTTCCAAGAACTACCTCCTAGGAACACCAACAGGTCCTTCCTCAACTACGTCGACGACACAAAACAATACGCCGACCAGACTATTGACGCAAATAACTTGACTGCTTTCACAGTGGAGCCATAAACATCTTCATCTCTCCCTCTCAGTTCGTAGCGTACTTCGAGTTAAAGCATCGAGAGTGATCTTTCCGTAGCTTTGTTCTGGATACTATAGCAGGTTAAACTCCTTCTTATCTGGAATTGACCCCGACAGGGGGGCAGGGGGCAGCTCTCATAGGTGTGCTCCAAGCGCTCATAGAAGGCATGCTTAGTCACATCGTCCTTTCCTGCCGTCGGGGCGTGGGCGCAAATCAGCGATATGTTGAAAAACCTCGATGTGATGTGGATTGTGGCTAGACGTTTATCCACCGGTGTGAATGACAGCACTCGGCAACGAAGTCTCTTCCATCATGAATCTGAATTTGCGTTCATTTATATGGTCACTATAGTAAATACCAAGGACCTACTCGTCTCAGTCCTTGTCCCGTTCATCGCACTTCGTGGACGACGGTGATGTCAGCCTTTACTTTTACGAGGACATCAACTAACTGAGCAGCGGCACCTTCCCAATTAAGGGACCGAACATTCCAGGTGCATGCCCTTAAATCGTAATCATTATACATTTACCACGTTCGTCATCAAAAGGAGGTCTCTCCTTCGAGGCTTTTTTTACGTGGCGGGTCCCAAACACAGCGCACAAGACTAGGGAGGGATGGTTCGCCTTCTCACTTTAGTGGATGCTTAAAATTTTCGTGATCTGGTCGTTATCAGAGTTGACTGATATAATAATTAGTCGAATTTAACATAAGTACTCGTGAAGAATCTTCTTAAATTATGGACCAGTACGAAACCATTTGGGAACCACAAGGTTCTGCTTTAAGGAAACCCGTACTAGCGACGCGAATGTCTAATCTTCTTAACGGTGATTTATATTTTTGCAAATATTTTATTTTAGCAACATTACTCAGAGTTGTATCTAGGCAGCAGCTTTGTTTTTTTTTAATATTTTGATCTTTTTTATTTTCTTTTTCTTTTTGATTTTTCTACGCTTTGCTTTTGACTTTTGAAAAGTAGGTTATTTGTTTTTGCAAATTTTTCTTTTGAAATTATAGTCATTAAAAACATTTTTTACTTATTACTTATTATCTCTCCTTCATTGCAGGTCTCCGGCGACAATCCAGTTTTTGTTGAAAGCGTTAAACCAGGTGGAGCGGCACAAATTGCTGGCTTAGTTGCCGGCGATATGATCTTAAAGGTTTGTTGGTGGCATTCTTTCTTATTTGTGTCGTTTTATATGTTTTTTTATTTTTGTTTTGGTTTTTATAATACTTAAGTTTAGGCTTGTTCTTATTATTTTTGCAGGCAACATTTCAAAAGCGAGCGAAAAGATCGACCCGCAAACACTGTTACTGTTATTATTGCATATTGTGTTGTTTTTGTTTGATAAAATATTTTTTTCGCGCAAGCAATAAAGTATATAAAATTTTCATATATATATGAAACAGGAAAGCCTTAATACCCTTCACAGGTGCACTTTTTACAGCAATTATATGCATAACTAAAGCTGAAAACGAATATGCTATATTAGTCGAATCTCGAAAACATCTTCGGAGAGTTTAGCAAGATATCTTGTCAAATAAAGAAGATTTCCATACATGGACTAGAGTTTAACCAATCAGCTTGATCGCTATATCATCCTATGCCTTTGTTTCCGACAATCGCTCATCCTTCCATCGACTGTGGTATTCGCCGTTGCCAAAGCGCAAACAACCCGAAATCTTCCGCAAAATCTTTCTATCGAAAACTCGTAACTCCGATTCATCAGATGTTTTCATCGTCCATGCCTCTGCACCATATAACAGGACGGGAAGGATGAATGATTTGTAGAATTTGGTCGTTGTTCGTCGAGAGAGGACTTTACTTCTCAATTGCGAAATTGATAGACGAAATTCTCTACGACTTCGAAGTTATGACTGTCAACAGTGACGTGAGAGATATCTAGGGGGCAGGAGGTTTCTAGATGATAGGGTTACTAGTAGGTACCAAGACCGTTGGGACAATAGTCTTAACCGTCGAGTGACTTGTGAGTACATTCGGGACGTTGGATTCGTTGAGGGTCACCCAGACTTCAGGGTTTGTTTGAGACTGGTATTCTGATTACAGGTCATGGGCCTCTGAATCCATTTTTTCATCAGAGGCACCTGTCTGATGGGTCGGGTTGTTTTTGTGGGGCGCGGGTAGAGGACTGAGTGCATACAATTGCAGAATGACCGATGTATTCGGACATTTGGGATCTGGGTGGTATGGTAATCAACTGGACGGATGGACGTTTAGATTTTAGTTTGGCCGTGAATTGTTTAGGCGGCGGTTTAGTTGAGAATTAGGGTAAGCTTCCTGTGTGAGTGGTATATGCGAGTGCATGGGGTCCAACCCCTGGTCACCAAACTGCTCATGCGGACTGGCCTCTCGGGGAGTGTCGTGGTGGTTGTGGTTAAAACCTAAAAGCGGGAAGAGCCGGCACTTTGTCAGATGAATGTAGAGTTGCAATGCAACCGGGTGCCGGACCCAAAGTACGGCAGAGGTTTTAAACGGGCCTCAAACCCTACCAAGTTGGTTAGTGTGTGACTGATAATTGGTAATGAAAATGTCTGGCATTTTCAGGTTGTGGATGAACGCATTAATTTGATCTACTGTGCTTTTGAGCGCCGTGGGGTAAGGCTATAGTCAGCAGGACCCACGTTAAACACACCGGACATTGTCAACAGTGAGGTGGGGTGTAACGACCGTTTGTTTGATGACAGGTGATAATTCGAGTTGCCCTCGTTCACATCCAGACCCATAAGCTGCGCTTCCTTATCCACACCAAAGCTGAACTAATGCTCTGTCCTCCAGGAGATTATACCTTCGCTATTTAACTCTGCAGCTCGTATTATTTTCTCCAGCCGTGGATTGAAGAAGTCACTTGGTGGGGAGTTTTCTTGCATGAAACCTCGCTTGATATCAAACGGCTCGGAGTGGTTCTACCCGATTCTGACGGAGCTTTTGGTGTAGCTCAATGTCAACTTACACAGCCGTAGCTACCAAAGTAGCCGTACCAAAAAACTAGACCTAAAGACCTAGCGGCATGAAGGCAGTTCCTTTTCGTGCTGTCAAAAACAGCTTTGAAATCGACGAAGAGGTGGAGTGTGTCTGTCCTCTTTCAACAGGTCTTTTAACGCTCGATAGATACCTTGTTTAGGGTATAAAAAGTAAAAAGCGAAAAATGCAATCCACTTCCCGCGATCCCTCTTGGCCCTTGTTCTTTGCCCTTTCACGTTGGGCCGATGTTGTTACTTTTATAGCTGCTTTTACTGTCAAGTCACACTTGAGAGGCAATAATAACAATAACAGTGTATGCGCGCAGCACACATAAACGCGCTCAATATGTTTTATAATTATTTATGTTCTTTTATTTATAATTTATTTGTTGCTTTTATTTACGCTTTTGCATTATCTCATTACTTTTTTAATTTTTTATTGTATTTTCATATTATTTTATTTTTTTTTTTGTGTTTGTTTTTTATTTATATTTTTTTTGTCTTTTTATTTATATTTTTATATTTCCTCGTATTTTTTTTTTTAATCATGTAACTTGTTGCTTTTGTTGTTTTTTCGCCAACTGTGCCATTCACCGTTTTCTCTGTTGTTATTTCGCTTTTTTAGGTCAATGGACAAGAAGTGCGTATGGAGAAGCATCCAACTGTGGTTGGCTTAATAAAAGGTATGTTGTTACTATTGTTGTTGTTGTGTTTTTTTTTACATATTTATCATTACATTTTTTCCGCTGTACTCAATCTTGCCTGTTGCTGTGTGGTGGGTGTGGCAATGCAGCACAATTCAAGCAAGCAAATCGAGTCAAGCCGCGTCGGGCACTTACACACACATACATAAATGTTAAATGTATATGTGTGTGTGTTGGTATGTTTACCACAAAGTGGATTAAACGAGTATTGTGCTCTCTTGCGGTATTCTATTCAGTAATTGCGACAGCGTAAAGTGTCATTTGTGAGTAAGTCAAAAGATTGCCACTTCATTAGGTTCAATGTGTTGGCCGAAGTTCGATAGTTGCTATTTTATGGTTCATACTTATGTATAATGTGTGTAGGGGATCCATAAAGAAATGATTTTAAGCGCTTTTTTTATGATAAACCCAATTTTTTCACAAGAAATTTTCTTTCAAAACATATTGTCATAAATAGGTTAGGTTAGGTTAATCTGGTTTGCCAATAGGCCACGTATAGACCAGTTTTGGTCCTTCGTGATGCCAGGTGGAGTTCAGTTGCTAGGTCCAAGAGAAGTAGTCATCCTTTGGGATGTCTGCGCCTGACGCGAATTTCTACAGACTGGGTGGCCTCTCTGTCGATTCCTCTTTCAGTGTATCATACCTTGGGGACCCCAGATGCTTACAGCGTAGTCTTGCCAAAGCGGGACAAATGCACAAGTGCGCAAGAGATGCTCCATTGTTTCGGGCGTGTGTCGCCACCAGAGAATGACCAGTTATTATTACCGTAATGTTCCTACAGTGTCTTCTATCGAGAGCCAATAGAAATTTTGTGTACTACCGACCTACAGTTTTGCACACGACTTGTAGTTTTGCACCCAGGCAGCACGTTCCAACGGGTTTTGATTTTCTTTACCATGCTTCTATCAATATCGTCGTACAACTGTGCCCAAAAAATAAGGTGACATTGTATTTATTTTGAAAGTTCTTTATTTATTCTTCCAAATCAATTTCATCCCCTTCAAAGTAATCCCCTCCCGATGCAATGCACTTATGCCAACGGATTTTCCAATCTTCGAAACACTGGTTGTAGTCACTTTCCGGGATGGCCTTCAGTTCCGTCTTCGCCGCGGCTTGAATCTCCTCTATCGTATAAAAACGGTGTCCCCGCAGCGGCGTCAGATCAGGTGAATACGGTGGTTGCGGAACGATATGGGTTGTGTTTTTGGTGAAATGAACACGAATTACGAGGACAGTGGGGGATGGTGCATTATCGTGGTGTAAAAACCAAGATTTGTCTTTCCACAACTTCGGCCTTTTTAGACGGATAGCGTTATGCAAACGACGCCTAACCTTCAAATAATATTCCTTGTTGACTGTTTGACTGGTTGGAAGGAATTCATAATGCACAACACCACGATAATCGAAGAAAACAGTCAACATGACCTTGATTTTTGAGCGACTTTGGCGCGATTTTTTTGGTCTCAGCTCCGATATCCGCTCGACTGATCGGTTGTTTCCGGGTCGTAAGCATAGGTCCAAGTCTCATCGTCAGTTATAATGCATTTCATGACACCCTGGTAGTCGGAAAGCATCGTTTCACACACTTCAACGCGACGCCTTTTTCCAAAAAATTCAATGTTTTCGGTACCAGTCCAGATTTGACGCGCTTGAGGCCCAAAACATCCTTCAAAATGGCATTGGCTGAGCCTTTCGATATGCCAACTTCATCAGCAAGGTCTCTAATTGTTAATCGATGGTTTTTCAACACCAAATCTTTGATTTGTTGAACGTGAGCTTCGTCGGTCGAATGCTGCTTGGCTCTCTACGTAGATGTTGACTCTGGAATTGCCTGCAGGTGCATTAGAGGGCAGCTTCGCGGTTTTCACAATAACAAAGATCTTAGCTTGAAATATACTACAGTGGTCTGGCAACTTAAAAGGTTGCCTTATGCCCAACTATGGACAGTAATACCCGCACCAAATCCATCGTAATAAATAATTAGTTAATTTGTCTCCTTGGAAAGCTAAAAGCGAGAACAGACGTATAGCTTGGTGGCAGGTAATCCCCTAATCTACTTCCTCTAAAGGAAGCAATCGCCTACCAGCAGCCAGCTGTTTCCAATAGCAGAACAATTGTGTTCCATCATGGACAACGGAAAGCCACACATACCAATAGTGATTCGACACAAGCTCCGTAAGCATGATTAACGGGTTTAGTTTTTAAGCATACGTCTTATAGTTCAGACCTGACATCAAATGGTTTCTGCTCCTCTTGCTGGAAAAACTATGGTCGAGTCGATTAGAAAATAAAAATATAAATGGACTAAAAATCGGGTCTTTAACAATTTCTTTACTGAATGGACTGAGTCCATAATTTCCCGTTTGAACGACGGATATATGACGGAACCTCCGGAATCGAGAGCAAAGATTATAAAAACCGACATGAACAGGTAGTAATCATATAGTGATAGATCTGGAAAATTACGTGGATGGATATAAACCTGCCAACCAAGGTCCCGGAGCAGCTGGCATGTCTATTCCGAAGTGTGTGTTCAAGCATTGTACTGAAAGAAAACAATTCCTCCTCTATTGGACAAAGTTGGTCGCTCCTGAGCAATTGCTTTCTTCACACGATGTTGACAGATGGTAATGATTTCCTGCCAAGTCCATGAAACACATGGAAAAACCTTTTTTAAAGATAATACTGACTTTTTGCAACTTTGCACTCGTCCTTTTCCCAGCAAGGAGTTGTACATTTGTCGGAACGGCCGATATTGGACCAATAATGTAACCTGTGAACACACTTGAAGCCTTGCTACTCTCAATCTTCACACATCACCTGAGCCTACCAATCCACCAGCATGGCTTCCGAAAAGTGACCTTAACCTAAAACAGAGCATCAAAAAATCTACTCACCCTCCAGAACTGAAGAGGAGAACTACCTGAGGGGTCGTTGGTGAGAAAACTTACAAAATGGGTTACGCAGAATGATGATTGCACGATAATGACATCGGCCAATATAATCGATGGCATGTTCTCAACCGTGAGCAAGTATCTCTGCCACCTTTCTCGCTTTCTCGCTGCACGGAACCTAACACTCTTTCCCACTAAATTCACAGCGACTATTTTCATAAACTGAACAAAGGAATCTGTACTTGACCCCAATATTGCAGTCGATGGCGTTAAGATTCCGACTATCAATAACCCTAAGATTTTAGGTGTGACTTTTGACAGCTTGTGCTGCTTATCTCTTCATACGACCGCGATTATAGCCAAAGTACAGAGCCGCAATAGAATCCTCAAATCGCTAGCCGGCAACACATGGAGAAAAGACAAAGAAACGTTGTTGGCCACATACAAGGCAAGCGGCGCACCAATATGCCGGTCAGACTTCTGACTGACATGCACTGACCGTCATTCGCAGTGGAGCTATTAACGATACCGACCCCCTCTTTGTAAATGGCGTACTTGGAGTGAAACCACCACCAATTGCAAATGAAGACCGCGAGTTGTCGCGAGAAACGAGAGTGACCATTAAGCGGTTTCGTTCTGGATACTGTAGCAGGTTAAACTCCTACTTATGCAGAATAGACCCTGAAATATCAAACATATGTCCAGCATGCAATGAGTTCCCTCAATATACCAGCCTCCTCTTCGCATGCCCCGCCAACCCTAGACATCTGACACCCTTCTTCTTTAAACCCTTCTTTCTTATTTCATATATATTCTTCTTTTATTTTCTAAAATTTGGTTTTCCTAAATTTATTGCTTTATTTGCGCTTTTCACTTTCCCCACCAAAAGAAAATCGATACTCTGCATTTCCTGCCTCCGAAACGTCTCTATATTTGAGTATCTATACATATGTATATATGTATGTTTCCATCTGCAATGCATTAATCGCGACATAAATCATTTTTTACCACTTAAGCTTCCAGCAATCACTCAGCTTGCAAAACGACCCAGCAGCCAAGCAACCAATCTTCCTGCAGTTGCAGTTGCTTGAATGGAGACACATTCCTCTATGCTGTCTGTGTGTGCAATGGTAAATGCCAGTCGTCCAGTTGAGTGACCCACCACGTCAGTCGTCTGCTCGTCGAATCGTCCGCTTGTCTGTCCGTCCAACTGCTAGCTCCGTGCCGTTCCGTTTGTTTGTTTCGGATGCGTGTCGCAATTTTTCCGTACAAATATGAGCCGGAATACACATATATGTATGTATGTATATAATAAGCACAAGATTATGTCCATGCAAGTTAGTATGTGTGCGTGTGTTTGTTGCTATCGCCGCTTTACTACTTTCATATCACTGCTCGCTGTCCGGCTGTCCGTCCCCATGCTTTTATGCCTTTGATTGGACCGGCGCGACAGCATGCAAATCGGCCACTCCACATAAAGTCGGCTGTTGTGCAAAATATCGCACTTACACATACACATTCAAGTTTACATACACATATACACGCATATGTATTCTCGTTTGTTGCAATGCTGCACCCCGGTCTACCTCGTTTCTTCGTCTTGCACTCATTCCAAACAGCTGAATGCAGTAAGGCTCAGCAACAGCAACAACAACGAACAGTTTTAACTTTGATTGCACCGCAGCGATAATACCCTTCACAGTTGCACTTCTTATAACATTAAAGGGTATAAAAATAAATTTTATTTTGATTGGTTAGTTCGTATGGCGGCTATATGCTATAGTGATCTGATCTGAATAATATATTCGGAGATCATAACATTGGCTTTGAGAATAATCCATGCCAAATTTCGTGAAGATATCTCATCAACTAAAAAAGTTTTTATTACAAGAACTTGATTTTAACCGGAAGTTTGTATGGCCGTTATATGCTGTAGTGGTCCGATATGAATAATATATTCGAAGATCGTAGCATTGGCTTTGAGAACAATCCATGCTAAATTTCGTGAAGATATCTCATAAACTAAAAAATTATTCCATACAATACCTTGATTCTGATCGGTCCGCTTGTATGACAGCTATATGCTATAGTGATCCGATCTGAATAATATATTCGGAGATCGTAGCATTGGCTTTAAGAATAATTCGTGCCAAATTTCGTGAAGATATTTTGTTAGACAAAAAAGTTTTCCATACAAGACCTTGATTCTGATCGGTCCGCTTGTATGACAGCTATATGCTATAGTGATCCGATCTGAATAATATATTCGGAGATCGTAACTATGGCTTGGAGAATAATCCATGCCAAATTTCGTGAAGATATCTCATCAACTAAAAAAGTTTTCCATACCGGAACTTGGAACTTGTTTGTTGCATTAGTTCATATGGCAGCTATATGCTATAGTGATCCGATCTGAATAATATATTCGGAGATCGTAGCTTCGGCTATCAATTGTAGTTGCTTCTGGTTATAACAAATGGCAAATCCTATTCAAGGTATAATAAAAATGATCGCTGCTTCGGCACCCAACACTAGTGTTTGTTGTTGTTTTCCTCCTTGCATTACTCATTGCAACAACAAACGCATCCATAAACACATATGCGTATTTCTTTATATGTGTATAAACCGTTTACATATACATATGTATGCATGTGAGCGTCTATTCCAAGCGTTTCGCATTTATCAACATTCCAGTGCGTTCTGTCGTCTCTTTGTCTGCCGTTTCGCTGCTGAATTAATTATTTTAGTATTGTTTTGTGTTTATGTTATTTATTTTCCCTTTTTATTTTGTTCGATTTTTTTTTTTTCGAATTAACCATTCAATGCAGGCCATTTGTTGTTTTGCTAATTAGACAAGCATACAAATAAATAATGCAAAATTTATTGTGATAAAATGTGGCCAGGCAGACACTTGCAGAGTTAGTTTCACTGTTTCAATTTCGCAAGCGGCGCTACGTTGCTCTTAAGGGTATTATAGCCTTGAGCATAGTTTACTATGAGCTGCTCTGCTGCGGCCGAACTCTTCATACGGAACAGTATTGTTGAAAATAGGGCTGTCTGAGGGATGCGATAGACAGGGAGCACTAACTTTGTCCACTCGAAAGGGAATTGTATTCCATCAGGACAACTTCAGGCCAAACACATTCATAATGGCTCGCCAAAAGTTGCGGGAGCTTCATTAGGAGGGTCTTATTCGTCCATCCTATAGTGCGGATGTGGCACTAAGAGATTATTATTTGTTTCTGGAGGAGCTGAATGTTTGTGCTGGTGAAAAATTTGCTTCAAAAGAAGCTTATGGCTGCGTAAATGGCGGGGTCCGAAAAAGGACACGTCGAAATTATCGCCTTCTTCAACTGCATTCCTGCACTCGTGACGGCATTTTCTCTGCGCACATATCGACGAGGAATGAGAAGTCGCTGGAGAAGAGGTGCAGTGAATTTTTTCGTAGATGAGTCATGGATCGAGCTAGTACGGAAGGTAGGTGGGAAAGTTTTCTATAAAGAGCTATAAAGCTTTAGGCTACCAGACCACGCAGAACTGGCTGTTATTAAGTTGGCGGTAATACTAGTGCTGAACTCGCCAACTGCGCGCTCAAAGATAGTCATCAAATGTCTGTTATCACTATGAAATAGCTTCAAGCTACTTCATTATCAGATTCATTTAGGCACCTGGTCATAGCGTTATCGCTGGCAACTGCAAAGCTGATAAGGGGTTACATGGGTTTCCTCGGGCAAAAAATGGCCTTTTTCAAAATTTTTTTTTACATATGTATAAAAAATGAAATATTTTAATGAATTTTTTTTTTTTTCATTTAAAAGACTCATATTTAATAAACATTTTGTAAAATTTTCAAAAAAAAAATATCAAAATGGCAGTCATTACGACGCCATTTCCGGCAGTCCCTCGGAAAAAAGGTGCATTCGCTTTGTCAGCAGAACTTCTTTCAGGATCATCTGAAATAAAAATAAAAAAATATGTGTTTTAGTAAAGACAAAAAACTAGGTATTGGACGAAGAAAAAAAAAATGAAAATTGGATTTTTGTCAGACGTTTTTATAAAAAAATGCAAATTTCGATGAAAATTTCTCGACATTTTTTTTTTAAATAGTTGTAATTAAAAAAAAAATCCTTCGTTCAAGACCTCTCGAAGACCGGTGTAAAATTTCATCAAGATCGGTTAAGTAGTTCACGAGATATCTTGACAACCGACTTTGAAAACAGAGTTTTGAGAAAAACGCGTTTAAAGACGGCGCAGTTAGCTTAGCTAGCTGCAAGCGCACAAGTTCTCAAAGGCTGTATCTCCGAAACTATTAGTCGGATCAACTAGAAAATTTAGGACAATATACTAGAGATGTTATAGAATTTAACAAGACCAAAAAAAAAGATATTCGATTTTTTGAAACTGTGAAATCCATGTAACCCCAAAAACTAGTCAGATGGGGCACCCTTGCTCAGCTCATATCGGAATGAGACCGAGTTATAAGATGCGTTCCAAAGTAGACAGGACTTAAAAAAAAACAATGCTCTTGAATGAAAACAATGTTTTTTTTTTTGGCAAAATCAATTTATTTTTTTCAAAGTAGTCTCCTTCTGCTTCAATACAGCTTTTTGCACGGTCCAAAAGCATGTCGAACGAGTGTTTTAGCTCGTTGGCCGATATCGCCGCCACTATGCCGGAGCAAACCTTTTGAATGACCTCCTCATCTGCATAACGCATTCCTTTCATGAGCAAATACATTTTTCCGAAAAGGAAGAAGTCGCACGGTGCCATATCAGGTGAATACTGGGAGTGATTAATGGTTAAAATGTGATTTTTTGGTCAAATAATCGTCCTTCGAATGTTGGATTCTGAGCAATTTTTGGTCGTCAGTCGTTTGTGCGAAACAAAGCGTGCGCACACCTTTCGTAAGCTCAAATTTTCGGTCAAAACGCAATCAATCGATGTTTTGGAGATTTTCAATTCCAGTTCCATAAATTTCAATGATTATTTCGGCTGATTTTTGATGAATTCACGCACAGTTTCGATGGAATTTCCGGTGTGCACGGATTTTGATTGGCCCACATGTTGATCGTCATTTATGTCCTCAAGACCACTTTGAAAACGTTGAAACCACTTGTGCCCTCTGTTACGGCATAGGTAATTATCGGCATAAACTTGTTTCATCAATCGAAACGTTTCGGTGAAAACTTTACCAATTTTAAAACAAAATTTAATGTTGGCTCTTTGTTCGAAATTCATTTTCCCACCGATAACAGAAACATAATGACACTTAAAACGCAATAAATTCACTTCCAATCGATAAATGTCATGAAACTCTCACTGGATCATCGATAAAGATAGCAGTTTCTAACGCACCAGTCGACATATAGATGGCGCCACCAGGGGGCGATATATTCCAAAAGTCCTCTTTACTTTGGAACGCACCTTGTAGATCTCCATCTTGCATTCAAGCATTGGATCTCGTGACAAGCGCTGGTCGTCGACTAGCTCCTGTGCGACACGAGGAGGATCTACTGAACCACTTCCTCTTAGCAAAGTTCATATTGCCGCAATTGTAGGGGTTCCTACTGGACCTTGTCCAATAAGCATTCATTTATGATAGGCTAAAAATCTTGTCGCACACCAGATGTCAAAGTTATATGAAGGAGGGTGAGGTGGAAACATACCGAAACTTTCTTCTTCATTGCAATCTGAAGCTGGAACATCTCGGTAATTTGACAATTTTATGATAAGCTCAAAGCGCTTTGCCAACTTATAATAGTCTTATAATCTAAAGGGCCATATAAAATTTTTAATTTAAAAAGTCAAAAAAAAAACGGCTTAATATTTTTCAATGGTCTAACATTTATTTAAAAGGTTGTTTTATGAAATCTATTTATGGAAAACAATTTCGGATGAATGACCACCACGGCTGAGTTTACAGTAGCTTATCCGTTCCACCCAATTTTGGAGTACTTTCTCGATGGTTTCAGGCCTTATGGCAGCTACAGCAGCTTGAATCTTGTACTTTAGATATTGAATTGTTTCTGGATGGTTTATCTGTAACAGCTCCCACAGAAAATAGTCCAACGGAGTTAAATCGCAGCTTCTGGGAGGCCAATTCACATCACCTCGTTTGCTGATTATGCGATTTTCGAAGATAGGGCGTAAAAAAATGAGTGTAGCGTTTGCTGCATGGCACGTAGCGCCGTCCTGCTGGAACCAAATGTTGTCCAAGTCTTCCTCTTCAATTTGTTTGAAGAAAAATTCGGTTAACATTGCGCGATATCGCTCACCATCGATGGTTACGGTGGTTCCTTCTTCATTTTCGAAGAAAAATGGGCCGATGATTCCACCAGACCAAAATCCGCACCATATAGTGATTCGTGCTGGATGCATTGGCTTCTCGACGATTACGTGCGGGTTTTCTGTGCCCCAAATGCGACAATTCTGTTTGTTAACGTAACCATCGAGGTGGAAATGAGCATCGGCCGAAAAATGATTTTCGGTAAAATTGACCATTCACTTGACTCACAACTTTGGGAAAAAGTTTTCAATATTTCCCAGTTTACTTCTAGTGAATAGCGACCCATTTCGTAAATTTTAGACATTTTACTAAATATCTGTCACTTTCCGAATGGTATTTGACGTTTCCAATGTCGAAATATAGATAATTCAAATTTAAAACGTTAGATGGCCCACCCTTTATTATATGGGAGTTTCGAGTACCACAACGGATCGGCATTCTAAACTGTCCAAGTGAGACCCTATTAAAATCAACCTCTTAACCTAACCTAACATAATGCGTTCCTGTTTACTAAACCTTTTAATATAAATTTTCGGTTGTACTTTCACTTGGACCGCCTTACTTCCATTACATTGCCAGCTTCTGTTTTCCATTCATTTTCATGCTTCTGTTTTGCATTCAGCAGCTAAGTGTGAAGATTATATTTTCATTGCTGATTACTGCGTCTCAAAGTCTAGATTGATTCCCCTCATTCAACGTAACTAATAAATTCCATTTTCTGTGCGTTTAACTCACTCAATTAAATTATTCAGCTGTTATCTCTTTTATTGATAATTATATAATCAACTGTCGTATGCCAGAAAGTGTTTCTTGAAGTTTTGCATTTAAAAGCGACTGTTTCTCCTCATTAGTATTAGATAATGTCCGTATGTCCGTTGGAACGGGGAATTTATAGACCTTTGCTAGAGAATGTGGCGGTATGCTTTTTTATGTTTCAACGCTGTCAACTTCGCCCACACACATGCAAACATGCATACATATGCACATTTCCATACAACTTCAGTATGTGTGTGTGTGTGCGTGTGTATGGGTGAAATAAATGATTATACTTGTAAATTGCTGTTTTATTGAGAAATTTGTAACGCCAATAGAGTCATAAAATGCATTTACGAGCACTACAAATATAGATACATACATATATTTACATATGTACAGATGTAGATATGT
>CM050325.1:80743498-80825073 GCA_027475135.1 Bactrocera correcta | reverse complement strand
TGCTACTTTTTCCAGGTCGACCGTTCAATTCGGCGCTTGAAATGAAATTGTGAAATTATTTGCCATTGCAAAAGCCAAGTTGAAAAACTTGCTGTGACAGGATAATGCAATAAAGGATTTCCTTCCAGTGCATGAGTGTTGCCAGACTACTTCATTGGATGTGAATAATTTAGCGCCGTTTGCTCAATGACTAGTTAGCAGGCAATTGTCAGTTAAGTATAATAGGACGCTGTTTGTCGTCGACAGGCTCGAGGAGCTTTCTATTTGCTTGGCTGGGGTCCCGAAAATTGGCCTTTAGTCTGCTAAATTGGGAGGTGATTTTTGCTGGCTTTTCTGCGTCGAAATAAGGAGCTTTCTCTTTTCTTGGCTGGGCCCCCGTAAATTAGCCATTAGTCTGCTAAGTTAGGAGGTGCTGGACTTGTACCCAGAATGGTTATTCTGGTGATCCAGCCTTACGCCTAGATAATTTACAGCTTTTTGAGTCCTAAAAATATCTGTAGTCCTTTGCATACTTATTTCGAGGGTGCTTATTTGTTAGCAGTAGTAGTTCTGTTTTCTCCGTAGCGAGCTAGCGGCTGTGTGAGTTGAGCCATGCTTGCGTCCGTATGATGACCTGATTAAGCTTTGTTCGCATATTTTCTGTGTCTCGTGCTATAATTACTGCTGCAATGTCGTCCGCGTAGCCAATTAAGTGCGATTCGTCTGGCATTTCGAGTTTAAGCATCGTAGCTGACGTTCCACAAGTCTGTGCCTGGAATGGATCCTTGTGCCGCTCCAGACGTGGCCGCTATTTGTCATGATACTTCTCTAGTTTGGTACAGAAGTTTTCTTTTAGTAAGGTAGCTCGGCACCACAGCCCTGAGGTAGTTGGGAATTTTAAAGCGTCGATCATATCCGCCCATTTAGCGCTGTTGAAAGCGTTTCGGATATTTAATTATTTATGCCATTTACGCTGTGCGGCTTCTACACTTTCAATGGCGCATTTTATAGTTCCAAGAGTTGATCTGCCGGGTCTAAATCCGTGTTGTCTAGGAAAGAGCCTTCCAGCTTCATTTATAGCCGCTTCGAGTCTGGGTTTTGGTATCCTTTCATAGAACACTACTTTTGAACGGTATGATGATGGCAAGTTGGGATCTTCTTTTCCTTTACTGATTAACTCCAGCTGTTGCTTTTTCTGCGGTTCAGCGAATATTCTGATTTGACAAATTTGGGATCTTCTTTTCCTTTACAGATTAGCTCTAGCTGTTGCTTTTTCCAGGGTTCAGGAAATAATCCGGTTTCGAGGCAGGCTTTGTATCTTATTCAAAAGTAATACCGGTCATTCTACAGCGATTATTTTCAGGATTTCTGCTGGGATCCCGTCCAGGGCGGGTGATTTGTTAGCCCTGAGCTTGCCAGTGGCTAGTTGCAGCTCTTCGAGGGTAAACTGCGGGATTTGGGGAATTCTTAGAGTCTGTACGTGTGTGGGGAAGAGTGCAATTACGATGTGATCTATTTTGGCAGCAATTAAGTCAGTTGACTTTGCCGGAACATTTTTTACTATTTTATGTGTCGGGATGCGGTTCCTCTGCGCCTGGATCTCGTGTAGGATCTGCGAAAGCGGAAAAGTGGGAAGCCTTGGGCATCTGTTTGGTTTTTTAATTGCAGAGGATCCAGTTCCGAGGTATAGTGGTCACAGCAAAACCTCTTTTTTGAGAGGAGCTCCCGTAAATCACCTGTAGTTTCTTTCCAAATAAATATATTTTCTATACTAATACTAAGTCTTAAAATACAGTTAAAAGATACATAACATAATATGTGTAAAATTTTTTGGATTAATAAATTTAAAGTTTTCTCAGAAAAAATTCTGCATAATTCGCTTTTTTCGGCCTTCTAACTGTATATAACCCCTTAATTAAAAAATATTAATAATTAAAAAAAAAAACTTGAGAAAATTTTTAAAACTATTTGCTTTACTGATTAACCGTTATTTTGGCAGCACCATATGATTTTCTAGTCCGGCAAGTCTTACGCTAACACACATTTTCTCTTCCCTTCCAACACGATTTTCCAACCGTCTTTGTTTCCTGCACTCAAACAACAATAAAGCACTTCATGACACATGTCATTTGTGGCACTTTCCAGTTGCAACAACAAAATGCACGTAATCGTTAAGAAACTTTGCAAGCACACGCCGTTTTACTTACGCACACACATACATACATAGAAACATATGCAATGAAAGTGTTAATATTAAAGCTTAATTACCACGTGGCGTGTTAGTAATGGGCCACTTCCCAATGGTCTTACCTTCATCATATTCTCATACGCACACTCACACGTACATACATATGTATGCACACTCATTTAGACACTTTGGAGGACATGTGCATAGAAGACATGAGGCAATTTTAAAATAGCTGGCCTATTTCCTTTATTGCGGTTACTAACTTAAGTGTGTTATTACTTTTGAGTATTTACAAACGTGTGTTCAAATGCACTTTGCTACAAAGAACACAACAAAAGAATTGGGTTAACGGTAGGTATTATCAAAGTATTAATTGTATTTAAAATTGAAAACAGTTAACGGTTACAAGACCGCCATTTTATTGTACAATTTGCTTTTTATTTCATTCGGCTAGCATGCTGAAGTCTGAAATTCTCAGCAAGTTAATGAAATAACATTTTAAAGTACTGCTTGTATGCTCCTAAATATTCTGTTACAACTCTACTTAGGTCTTACTGGGTTCATGATACGCAGTTTTTCTCGATACCACTCAGTATCCATTAAAATATCGAAAAGTTTTTCATACCCGAAATATTATAATAACTATCACCCAGACTGGACTATTTAAACTGCGCGATCAAACCGAATCGATAACATTTTTTTCAGATTCAGATCTCCACATTACAATTATAAATATGGGTTTGACAGCTTTTTTATGACGCGAAAAGTTTCTCTGTCGATTTTTATCAAGGAAAAAATTTAATAACGAGTTTGCTTGAAATTTTGTGTTTTCCATGGAGTGAATATTGCAAGCAACACTAAAAGTTCCGTCAGGATCAGGATCGGGAAGGACTTTCCGCTTTTCGATCCGGAGACAGCCAGGTAGCTTGATGAATCTTCTTATGCTGCAATCTAGTACTACAGATAACCATATTTCGGGCCCCGGCGAAGTCGATCAGCCTCAACTGAATTTACCGGCTGAATTTACCGACCGTAGTGCCAAAGATACCTTCTTTGCCCACCCAGGCATTGAAGTCGCCAAGCACGATTTTGACATCGTGGCGGGGGCATCTCTCATAAGGGCGTGGGCGCAAATCAGCGATATGTTGAAGAACCTCGCTTTGATGCGGATTGTGGCTAGAATTAATTCACCGGAGTAAATGATAGTACTCGGCGACGGAGTCTCTCTTCCACCACGAATCCCACACTAAACTTGCGCTCCTTTATATGGCCACTGTAGTACGAGTAAATGCCACAAGGACCAACACATCTCTGTCCTTGTCCCGTCCATCGCATTTCTTGGATGGCGGTGATGTCAGCCTTTATTTTCACGAGGACATCAACCAGCTGGGCAGCGGCACCTTCCTAATTAAGGGACCGGACATTCCAAGTTCGTAGTATATCGTTTGGAATGGTCGTCATCAAATGGGGGGTTACTCATCCTAGGCTTTTTGCTTCTGTTCATTGGTATGATTTTTTACATGGCGGGTCCCAAACCCAGCCCACAACCCTGCGGAGGGGATGTTTCGCCTTATCACTTTAGCTCGCCTTCAAACGGATGTTCTTAGGCTAACCAAGGGATACTTGGTCAAAGACCGGAAGTCGTGAGCTGCTTGAGTCATATGTAAAAGAATCGTTTCTGGCCACTCCCAAGTGAATGGCGGTCAGAGAACTTTCCTCACTTGCGGGAACTTTTACACATGACTCCATTTTCTAAGTATCATTAACACATGTATTTGAGTGGCACGAAGTATTCAGTGAAGGTCGTGAAGTCCACGAAACTTGCCTCTTGCGAGTCCTTCATCCACTGCTGTTAATAACATCGAAAAAGTTAAAGAAACAGTGCTTGAAAATCGACATGTTGGCAACAGAGAGTTCCTCTGCTGTGAAGTCAACATCATTTAATAATCGATTGAATATTTATTGGTTAATGTTTTGGGTATAAATGCCAGACTCGCACCAAAAGACACTCCTGAGTTCGGCGCTTATAAAACTGAGCTTCTTTAGGTTATATAGATAGAGTTGTTATGCAAAGGTAATGCGATATTAAAATGACATAAGGTCTTAGACCAAACTGCTGCTGCTTTCAGTTATCAAAGAAATGTATCGATAACTATTACTTAGTAAAAATCACTGCCTCAATATTTTTGATACAACTGCATATAGCCCACATTTTACGCAATATTGTTACAGTTAGCTTTTATAATATATATTTTTATTGTAAATACAAAAAGCAAATAAGGTATGAGTATCGAAAATAAATACGTTAGATCGCGCTACACCTAAAATACATAACAAATAACTATATATAAAATATAAAACATAAATATTATTATACAATTAAAAACCCATGCCCTGCAACACGCTCAAGAGCGGCGGTAAAGCTCGATGTTTCTTCTCTTTATCGCTGCGACACTTCTTCGTATTATCGTTGCATTTACTGTTATTTGAGCTATCATTTATATCGGTATCGGTATCGCTGTCGGCGTCATTATTGTTATCGCCATGCACCGCTTTCATGTCGTCAACGCTGAGACTGGCTTTGTCGTTACTTTTTTCGTTTGTTACTGCGACTTTGTTCAACGCAATTGGATTATCATTATTCAAATTGTTGTTGCTAATTTTATTAGCAACTTTAGTTTCTTTCAAATTGGCGCTACGGACGGGTGTGATCGATGCCGCTGCCGCCGGTGCCATATCGTCCTCATGCATGGCCTCTTCCGGTGTGGTAATGATTTTTATAATGTGCTGGACGCTCGTATTCGGATTGTCGGCGCCCTCGTTGGCTTCACGCTGCGTTGCACGTAGCATTGCTTCGTCGAGCAGTCGCTTACATTCCTCGATTTGGTTTTTCCATGCGTGCACCGCATATTGTGCTTGCTCTATGAACTCGTTGGGCGGCAAATCGGATATGTCGGCTTTCAGCGGCATGGCGTATTCGTTGACAAGTATGCGCGGTTTAGTGGGCGCACCCTTCGAATTCGGCTTTGTATTTGTATTCGTATTGACGTTTTGAGTGCCGCCGCCGCCTTCATTGCCGTTACTGTTTTCGCTGTGTTGTTCATTCAAAGATACGGGACTGTTAGAGTTATCACCTACTTTTTGATTACTACTCGCGGGCCCTGCTTCTCCGTAGATACGCTTGAAAGCACCGAAGCCATCATTGTAGCTGCTGTTAGGCTCATCTTCTTCAGCAAAACCGTAACGCGGCTTACAATTGCCTCTACTGGGCGGTCTTTTCGGACAAATTGGCTTCGGGCGTTCATCTTGACAAGCGCCCAGAAAATCGCCCTCCAGTTCATTGATCTCCTTCACAATGGACACCGCATGTTCGCGCATGCGTTTTATCAGACACGTCACATGCTCAATGGTATCCTTGGTGTCCTTTACGGCCGCATCTAAACACGCTTGCTGCTCTGGCGTTTGCGCATGACAAATGTATGCAGCTTTTTGTTCCTGCTCGCGGCATTGTGTGTTATCGTTATCGCATGCATCGCGTTTCCGATTCAGCGACTCATCCTCCAACAGAAATGGCGGTTCACGTTTCATTTCGCTGGCTTCTTTACTGTCCAGCGCATCCGGTTCGCTGTCGTCGTCGATCTGGTAACTATCAATGGGATTCTTATCTGCATCAAGTTTTGAATTGCCATTTAAACGTTGTTGTAAAAGCGCTTTATCGACATCAAAATTAATGGAATTCGCCACATTATCATAGTAATTGACATCTTGATAGAAAGTGTCTTCATTTGGGTCGTTCGTTGCTGCGGACCATTGCAACAATACGATGAGTAGCAAGAAATATAGCAACGGCTGACGTCTGCTTATCGTCATTTTAAAGAAATATTTTTTTTACGTACTCCTAAATAAATTATTTGAAAACAAAAAAAGATTAAAAATGTTATAAATGTCAAAAGTTGTTTAAGAAAGAATTGGGCAATAAGAATGTAAACAATTATATACAACTGTGGGCAAAAAATAATAAGACTTTGTTCATAATTTTAAAATTTTATTTATTCTTTAAAATTTATGTCGTCTCCCTCAAATTAATCCCCTTTGGCACCAATACAATTATTCCAACTTTTTTTTTTCAATCTTCGAAACCGCAGCGATTTACTCAAATTGGTTTCCCCGGAGCAGCCGTTTGAGTTTGCTGAATAACCAGAAGTCACACGGAGCTAAATCAGGCCAATGAGGTGGTTGCGGCACGAAATTTGTTAAAAATTTGGGGAAAAACTCATTATCGTGGGCCACAACCAAGAGTTGTTGGCCCATAATTCCGACCTCTTTCTACGTATAGCTTCACGCAAACCACGCATAATACTCAAATAGTATTCCTTGCTGACAGTTGGCCGGTCAGTGGGAATTTGGAGTGCACCACATCTCGGTAATCGGAAACACTGTCAACATAACCTAGTCTTTCGACCTGCTTTGACGTGGTTTTTCGGCTCCGGCTCACCTTGGCCACGATATTCGACCTATTGATCGTTTGTTTCCGGGTCTTAAGCATAGATCCAAGACTCATCGCCAATAATAATACGTTTCATGACATCCTGGTATTCGACCTGCTTTGACGTGGTTTTTCGGTTCCGGCTCACCTTTTCCACATATTCGACCTATTGATCGTTTGTTTCCGGGTCTTAAGCATAGATCCAAGACTCAACGCCAATAATAATACGTTTCATGACATCCTGGTATTCGGAAAGCATTGTTTCACAGACGTTAACGCGTTGCTGTGTTTCGAAAAAATTTTGTGATTTTGGAACTAATGGTGCTCCACTTTTCTTAGGCCCAAATGATCTTTCTAAATGTTTTTCTTCCATCCTTTCGATATTCTAACGATGGCAGTAAGATTTCTGACTATTAGTCGTCGATTCTCAAGCACAAAGCAAAGGCTGACCATCAATTGATGTTGATGGCCATTCTGGACGTGGTTCATCGTCAACCCGTTCTCGACCCTCTTCGAATAATTTGTATCAATCAAAAACACTTGCTGCCGACAAATAATCACCACCGAAGGCCTGCTCCATCATACCGAACGTTTTGGCACCAGAAATCTGATTCCGCACACAAAATTCAATGGAAATTCTTTGCTGAATAATTTCGATCCTTGTAAAAATCGCTTTGCAATTTTGTAGTTCGTCTTTCGGATCGCATACTAACACTAATGATTATTTTAATGTGACATTTGGCACAAATTCCACTGACAGCCATATCAACTTTCCAAAAAAACAAATTTTCGACGAATGTGTTTTTGCGCGAAATTTAAATTAAAAAGTCTTACTATTTTTGGCCCACAGTGTACGTATTGTTACAGAGTTGTTTGAATTAATTTCTCATGAACACACCTGCGTTGTTGACTGGGTATATAAACAACATTGCCTGCACTGAACATACGCCTTGTGACACTTTATTGGTGTGAGAAATTTCGCTACTTCCGCACTAATGCAATTCGTCAGTGGTGGTGTATACTTCCGCATAAGCAGTAGTAGTTGGTTTTGCTGCCTGTATTAACTAATAGTTTAGCAACTAAAGAAAGCTGGATACATAAAAAGCAAAGTGCAACTGAAAAATTGCATGTAGATGCAATATTGCATGTTACATTGCAATAATCAAGTGTTTAAAGTGCGGTGAATGCGCTGCAGCATTGTTTAATAGTGCAAATATAAAAACATTGCCTACTTTTTGGAGCAACTAAAATTTTTTTCTGAACTTGAAACGCTGCTACAGCATATGTGTACTCATTCTAGCGCATATTTATAAGCGGAGATTTGTACAGCTAGTGCACGCAGTCATGTACACGGCAACAGGCGCCGCGCTGGCGGTATGTATTTATTTCTTTTCATCGCTTGTGTGGCCAACCAAACGCCATTCGTTCAGAAACAGTGTTGCATGTGAAAGAATTTGTAAATTATTTTTCTCTATTAAATTTTCATTTATTTTAAATGCTGTAAAGCGTAACTTTAATGCATTTGAAATGAAATTTTTATGAAATCTGTTTTTAGACAATTCGTTTATGCGCAGAAAAGCAATCAGAAAATACACAAACCATATTTACAACCCTGCACATTTTCTATTTCTTCTTTCTGCACCGTTGGCATTTGATCAGGTGGCAGACGTTGACTGCGCTGCCGCTAGCAGGCGATCCAATTGGAACATACCGTAGACATTTGTGTTGACGCTTTCAGTTGTTTGCTTTTCGCCTTCGTTTCGTTCGCTTGAATTCGCTCGCCAGTACGCGCCCATATGTTATTATCGCAATTTACTTACATTTTAACATCGTAATTGACACAAAAAAATTATAAATATATTAAAAAATACGTGGTTTTAATGGTTTACAGTGGGTGAAGTAGCTGTTAAAGGTCGCAATCGGAAGTATAACTTCTTTGCCCCTCCCCATAAACACGAACGCGTGTATGCATGTGCGAAAAATCAGGTTACGGGACTTCCTCGGCTTCCACTGAATTTGCGTTCGAATTTTTGTTGCTATATTTGTTTTATTGACGTTTATGTGCTCGTGCGATCGCTAAAAGTGCATTTACATACATATATTTTTTCAATCGTGGAGAAAGTGATAACGTCAGTGTAAAATCGAAAACATAAAGAAAATTCTGCTGAATATCCGCTTTAGCCATACAGTAAGTGAGTGTAAAAATATAGCAGGCAATCCATACTTAATTTTTGAAAACAATTTAGCAATTTATTAAAACTTCTTGGAAAGTGCGCCGAAAAAGCGCGCACATTAATTAAAAAATACATAAGTGAATGATTTGCCTGGTGTATTGCTGAATATTTGTGTAAATCTAATAAGCAACAGTTGGTTGCGTGTTTGATTGTGACAATGCATAAAAGCAAAGAAATGCAAGTTTCGTTTAAGTTTCAGGTGTTTAAGTTCAGCGCTTATTTATTGCTGTTTAGGATAAATTCCTATACTCATGTATAGATTCTATGCGACGATTCAATACCTTGAGTTAAGCCACTTACTACATAATACATATGTATGTATGAATTATTCAGTGTTTTAGCATTAAAAATCGTTTCAATAGCATTATAATAATGAGTGTTGTTCCAAAGTGTTAAAAAAAAAAGCAATTAATAAACACAGAAATTAGCAACACCATTAATCGTCAACGTTGTGGGTAAAGTTTACCCAGCTGCCATCAGATTTCATCTCGTTTGCAACGTCATCAATAGTGGGTTGTATGCCCACTGTTTTCAATACGTTACAAACCAGCCATAATCAAAGCGCTCTACCCATCTGTAAATTGCATGATCAACGGTTTTAAAAGGTCTCTTTGTTTTCAGTGGCTATTATTTTGATTTCTTTGCTTTCCAGAGATCACTGAACGCTTCATTGCCTGTGTTTCCTTTGTTAATAACGTAGACAATCAGTGCGTTGACTATATTGTTGGTAGCCTAATGATTTGCGCAAGGTAAATACATACATACATAAAAGCCTTTCTCTTTTGCGTGAAATTTCCCTTTAAGCAACAATAAAATAAACTTTAAATATAGCAGTGCGCTACAAAAATGTGTGTTGTAGATATAAACGTGATTATTTTTTTTTTTTGTAAGACTTAATTTTTGGCGCACGTGGAAAGCAGCAGGGTTTGAAATCATTATAAAGTCGTGCAAATTCGTAAACCGGTATGAGAGTGTTAATGATGTGCCAGCCACAAAACAGTGTGAAAGCATCAACAACTACTTGTTGCTTCACCGCTGCCAAGTTTGGATATTTTTTGATGTTGTTGGTGCTTGTTTGGCTTTGTTGTGTAATTTTTAATTATATTTTCACGGGTTTGTGGAGATACAATTGTGTGAAATGCAGAAAGGGCCATTTTTACTTCGGCTTTAAAATTAAATTTATTATCTGAATTATTATCTACATTTTTTACCGTATATTACTACGAGTTCGAAGCGTGAGTTTGTTGAACTCATTTAACCCCTTCAACCATTATTATTGAGTATAAAATGTGAATTTATTAATGCTGTTGGTTTTATTTACATTTTGTTTTTATTTTTCTACAAAATAATATACTATTTAAACATTTTGAATCAATTTTACATATTTAATTGTCGAAATTTACATTTTTTTTTTATAAATTTATTGTTTTTGCGTGTTTTTTTTTATATAGAAATGATTTTCAATTCCACTTTTCTGTAAATTTCTTGAAAAAAATATTTCTAACTTCACTATTAAAACTTTTTTACTGTTTTGGGGTATAATATTTACGATATTTCCCGAAAACGGGTCTTCACAACTTTATTTACATACCAAGTTTCCATTATTAATCAAATAAACGCTTACACATTGATAATACATACATACATACAGATATCCACTTTCATTTTTTCCATTAACTATTACAATAACATAAACCCAGACGATTGCATTTGTTGTTTGCTTGCTTAAAGCCTGAACATTCGCGTTCGTTTTCATGCAGTAAGTGAAAATAATTGCAGTCAAAGCAAAATTCACTTTTCCAAAGTTTCTAAAATTTATTTATCTTTGTTTTTTTTTTTTTTTTTTGCTTTACTTCAATTACCGTTACTGCGCTCGACTGCCTTTTTTTTACGACTCGAGGCTTCGTGTTGCACGTAAATAAAAGCCCCTGCTGCTTTACGGCACTTGAGGCAATAATTTTTTAAAGGCAACGCAAGGCTTCAGGTTGCATGTAAACAAATGCTGCATTGCATATTAATGTGCATATATTCATAATTATTTATTTTCTGAAGCAAATACTGTATTTTGAGTTTATGACTTTACGTAGTGTGCGTGCAATGTTTTTTGTAGTTGTCTCGTTAGTGAAAACTGAAAGTTCTTTAGCGTGTGGTGATATCCGTTTTCAAATTGTGCTGTTTGAGGTGTGTTTACCATATTTTTGATCTACATAATTAGATTTAAGTCATTTGAGTAGATATGACTTGATCATACTTCATTTGATTTGATTGCATTTCATCACAAAGTGATATCACATCATAGTCTGTATGTTATGTATTTTTTCATTCTACGATTAATCTTAACAGGAAATATGATTTAAAATCGTTAAATATGAGGAATAACATGTAATAAATTAAAATATATGTAACAATAATATTAACTGTGTAAATTTAAAATATTTAATTCAGCATTCGGCTTTATAGAATTCACATGCGCATAATATACGATTTTTCTATCGACTTGTAATCGTTTCTGTGCTTTTCATCTTCGCATCACGCTATTGATCGATTGCATTTGGTCACGCTTCAGTTATTTATTTCATAAGAAAAATCAATTATAGCGCAATATTCAATTTGTTGATACTATCAAACACACTTGGTGCTTTATAAATACATACATATAGTATATAGCATACAACTATGTATGCATAAAAAGAATTGCTCTCATTTGCTCACTAGCCAATAAAACCTACTTACGATTTCTAATTGCCACTGGAACAAATGCGATCATTGTTGATTATTTTTGCGCCAGTTTGTTTTGTTTTCCCGTTTTTCAATTTTCATTATTTTTCACCACTAACTAACTACTGCTTCGACAGTAATTGTTCTCTGGATTTCTCATTATTATTACGATCGCCGTTAATCGTGAGCAAAAGCCAGTAAGTGCCGACTGTGTAAACATAATACGTTTTGCTGTTGTTGTTTGACCCAGAAACTCTGGAATTCCATAGTCCGCACGAGTTCGTTCAGTTGATTGACTGATTTCCAACACGACTGACTCACTAACAACAAGTATAATTTGACTCATAACGCGAGTCGTTAGTCTGTATTACCTTACCGTTTTTTATTGGGTGGGCAGCTGGTTGATTTATGCATGAAAGCTTCAAGTATTTATTATTATTGTTTTCATGCATATTTGTTTCGGACTTTCAAATTTTATCAACTGACTTTTAATCTACACTACATTCTTTACTAATCTGTAAAATGTACTATGTACATATGTTTGTATGCAAATTAGTATATTTATTAATATTTGTTCTAGTAGGGCCACAATTTTATTTTGAATATTTAATAACACAGTCATTTTGCGACTGTAGTGTTAGAGGTAAAAATTTCAACACGTAGGATACCAAAGGCTCCGTCAGAATCGGAAAGGACCTCTCCGATCAGTTCAATACCAAACGGGTTTCGGAGAAAGCGACTCCCTATCGTGCGACTTCTTCAATCTACTTCTCGAGAAAATAAATCGAGCTGCAGAGCTTAATCGAGCAAGAAAAATCTTCTATAAGAGTGTACAGTTGCTGGCGTACGTCGGTGATATTGATATCATTCGCCATAACAACCCCGCCATTAGTTCTGTTTTCTCCAGGTTAAACAAAGAAGCGAAGCAAATGGGTCTGGTGGTGAACGAGGGCGAGGCGAAATATCTCCTATCATCAAACAAACAGTTGTCGCACTCGCGACTGCCATGTCAATACATAATATCGTCCATCTTGGAACCAGCATTAACGCCAACAATAGTGTCAGCCTGGAAATTCAATGCAGAATAACTCTTGCCAAAAGGTGTTACTTTGGATTGAGTAGGCAATTGAGAAGTAAGTTTCTCTCTCGATGAACGAAGACCAAACTCTATAAGGCACTCATTGCTCCCGTCCTGCTATGTGGTGCAGAGGCATGGATGATGACAACTCTGATGAGTCGAACTTAGGAGTTTTCGAGAGAAAGATCCTGCGAAAGATGTATGGTCCTTTGCACATACTAGTTATGCGACGACATTGGCATAGTTCAGCGAATTAAGAAACAGCGGTTACGTTGGCTAAGTCATGTCTTCCGAATGGATGAAAATAGTCTAGCTCTGAAAGTATTCAACGCAGTACCCTCCGGGGGGAAGCAGAGGAAGAGAAAGACCTTCACTCCGTTGGAGAGATAGGTGGAGGAGGACCTGGTTGCAATTGGTATCTCGAATTGGCGGCAAAGAAGAAGAATTTTTTGTGTTGTAGTCAAGGGATGTAGGGGATTAAATTACTAAAATGACAAACCGTTTCCATGTCACTTGAGTAAACGACACGGACCGGATTATTATCGGGTCAAGGGCTGTCAACTGGCACCATTTCCCGAAATTACTTCAGAATCTGGATCTGGCTGTGGGCTATTATCTAAGGATTATAAATATCAAGTTTTTATTTTATCGGAGACTGCTAAAATTCTTGTTATAACATTAAATCACAAATGAGCGAATGTTTTGTCGATCACTTTGGATTGATCGCAAATCAGAGCTAGGAAATGAAATGAAATGAGAATACAAATTAGTGACCCCCATTTGTAGCACGCGCTTGCCATAGATATGCGATTTTCCACACACATACATATATACTGAAATCACACACACATATCATAAAAGATAAATGCATGAATTATAAATAATGTAAACAAAACGAAAAAGGCGAAAGGCAAAGGCAAAGGCAATTTCAAAACGCAAATTGCATTCGGTTGCGGCGTGTCTTTGTTGCCGCCATATTTGTACGTGGAAATATTTCTTAGCATTTTCTCTTTTGTTGCTTATGGCTTTAGTGTGAATATTGTGCAATTCACTCACTATTCGTTTGTGTGGATTTTCACAATTTTGTTGTTGGTAAAATTCATGTTTCTTTGAATGCAATTAGTTTATGCTCTGCCAGCAGTTAATTGGATTTTATCTGCTGGTCTAAGGTTTAAAATAGACAACAATTTTCAGAAAACCTTCGACTATACAAATTTACAAAAAAAAAATATAATAATGAATGAAAAAAATTGTTGTTAAACTAACATTCACTTTAATCAAATAAAAGTTGAAATTATGACTTTTTGTCACGGACCAATGCCAGGAAATATTAGACTAACAAATTTTCCGCAACACCTTCTGAGAAAGTAAACAAATAATTTAACATAAAAACCGTTTGTAAACATTAGAAAAATACATAGATACTATACACTTGTATATTTGCCCCACATACTTTTGGAATGATACAACGAAGCACATACTTATCGGCTAAAAAAAATATTTCTCTTGACCTTGAACAATAACGCGTTGCAAAAAATGTGTATGTATGAATATGTAGAGCAAAGAAAACAAACAACAACAAAAAAGTGAAAATGCAAAAGCAGCATTAATTAAAGCATGAGTTCATTCGCTGCATGAATGGAACAAAAAGACAGACCTCAAAGCTAAATATTTTCTACCACCACCCACAAGCGCATGGAAGTTGAAAAAAATCGTTTATTGAAAATAAACAATCTTTGAAGTGTGTATGCAATTAGAGAATGAAAAAAATAGATATTAATAAAAGTGAATGGCTTGCACTTACTATGTACATCCAAGATCAAATTTGACCCGGACAGGTTCATATAAACCACGTTGTCACGTTTGTATCGGCTTAGGTGCCTACAAATTTTGAAAACGATAATGGAGATTTGTACTAAAATACGTGAGAATGTTTTTTTTTTTGCCGGTCCGGATTAAATTTGATCGTTATGGTATGAACTAAAATAATCGAATAACAGGTCAATTAAAAAGATCGATGGCGCTATTAGAATTAAAACCATATGACTTTTAGTTAGCCCTAATCTTCAAAAGGCGCGTGTATAAATTTGGCAGCTGGCAGATCATTAGTTTATGAATTATATCATTTTCAGTGAAACAACTTTTTTTATTGTGAAAAAAAATGATAAAAAGGAATTTCGCGTATTGATCGAATATTGATTTTTGAGGGGAAATATGAAAATCCTTTATGCTTAGACGTGGTGAAATGAGCACCGAAAACTGTGAACGCAGTGGACACCCAAAAAAAGGTTTGTGACCGACGAAAACATCAAAAAAGTCCAAAAAATAATTTTGGATGCCCTTAAACTGAAGTTGTTCGAGATAGCAGGCACTTTAAAAATATTAACTGAACCTGTACAGAATATCATATGCGAATATTTGGGTATGAGAAAGCTCTATGCAAAGTGGGTACCGAGTTGATGATTCGGAGCAGTGGCTGGACATATTCAACAGCAATAAACTTGGGTTCTTACATTGATTCATTGATGAAACATAGCTCCATTTCACTTCGAAGTTCAAATGACAGCCATCCGAGTGTACTGCAAACGATGTAGCCGCTCCAAAGAGTGAAAAAACAAACAGTCGACTGGAAAGTTTATTTCGTCTGTATTTTGGGATGCACATTGAAAAATTTTTATTGACAACCTTGAAAAGGAAGGACCATCAACAGCTATTCTTACATAGCGTTATTATCCCGTTTGAAAGGCGAAATCGTGAAAAACGGCCGCATTTGCGGAAAAAGAAAGTACTGCTTACCAAGGCAATGCACCGTATCACAAGGCAATGAAAACGACGACAAATAACCTTGAATTGGACTTTGAATTGCTTCCGCATCGACCGCATTCCTCCGGATCTGGCCCCAGGACTATTTCCTGTACTGAAATCTTAAAAGAATGCTACTGGGAAGAAATGTTCGTTTTGGTTGTTGTAGAGTTGTGTTGTTGCCAAGTTGACAGTCCTTGACCGATTAAAAATCCGGGTCCCTTCCGGTTACATAGACCCGACTGTTGTGGACTTCTTGAAAAAAATCAAAGAAATTTTCATCGAGGTAATCGCTGAAACTGAGGTCTATTTTGAAGCAAAGAACGAATCGTACTACAAACATTGTATCGAAAGTTGATGTGTGTCGCTATACTCAATGTGTCACCCTTGAAAGGCACTATGCTAATGAAACAAAAAACGAATTTTGACAAAAACAAATTGTTTTACTATGGCAGAACGGGGGCAGGGAGGAGCACTGGCTACAAGCTCATGGTATGAGACATGCCAAGTTGCTAATGAGAGGATACAACTTGAAAAGGTTCAAAATTGTAATAAACTTCCAGGAACAAACTCAGGCTGCTAGTCGCATGGTACACTGGACACTGCAAGCTTAAATTGCGCTAACTGCCAGTTTCTGCGACAGGGAGCCTGAAACCCCGCAGCATCTGCTGATTGACTGCACAGCAGTCTGTAGACGCAGATCTAAGGCTCCGGATAAGGATCGCATTGCCTCGCTGCCGCTAGGTAGTCTACTGGACTTCATTAATGGGCTGGGTCTAGGCGAGTCAGTGTGATTAAGGATTCCTCATCATCATTCATTCATTCATGGCAGACCAGGAACTTCTCTATTGTGCTCTTAGCTGAACTTTCTACTATTTAAATGTATAGAAAAGTGTCGTATTTTTAATGAAAATTTGCGCACACGTGTTTCAGCGGCTTCCGTGACCTTTCGCTTACAGAGCATTTTTTTAAAAGCTCCGATAACATTCACTTTGTAAGCGTGTGTTATCCAAAACTTGTTATCTGCCAGCGGCGATCTTGTTCATATACAAGCATATACAATGTACTATCTTCATCCGCTTTGCCATTTATTTCCTCTCAATTGCATGCATTTTATTTGCATATATTTTCTTCGGTACGCCTTATTTGCGTTTGCTTCACTTCATTTTGCCTGATTCACAAATAAGCGTATATTTGTATGTTTGTATAGGAGTAACATACATATATGGCGTACTTTTGCTTTGTACGATCATGCTGGCACGATCATTGTGCCAATTTTTCGCTCTTCCATTTTTCAAGTTTTCCCTCCCATCTGTCTTTGCATTGTCATTCGGCCGCTTATTGCTTGCTACCGTTTGCGAATTTCGTAGGTTTCTATGCGCGCATCGACATCGGTACATATGTATGTATGTTTGTGTGTATGTATGTATGTATGTTTGTATGTATGCAGGTACTTAAGCAATCGGATTTTATGGCAAACGCTTTTGCAAATTATTTGCAATCTCCTACATTCCATTTGCATTGGCGCATATTTACCAACCATATAAAGCGATAGCAGCGACAGCAAAAAAAGAAAATAATAATTATAAATTTAAAACAAAAAAAATATTGCACTACCTTCATTTAATCGGGCACGTAACGCCTTCATGCGGCTATCTTGTCGATTGTGCAAAGAAGAAAACGCGGGGCGAGTGAGGGGCGCGCAAGGTGCTGCGAATATTCACGCGTTCGGCACGATTTGCGTAAGCGCGACAAGTGCGGTTCATGGCTCCATAACACATCAGCTAATTATTTTATATTTACACTGTGCATAATTCCAACCAACACTTATGGGGCCAAGCGCTCGTCGGCGTTTTTGGTCTCATTAACGTCACCTTAGCCACGTCATGCATTAGCGGTTTATTTGCAAAATTGAAATATAAATAAAAAAACGCATTAAGGCGCTTTCCATTGTGAGAATAGCATGACTAAGCGCTGTGATTAAATAAGGGCCGAGCCCATTGCGCATATGTAACGCCCTGTTTCAGCAGCGTCAATAATTGGGGCGGTGGCACTGCTGTAGCTGTCAAGTTGCAGCCATTATGGTTTTTGCTCATCATCACCAGCAATTTAATTTTGAGTTTTGTTCTTTATACTATTGTCTCAGGCTCTTCCCCCTGCGGGTAGGGGGGACTCCCTTGGTTCGGGTGGGAAACCGAATATACCCGTGGTAAGGCATGCCTGTCGTAAGAGGCGACTAAGATCCTGGCCACCAGTCCAGAGTTGTGTGGAAACTCAACTGGTCGTAGCTTCGGTTACAAGGTCATACCAAAGACTTTAACCTGGTACCACGGGGAGCAGTTAGCCCTTGGAGGTAATTCCAATCTGCTCATTGGGTTTGGTCCTTTGTGGAGATTCGTGGTGGTTGTGGTTAAAACCCAAATCGCGGGAAGAACTGACTCTGTCAGTTTGTATGTGGAGTTGCATTGCAACCGGGTGCCGGACCCAAAGTACGGCAGAGGTTTTAGATGGGCCTCGAACCCTACCAAGGTGGTTAGTGTGTCCATGCCACACTGTCAATTGGTACTGAAAATGTTTACCCAATTTTCAGGGCGCTGATCAACGCATTGTATTGATCCGTTGAGCACCGTGGAGTTAAGCTGTCGACAGCAGGATCCCACGTTAAACACACTACACGTTGTCTCAGGCTCTGTCAGCGCAAAGTTTCCTTTCCTCTATTCACATCTTCCAAACGAACTTAGATTGCGAAAGTACCGTCCCTTGGCGGCAAAAAATCGCGCCAATTCCGTTACCGTAAAACCAGCTGTCGTGTGAATTGCTCATATCTTATCGGTTTTTCTCCTGACCAGCGGTTGTTACGCCACTTTTGCGCCTTAAAATTCAAATCAATTTTATAATATTTTGTTTTTGTTTTTTCTTCATCCCTTTTCTTCGCATATTTGTAGCCATTAAGTGGTATTACTCGTTTTGCGAATTTGGCTATTTCTAATCGTCAAGGCTGTTGAAAAGTGACGTATGCTCGTACTATTATGGACATTTGTGCCTATGTGTGTATGACATTGTATGTATGTATGTATGCACTATGCCCACACACACACTTATCGTTGTATGAACACTTTTTATAATCAATACCGCTTATCTCATGTGATTGGAGTAGATTCACCTTACACTTCACACTATCTGGTATTCAATTGTAATTTATAATGATCAAATGAATATAGTATAGCTGTTTTTTTTGATTAAATGCTTTTTAAAATCTTTAATCATCTTTTAATCTAAACAGTGTAACTGTATAATGCATTTCCGGTTTTTAGTCGGACATTGTTAGGCAGATCAAGTTGATTCTAGCTTTGTGCATACATATTATAGATTGTATGTCTTTTTGTAAATTTATTTTTTATTATTTATAAAGCGTGATCCCTTTCGAGGTTCCGTACTTTTTTAAAGAGAAAACCTCAGAAACTGCAAATTTAATGGAGAATGTTTATTATCATTCGAAAGAGCATTTTTTCCCATTTAGTTTCATGTCTATGTCTCAGATGGTCCATCCATTGACTCCAATTTTTATACTCGTTCGAGCACTTTCGACTGGTAACTGGCGAATGACACGCGTGATGTTTTGCTCCAAGGCCTGAATCGAAGCGGGATTGCTCGCATAGCCTTTAGACTTTACATATCCCCACAGAAAAAAGTCTAACAGTGTGACCGGCCCAAAACGTAAAATTATATGCTCATCGAAGTGTTCTCTCAATAAATCCATTGATTGAAGCGATGTGTGGAAAGTGGCGCTGTATTGTCGAAACCAAATGTTGCCGATATCACGAGCTTCAATATCAGGCATCAAATAGCCTGTTATCATGGTGCGATAACAGGCCGCCATTAACGGTTCCGGCATCATTTTTGAAGAAATATGGACCGATGTTTAAACTGGCTCACAAACCGCACCAAACCACTTGGGAAGGTCGAACGGCTTCAGTTCTTGCACACGCTGTATTTTATTCCGCTTTCATTCTGAGATCGAGACGTATAATGGGTCAAGTCGTTCCATATAGACATTCCACGGTCTTCACGGCTGCTTTTCTTTCTTCACTCAAGCTCACTCAGTAGGCCGATTATGTTGACCATAAGTTGAACGAAGCATTCGTTTGGAGTCATAAATCTACTAGTAACTCCTTATACTGAATAGAACATATCATATGTTTTTCTAGAATTGTGCCAAATCATCGTTCGCTCTACATTTTCACAAATAACTTGGAAAGATATAATTGCGTTCGCATGTGTGTTTATTGATTTTTAATTTGAAAGGTTAAAAAGAGAAGATCGATACCTACGCGTGGAGACAACCAAACCGTTACTAATGACATCGATTATTTGAGCGATGGGTTCGGCACACAGCCACAGTGCGACTCCACACAGAACTGAATTTTCAATTTTGCCTTTAGGTTTAAACCACAGTCATCAGGAATCTCCCCAACGGGCCCAACCCTATAAGAAGATTGGAGTGAACTCCAAGGGCTAACTGCTCCCGGTGGTATCAGATTTAAGCTCTTGGACAGACCGTGTAGCTTGTGCTTAAACTTGAAATGTTTTTTCATTGGAAGGAATCTCATTCAAAGTCTATAATGTCAGTTCTAGCTGGGTATTATAGCACTATAGCAAATAACAGACATAGTGCATATTGGATTTTAGTCGCCTTTTACCGCAGGCATACCTTACCGCGGCCAAATTCTATATGCCAGGGGACACAGATCTGAAAACTCGGAATCCTCACAAACTTTGACTTCATACCAGATCACTTGGATCATGGAGTCGCCGAACCGGCTCCTTCTCTGCCCACATAGCGGCAGGAGAGTTGTAAGTGGAAAGAAACCGTTGAAGAAGAGAGGCAGTGAACTTCTTTACGTATGGGTCAAAATTTATGGGGAAAGTTGGTGAAGGGGTTTTCTGTCTGATGCTCTCTATCAAATCCAACTTCAGACTTCCTGACTACTTACAGCTCCGGAATGCAACCTCATTCAAAAAAGTGACTATCCATTCTGATATCAAGACGGCGGCTCTAGCCTTGAGCTCACTAACCGTGCCGTCAGGGCTAGTTAAGGAATGTCTAACCTCATTATCAATGGAGTCAATACGGTAAAACTAATATGGCTGCCAGGCCACAGCTTAATCGCAGGTAACTTTAAAGCTGTTAAACTGGCTGAGTGGTGGTCCAGTCAGATCCAACTTAACTTCGAAATATTTTATATATAAGGAAATATAGTATACGTATATATATAAGTGTCATATCTCTTATAATAAGCAAATTCCGCCAAATGAAATCGCAATTAGTATTAATTAAAAAAATGCGTATAATAATGAGTGCATTAAGAAAATATTATTTTTTATTCCTTGCAGCATTTTTCGGCAGCGTCCACCAGCGATTTTGAACTGATTGTGACTGAAAAACAAGAAATTCCAATATGTCCGCAGCAGTCGCGTCGGCACCGACAACAGCAACAACGACGACAGCAACCAAACCTGTAAACAAGGCAACAACGTCAAAAACCAATAATAATAATAACAATAACAACAATAATAATAATACAATTAAAACAACAACAAAAGTTGCAAGTTCGAGCGGCGATACGACAAGCAAAGCAAACAAAAACGTTGCAGCAAACAAAAGCAACACAACAAACAGCGGCAACAATGATGACAACAATAACAATGGCAAGCAACAACGCCTAAAATACATAGCGAATGTAGTGCGCGCCTTAGTGACATCACGCAAACCGCCGTGCAAACTACGCGAGGTGCTCAACGAGTATCCAGAAATCGAAGGTGAACCATTGAATTTTCGCAAACTTGGCTATACATCAGCGAAAGATCTGCTGAAGGCGACCGGCGAATTTAGTTTTATGCAATATGGTGAAGAGGTGAGTGCGATAAAACACATAAAATGCATAAATATACATTTATATACACATACATATGTATATGTACCTAAATGAGTGCTTACTCGGGTTCGGAAAACTTGTTTATTTGACGAGATATCTCCACGAAATTTAGCACTAACTGTTCTCCAAGAAAGTGGCAAAATATTCGAAGAAATTATTCACATCGAATCACTATAGCATATAGCTGCCATACAAATTGGCCGATAAAGATTAAGTCCCTGTATGGAAAACTTTTTTATTTGAGAACTTATTTTCACAAAATTTGCCTAAAACTATTGTCGACGGAAGTGGCACAAACTCCGAAGAAATTGTTCAGATCGCACTACTATAGCGTATAGCTACCATACAAATTGAACGATCAAACTCAAGTTCTTATATGGGAAACTTTTTAATTTGACAAGATATCTTCATGAAATTTGACACGAACAGTTCTCCAAGGAAGTGCCACAAACTCCGAAGAAATTGGTCTGATCGAACGACTGTAGCATATAGCTGTCATACAAAATGACCAATAAAAATTAAGTCATTGTATGGAAAACTTTTTTACTTTGCAAGTTATCTTCACGAAATTTGGCACGAACGGTTCTCCAAGGAAGTGTCACAAGCTCCGAAGAAATTGTTCAGATCGAACCACTATAGCATATAGCTGTCATACAAATTGAACGCTCAAACTCAAGTTCTTATATGGGAAACTTTTTAATTTGACAAGTTATCTTCATGAAATTTGCCTAGAACAATTCTTCATGGCACAAACTTCGAACCGGTTAACTGTGCACATGTTTTATCACCCTGTATTATGTGCATTGTACTCATTCAAGTTGCCGAAATTTAGGACTCATTTGTCTCATTCACTTTTTTTTGTAGCTTGCTTGTCTGAATTTGGCCTCACACTTTGTGACAGTGCATGTCGAAGCCGTAGCCAGTGTGTCTGCGTCGGTTTCTTCGAAAGTTTTCTAAAAATATACAGTTCTAGTGCAACGAACTTTAACCCCCAAAAAAATACAGCAAACTTGTGAGTTTTTTGTTTGTGTTTTTCTAATTGAAAATTGAAGGGTTTGCAGGTCTAAAGCGGAACTATCATAAAAATATATAATTCACAGCCCATCTGCAAAACTATACGCTGCGCTTTCGATAAACAAAAGTGTTGAAAAGTGAGGCTAGAATAAAAATAACACATGTAAGTCCAAACATCTGTGTGTGCGCGCCTATACATGTGTATATACAAATTTGTAAAGTTCAAAATCGTTGTAAATTATTCATTGAATTGAATCAAGAGCGCGTTATTACTTAACTTGTAGCAAATGCAGCGCTCTTTGCACACCAGCATCTGCGCTGGCGCTGCTCTCGATCACTTTCGATGATCACATTTGCGCTTCGCTCTGAGTATCTCAAAAATAGTTTTACCTCACCCTTATATGTTCGGTTATTCTAATTGCACATGCTTATTTGTATCTGACGTGCTCACTTATGCTCTCTCCCTTATTGCCGCAGACATACATAGATGCCGTGCCTAGCCAGAAGTCGGCGCACATCTCGTCTATGGTGAGACAGCAAAAGTCAAGCAAATCGACACGCATCACAGCCGCACCACAAGTGAGACAACCGAAACGCTCCGATCAGAGTTGGAACAAGAGCAGCTATTCGTCAAACGTCTTCCAGCGTTTGCCGGCGACGGGTCAGCAGCAGCAGCAACAACAGCAGCGTTGGCGTAGTAATGTGAACACCAACGCAGCAGGGGCTGGTGATCGCAACAACAACAATAGTCAACAGCAAAACAATAACAATCGCAATAGCAGTGCGAGTGGGCAGCAACAACAACAACAGAAAGATAAATCGCAACAACAAAAACCAACACAGCCACAAGCAAAGACACAGACGCAACAGCAAAAGGCAACGAAACCACAGCAACAACAACAAGCACAGAAATCTCAACAGCAACAGCCGCCTTTGCAGCGTCAAAAGTCGCTCGGCGCAACGACGACGAGTAAGAGCGCAGGCGGTGGCGAGAAGAAAGATCTACGCGAAATGTTGAACGCAAAGGCCGCGCAACAGCAGCAATCGAATGGTGGTGGTGGTGGTGGAGCCGCCAATAATGGCAACAAGGCGGCTGGCGAGACTGATTTACGCGAACGCTTGAATGCCAAGCGCCAACAACAACAACAGCAGCAGCAACAACAAAAGCAGCAGCCAGCTGCTGAACAGCAAAAATCAACGCCGCGTCCCATTCTAGGGCAGAACAACAATTCGGCAATCGCAATTGCTTCGACATTGATATTGGCGCAGCGTGAGCAAAAAATGCAGGAGCAGCATCAGCAACAGCGCGCCCAGCTGTTGGCCGCGCAACACTTACGTCAGCAGCAGCAGCAGCAGCAGCAGCAACAGCAACAACACCAACAGCAGCTGATACAGCAAAATCTGCTGCAGCAACAACAATTGCAGAAGCAGGCACAGCAACAGCTGCAGGCTCAACAACAGCTACAAGCGCAACAACAGCAACAGCAAACGCAGCCGCGTCAATTGATGGCTGCCGGCGTTGCCAAACCGGGCGTTGGCATCGGTTCGGTGCAGGATCGTTTACGCATACGCATTAGCAATAATAATAATCAAAACGGCAACGGCTTTGGCACGTCCACAAATGGCAGCAACACACCCGAAACGTCACCGGCGCTATCCTCCACAGGTTCTGACAAACTGGTGACGGCGACGAACTCATTTGTCGCCTCGGCGGCTATGCAACAGCTGCAGCTGCAACAGCAGCCACAATTCCATAAACAGCGCTACATCATCAAACAGCAGCAGATGCAACAACAACAACAGCAGCAGCAATTTGGCGAGGCCAACGGTCAGGTAAGTGTCTGAGCACGCTTAAATACAATTACAACGTGGTCACGCTCACATTCACTCTCTTTTCAGCACGTCATACCGCCACGCGTTTTCCAATTCAACCCCAAACTCGACCCGATCACATCGCTAACGCAATACTGTGTGGTGCGTCGTTACGCGCCGCCAGCATTCAGCGCCATACGCTCGAAATTTACACGTCTCTATCAGTGTCGTGTCAATGTGAATGGCACCATCTTCTCCACATACCCCAATGAATATTTACACGAGCATGTCGCTCAAATCTCATGCGCTCAAAAGGCTATTGAACAATTGAAGCTGCAAGAGTCGCGACGTCCTTTGCCGCTGTTCTCGGATGGCGATACCGATCTTATTGACAAACTCTACAATGAATTGCAACAACATCCACATGGTATATTCGCCAAAAACATACCGGAGATATTCGAGGAAGCGTACAAACAGTCATTGCCGGAACACTGGTGGACGTTGGTGCAGACATCACCGAAATTCACCACCGAATCGGCGACCAATAATGCTGTGATTGTCTTTGCCAACGAGGAGGCGGAAAAAGAAAAGGGTAAGCAATTAAGTGCATAGCAACTGTGTAGATACCAGAAAATATGGCTACTCTTAAAAGAAAAAATCGAGTTTGTGATTTCACGAACTTGACAGCTGTGTTCAAACTTGATACTGTGGTGAAAAAATTGTTATTTTGCGATTTGCCACGAAGTTTGTAATATCTAGAAGGAAGCGTCGGACACCAAATAAATAAAGTATTTATGTAAGGTTATAAATGATGAGCGTGTCTAACACGGTCTATTTACCCCAACCGTTCGTATATATTCTAACTGTACTCTCAGTTTTTGAGTTATTGAGCTGAAATGTTACACATGTCATTTTCTCTCCGAAATGCTGCTCTTTTATCGGAATCGCCGTTATCGGACGAATATATCACATAGCTGCCATACAAACTGAACGTTCGGAATCAAGTGCTTGTATGGAAAACTTTTTCATTTTACGAGATATCTTCATGAAATTCGGCAACCATTATTTTCTAAGTCAGTGCTACAACCCCTGTATATATCACTCGGATCGGATCACTATAGCATATACCAGCCATACAAACTGACCGTTTAAAATTAAGTCTTTGTATGAAAAACTTTTTCATTTGACGAGATATCTTCATGAAATTCGGCAACCATTATTTTCTAAGTCAGTGCTACAACCCCTGAATTTATCGCTCAGATCGGATCACTATAGCATATACCAGCCATACAAACTGACCGTTTAAAATTAAGTCTTTGTATAGAAAACTTTTTCATTTGACGAGATATTTACACGAAATTTGGCATGTATTATTGTCTAAGGCAATGTTACAATCTCCGAACAAATTGTTCAGATCGGATCACTATAGCAAATAGCTGCCATGCACAGTGATCTATCAAAATCGAGATAAGTTCTTTTTATACCCTATTATGCTATCAGAAATGCAGCTGTGTAGGGTATTTTAGCTTCGGTGCAGCCGTAGTTACCGTTTTTTCTTTTTATTTGTTTTATTTATTTATTTATTTTTTTTTTCTTAACCTCAAACTTTTTTAACCACACTTTTACACATTTTTGTTATCTTCTTATGTAGCTGGCAGCAGCGGTGCAATCATACAAATGGATGGCATTGCTCTACCGTGGAAACAAAAATATTGGCAGTTGTACATCACATATTGCGCCTCAACAATCGATGTGTGGGCACGCCTCTTCGGCAAGGAGTACAGCGAACGCTTTGATAGCGTTATGAGCGAAATCGATGCGCATATGTCCACGCAAAAGACACGTCCATTATCGCTGGCATGCAAAAATATCTATTTAGTCTGCATCAATGATTGCTGGCATCGTGTGCGCGTCGAAGAGCTTGACAAACCGAATGCAACGGCGCGTTGCTTCTTCATCGATTACGGCGATAGTGATTGGGTGGCTGTGAGTGAATTATATATATGCGAGGCACAATTCTTGCGTTTGCCAGCGCAAGCGGTGCCTTTATCGCTGTTCGGTTTGGAGGATTTCGCCGGTAATCCGAATGCGCGACGGCACTTGGATGCGATGTTGTCAAGCAAATCGGTTGTGAGTGAGATTTTGACAAAGGAGAGTGACTTCTACAATACGGAATCGAGCGCTTGTGGTAAGATACAAGTGGTTTTGTATGATACTTCAACCGAGGAGGATGTGAATCTGAATCCATTGCTGTTGAGCAAGATTTGCGATGATACACCGCCGCCAGAAATCAAACACAAAGGCGCCACCAATGTGCTGGTCTCACATATAAGCGATGAGGGTGATCTATATTTGCAAATACTCAACACTGACTTCAAATATGTACAGGTTTGTATATAAGCAATGACTTAAACGCTATCGTGGGAATATGCTTACATATTTAATTTGTTTTCAGAAACTAATTCAACAACTCATCGAATCGAAATTCAAACGCGATCAACACAAGATCACTGCTACCGATCTGAAACGTTCTAATCTCTTCTTAATATGTGACGACAGCAATGACGGCGAGACGCAGTGGTATCGTGGCGCACTCGCCGACATGCCGAGCTATCGCGTCGAGGATGAAGAATTCGATATATTATATGTGGATTATGGCATAACGCGTCGCACGCACATTTCGAACATTTTCCGTTTGGAATCGTTGAGTACAGCGTTGAGTAAATTCCCAAGACAAGCGATACGCGCACGTCTGCACAACATACCGCCAATCAACAAGAGCATTGTTGGGCGCATGCGCGCATTACTGCCAGCCAATTGCGCTGCTTTTGTGAGTATAATTTCATTTTACGCATTTTTCCCAAATTCTTTCGCACAAATTAAGTTGATTTTTGTATGATTTAGGTGAAAATGAATAAACCCGGCAAATTGCCATATGTGACCATATATCGTCGCCATGAAAGTTCTGATATGCTGTGCAATATAAACGAGGATATACGCATGGAAGCCGAATTGGAGTGGTGCGTATGCTGAAATGTATTACAAAAATTATTTAATTCAGCTTTGTGTTACATTCCAGTTCTACGGCTTCGAATGGCGAGGACGATGATGCGCCCATCAATGGCAAACACTTTGGTTTGGCTAAAAATGGCAGTGCCGGTAGCTTAAATTCGCCAACGACACAACAAACCTTTGTAGAAATGACGCGTGGTCTAACACTCACTTCTTCAGTGCCAAATTCACCACAAAAAGTGGCTGAGCTGCCAAAACTACAAAATTACACTGCTATTCCGAGTGATCCAAATGATTTTCTGGAAGTGCGTGTCACTATGTCAGCGAATCCTTCCAATTTTACGGTACGCTCGGTAGCTCAACATCAATAAAATAAATATTAACTTTTCAACTTGCTTTAGATTCAACCCTATAAAGACTATCCCCGCCTTCGTGATCTGATGAAGGAACTGCAGGAGTACTGTGAAAATAATGATGAATTCATACCGGCTGATATGGTGGAAATAGGACAGGCCTATGCGGCCAAAAATCCGGATGGTTTCTATCATCGGTAAGCAATCATATTTTAGTTAGCGCGAAATTAGAAAAAAATTACAGATTTTTCTAAAAAATGTTATTTTTATGTAAGTTTGTCTGTAATATATTATTTTAATTCTTTTGCATTGCAGTGTTGTTGTAGTGAATACCTACAATGGTGATATGATACACGTTTGTTTCTGTGATTTCGGTGATATCGCAATTTTGCGCAGCGACCAATTGAAAATATTACCGGCGAAGTATCGTCAATTACCGAAAATGTCGATACAAGCTAAATTGCATGGTGAGTTGGACATTTTTTGTTTCTAATAAATTGCTTTTACTTATTTTTTTTTAATAATTTTATTTTTATAAATTTTTTTAAAATTATGTTATTTATTTTTTTATTTTTAAAATATTTTTTTGTTAAAATTTAATTTTGAATATTTAAAAATATTTTTTTTAAACAATATTAATAAACAAAAAACCTTTTTTTAATTTTTTTTTATTAATACTTTAATTAATTTTTTTTAATAATTATACTTCTTTTTAATATTTTTTCCAACAAAGTATCTTCAATCATCTTTTTTAACAATATTTTTGTAATAATATTTTTTTAATAATAATATATTTTTTTTATTTTTATTATTTTTGATAAATAACACTAATATTTTTATATATTTTTTTTTTAATAATACTTAAAAATTTTTCAACAATTAATCTTCAATAATCTTTTTCAACATTTTTTTTTTAATAATAATACTTTAATTCAAATTTTTTTAATAATTATACCCTTTTTAATTTTTTCCGACAATTAATATTCAATAATCTTTTTTTTTAATATTAATTCCTAATATTTAATACTTTTTTTCAACAATTATCTTCAATAATTTTTTTATACTATTTTAAAATATTTTTCTTTCGAACAATTAATCTTTAATATTTTATTTTCAGCAATTCATCTTCAATAATTTTTTTTTCATTAATTTTTATAATAATAATACTTTAAAATTTTTTTAAATTAAAAAAAAATTGTTACTTTTTTTGTTTATAGTATGCTTTATTATTTTTTAAACCTTTTTGTATTTTTTTTAATTTGTATTTATTTTTTAACAATCAATATTCAATGTTTTTTTTTTAATATTCAATATTTTTTTAGATTATTTTATATACTTTTTTATAATTATATTTTTTTAATTTTTTTTCAACAATATTTCTTTAATAATTTTTTTTAATATTTGTTTTGGATTTTATATTTTTCCTTTTGTTTTTAATGATGTTTTTTAACAATTTTTCTTTTTTAATTTAATTTCTTTAAATAATAATATTTTTTCTCATAATTTTTATTATATTAATTATTATAATAATAATTATATTATGTTAAAAGTTTTTTAATTATTATTTTTTGAAATTATATTTTTTTTGTAATTATTCTTTAATTTTTATATTTAAAAAAAAAAGGTTAATAATTTTTTTCAAAATTTTTTTAATAATTTTTTTAAATAATAATGTTTTAGTATTTTTTAAATTTTTATTATTAATTTCATTAATTTTCTCATCTATTTTGCTTTACTAATTTAATTTTTTTAATAATATGTACATATGTGTGTATGTCTTATAATTTTATTTTATTAAAAGTTAATTTTTTTTTTTAATATTTTTCAATATTTTTTTAAGTAATTTTTATTAATTTTATTTTTCGAACATTTTTTAAATTTTTTTATTTTTTAATTAAAAATTTTTTTTTTTAATTTTTTATATATTTTTTTTAATTTTTTATATATTTTTGTTTTTTTTTATTTTTTTTATGTTTTTAAATAATTTTATTTTTAGTTTTAAATATTTTTTTTATAATAATTTTTTTTTTATTAATTTTGTTTTTTAATAATCTCTATGTTTTTTTTTTATTATAGGCATAACGGCCACGCATGGCGACTGGAGTCTGGAAGATTGTCTACGCTTCCGTCAACTAACAGTCGGCCAAAAGTTCGTAGCATCCATAAAACGTATTACATATGATAAGTTGGGCTCACCTGACACACCAATACTCGACTTGGAATTGATTGATGTGACCACAGATGAAGACGTCTATATACATGAAATTTTGTTGCAGGAGCAACGTGCTATTGCAAACGACAAAGCAGCGTCTAATTAAACATGTCTGTCACTGGGCACTCAACTCAACTCAAAAGAAAAACGAAAAGAGAGAGTTCATATTTCTTAAATATAACGTAGTTCTTAGCGTAGGTTAGTGCAGAGTTTCTTTTATTTTGAAGGCAAGCGTTGAAGCAATTTATTTAGGCTTTTTTTACTATCTGAAATGTTTGAAACATTTTCTCCAAATTATCTTATTATGCAAAAAAGTCGCTAAAATGAAAGCGCGCAGCTTTGTTCAGTCAGAATGTCTGATTAGTGGAAAAAATATTTATCGCGTTGCTAATAATTCAAACTATAAACATATGCATGATGCTCTTCGTTTCATGTGTCTATATTTTTGGACCATTTTCCATTGCGTTACTGCATTTCTTTTTCTTTTTTTATTGTTGTTAGTTTTGATCACTTTAACTCACTGAAAAAAGCATCAAATTCACGTTTATGTTCATTAGAGCGCGAAAATCACATTCCGTGCATTATTTTTCACTCACGATTCTCACAACGCGTTGACATTTTCGCAAAACTTAGCGTTTTAGTCGTTTGCACTTCTCAAGCATTATATGAAAGTTACTAACAGAATTATATACTTATTTTATTGTTTTATAAATTGAATTGATATTATTACTAAACGACAGGTTAACTCTTCGGCATATATGCGTGATTTTTGTAAGCATATGAAGATGGATCACTTGGTAAAAATACTTATTATATAACATTATTATTTTCCTTTTTATTTTAAATGTTTAAAACGAAATGTAGTTATATAAGTTATTTATGCTATTTTGTGTAATATTCGTATTACTGCAAGTTGAAAAATGAAATGGTTAAAATGTGTAAAAAACGAGTAATTTATAAAAAAGTTTTTAACATTTTAGAAATGAGAGTGAAGTTGGCGTAAAAAAAAGAGTTGTTCAATACCAACTTCACTTCCCTTACTATTGCCAAACTAATACTATGAAATTGCGATTTAGTAAATACTGTTAATTGATTTTTTATTGTTTCTTCAAGCAGATGAAACAGAAAATTTATGACAAAAGCTACGATTTAGCTATAAACAGAGATAAGGAAATCTTGAACGAAAAATAAGCAAAACTTGATGTTGAAAAAAAAAAAATACGAAAAGCTAATAAAGTGAAATGGAAGTACCATTGAAAAAAAATCATAATTCCTAAAAATGTAAAAAAAAACATGAAATAACTTTATTCAAACTGAAATATCCAAATAATTATACATTATATTAATTAGACTGTTAATTTCTCGTTGACAGCAGCGAAGTTGAACAAAATGTTTTATTTTTTATTACACTTTTTTTCTAAATTTTTTTATATCTTTTATTTTTAATTTTCGTTTAAAACTTTTTTTTTGAAATTGTTGTTTAAATTTTTTTTTGAAAATTTTGTTTTATAATTTTTAATTTTTTTTTTTTTGACATTTTGAATTTTTCTTTAATTTTTAATTCTTTTTTTAATATTTAAAATTTTTTTTTAATTTTTAATATTTTTTTAAATCTTTTTTTATTCGAAAAAAAAAAATATCCAAATAATTATACCATATATTAATTAGACTGTTAATTTCTCGTTGAACAAAATGTTTTTTTTTTATTATACTTTTTTTTATAATTTTTTTTTTTAAATTTTCGTTTAATATTTTTATTTTTTCAATATTTTGTTTCATATTTTTTATTATTTTTTTTTTAATATTTTCTATTATAAAAAAATTTTTGTTATAAAAAATTTTGTTCAATTTTTAATATTTTTTTTTTTTTTGTAATTTGTAAATTTTTTTATTCAAAAAGTAATACCCAAATTATTTTTATTTCTCGTTGACAACAGCGAAGTTGAACAAAATATTTTATATTTTATTATAATGTATTGTTTTTAATTTTTTCTATATTATTTTCTGTTTTTTATATTTTGTATTATATAAATTTTTGTTCATATTTTTAATTTTCATTTGTATTCCTTTTTTAAATTTTTTCATCTACTATTTTATAATTTTTTTCGTATTTTCTTAAATATTTTTTTAAGCTTTTTATTTGTATTGCTTCTTTTTGATTTTTTTTTTTATTTTTTTAGGTATTTGTATTACTGTTTTTTGTTTTTTTTTTTTACATTTTCAGCAATTAATTCAACATGATTTATTATTATATTTCAACTTTTTGTTCAGCTTCGCTCGCTCAATGCAAAACAAATATTTAAATATGCAAAATATCCACATATTTGCTTAGTGTATAAGCTACGAAATCAATATACTTACAACAACCAAATTATTAACAGAAAAACTATAGATATATAACCAGATTAACACACATACATATGTGCGCATAAATATCTATGTACTCTGAAACACATACATACATACATATTCTATATATGCAATAAATTGGATCAATGTGTAAAATGCAAATTCAGAGATGGAAGCTGCGTTAGTCTTCTTCTTACTACTTTCAAGCTAAAAATCATTTTTTAGATAACTGCCGAATTGTTATTTTGAGTTTTTGAGGAAAATGCTTATTTGTTGGGGGAAAAAGTCGAAGCCAGCTTGCCGCGAGATTACATTATGATCACATCATTATGAATCACGTCACATCGTGGTGCGAGCGTCACCTAAGCACTGACCAGCCAGAGAATGTAAACATTATGTCTGGTTACACATGACTGTTAAATCACATCATATCGCGGTGCAAATGTCACCTAAGAACTGTCCAATTACATTATGACTGTTAAAAATATGCAGCAGATATTGGCTTCTAACTCATGCAGCCGTTATTCAATTTTTATAGCATCTTTCAGGCGCTAGAAACATCTTATCAAATGTAAGTATTTTTTTATTAAATTCTTCTGATTAAATGTAAGTTCTATTAAAGGTGCAGAAACATTAAAAATAAACTAAATAATTTCGACAATTCGACAAATGTTGTTGGAGGATTCAAAATTAATCAAAATTTCTATATATACGTACATGTATATTTTCTTCACCAGCCGAAAGCCTCCGATGCTAGGGCTGCGTTATCTTTAGTTTATGTAATAATTTTATTGTTATGTAAACTTTTATGAAATATAAAATAAAAAAATATTTTCTTCAAGCGCTTGGAATATAGTAAACTGCTTTAGCTGCCATTACATTACCCACTTCAACGAGTATGAACCACTTAATGGAGAGCTAACGAGTAACATTACTGAAATGCTAACCAATACTAGTACTCGCTGTTTTGTGCAAGCGTTGATAACTGTACAGTACGTATAATATAAATAAAACCATATATAAATAAAAAAGTTAACGTGTTTCTGTAACCAGAACTACAGTAGCGTGCAAAAACTGAAAAATATCACTTGCAGTTACAACTCAACGTAATTGGAAAAATTCACAATTTTTACGTTTCAAATTTGCTCGCTACTTATTAGATGAACCACTAAATGTTCACTCGTACTCGTCGGCATACCATCACTGACAGATGTTTAACGAGCAACCTGCCGTATGTTTTTGACTTTTCCTGTCAGTTGATTTAAGTAACGCGATAATAACACATCACTAAATTCTAGTAGTGCATTGCTTGTGCGAACATTTATTTTTGTTGTAAAGCAATTTGAATTGAGACATAATATTTAAACGGCGTAAGACTAATACAAAAAAATTGCTAATTAGTTAAAATACTTGCATTGTGTAGAGTAAATGTTACTAAATCAAAGTTGTACAAGTGTTTACCAATAACAATAACAAGCCAAACTAATTTGTTGTATGCGCAACACTACTTGCTATTAGCCAGTACATACATATGTATGTAGATACTTATAGGAAGCAGGTACCGACACATTCATTCGCTTGTTATGGCGTCCAGTGGCAGATAATGGCAGCGAATTATTAAAAAATGTGATATTAATGTGCAAGAAATTGGCAAAAAAAAGAAAGGATTGAGCTAAGTGCTTGTGCAAATATTGTGAAAATTATTAAAAAATCGTGTATATGAAAAATTATTGTGACTTGTGTGTTGAGTTATTAATTTTTCGCTTGGCTATCTTTGGCTTTGCTTTGTGCAAGTGAAGGAATTTGGCGTCGCTGCCGATTGTGCGGATTCTTGTGGTAAAGCAGGCTTAGTAGGCAACAGATATTTGGAAAACACCAACGCTGACCGCTGACCAATTGCAAGTCTAAGTAAGTAAGTTATGAAAGATATTTAATGCTAATGCAAATGAAATTACAATTATTTGTTGGAATGTGGTTGCTTTAAAGGCGGATACAAACAGCAAACCATTAGAAAGATTAAAACAAATTTACATACATGTACATATATTTGCATGCATTTATTTTTACATTTACATATGTATTCATATGTGTTATTCTGTATATAAAATGGCAACAGTTACTAATATTTCTGTGAATTTTAAACAAAAATAAAGTGTTTACTAAATTTTAAAGTAATTTACTAAGCTATAAATTTGTTTACCTTGGGCTTGCACTCACATTTTATTTGTTGTACGTGTATTTACTTACATTCCTACAAATACATTAACTTGCTACAACTACAACAAGAGCAAAAGCAGCTCGCCCAGCAGCCGTAAACAACATTACTTTTGCTCAGAGACTGCTTGCGCTCTGCGCGTTATTGCATTGTATAAATATAACAAAAACAAGTATATACATTTGTATATATATTATATACATATGTACGTATAAAAATGAGTATAAATTATTTGCATCTTCATATGTACATATTCATATTTGTATTTTGCTATCTTTGCGTTCTTTCTGCTTTTATATTGTGCTCCATCATCATTTCGTGCGCTCAGTTTCAAGCTCAGTTAAAGTTGTTAAATATTTGTTTATAATAAAAATACACAAATTATATTTAATATTAGATTACACAAAGAAATCTTAAGTGGAACTTTTATTAATTTATAAAATCTAAGCATAAACAGTTTGAGTTTGAGCTGAGTCCGCCTGTCGGTATGCATGTATAATATATGCGGGCATTATTGCCTCAGTTTCTGAGTTATCGAGCTGAAATTAAGTACACGTTCCTCTCTCGCCAAGATGCTACACATTTGTTCGAATCGCCGATATCGGACCACTATAGCATATAGCTGCCATACAAACTGACCAATCAAATTAAAGTTCTTGTATAGAAAACTTGTTTATTTTAGAAGTTATCTACATGAAATTTGGCACAGTTTATTTTCTAAGGCAATGCTACAATTTCCTAGCAAATTGTTCAAATCGGACCACTTTAGCACATAGCTGCCTTACAAACTGACCATTCAAATTAAAGTTCTTGTATGGGAAACTTGTTTATTTTACAAGTTATCTGCATGAAATTCAACACAGTTGTTTCTCCAAGAAAGCTTTACAATCTACGAAGATTTTATGCAAATCGATCCACCATAGCATATAGCTGCCATACAATTTCATTGAACAAAATCAAGAAAAACATCTTTTTATAAACTTTAATGCTATAAAAATGCGCTTGTAAAAGATATTATAGCTTCTTTGCAGCCAAAGTTAACGTATTTCTTGTTTTTGTTTTTGGTTGTTTGTTAAAAATCACATAACATAACCTAACTTTAGTTTACCTTAAACACGATTTGAGTTCGTATACTAGAAATCTTATAGTGATTCTGAAAGATAGTTATAGTAGATTTTCGTGATTAACTGTGTTGAAACCTCAAACCTGAACGCCTGAAATAGATTGGAGTGTGTAAAACAGCCATTTATCCTAAAACTTATTATGTCATTATAAAATGGTTATAGAACTGCTATTGTTTTTAGTAATAAGATATATATTTTAATTGAATTATTTCAAATACCAATCTTCAACCTTCAATACCAACCTTTTCTCCAACTCTCTCTTACCAGATTTAACATTTCCAAAAATTTTCTTGTATTAAAAAATAAAAAGTGAAAAAAAAAATTATTCGAACCTCAAAAAGTGCTGGCATTTATCAAAAACCGGCAACAACAATTGACTTAATACAAATTCAATAAATTCTTCAAATTAATTTGCTTAGAAAAAACAACAATTCATCTTAATATTTATAGGATGTCTTGCAGACTCGCTCTTCGCAAAATATACAATTCATTTTTCTTCTGTTCTTTTATAACTTTTAACATGCTGACTTTCGGCCGCAACATTTTATCACGATTTATTTATTTACATACATACCCATACATACACACATACACATGTACTAAGATACATATCTGCATACCTTGTACATAAATATAAAGTGATTTTCTACCGCTAACGCAAGTATTTTTGTTGCTGTGCGCTGATTAACATGCAAGTTGAATATATTTATAATTCTACACACATACATATGTACATGTATGTATAGGTAGATTTGTGTACGCAAACATAAACTACATACATACATATGTAAAATCTTCTCCTTTTGTTTTATAATATTTTATTTATATTTTTTTCGTAGATGTTCATTTAGTATATCCGACTTCAGCTCTCGAACGGATATTGACCATTGCGCGATAGTAATCGCCAAATAAACACATCTACATATGTATATACTATGATTGTTTGTATGTATGTATGTTGCTGATTCCATGTAAATTAATGTTTTTAAGCCAGATGTCAACGAACGCCGTGGCTTGTCGATTGACCGGCATTTTGTGTCCAAAGGCACAACTTCGGCTTTTGCTTAGTGCAAACTTTCTAAGAATTCGCTTCGATTTCCTTTGGTGTTCGAAAAACTTTTTTGTTTTTATGTTGTCCGTCTTCAACTTAATTTGCATTGACAAATAGCTTTGGCACTTTTTTTTTGCAAATTTTTGTGCGATTTCTCATTTCCGACGATTGCTATGAGTCGAGTTTTAGCAATAAGCGCCTAAAAAAGTAAGAGTTATATAAGTTTTGCGGTTGAGAAACCAAAGAAAGCATTAATTCATAAGAAATTGTCAAAATTCTTGAATATTATTTAATTATTTAAATACATACATACATATATTTCAACGTAATTCAAAGCCTCGACTTCTAAGGTGTTGCCGATAAGACAATAGGGTGTCGAGTCTCGAATGAGTGTATCAGAGTACTCGAACTGCCACAGATATACCAATGTACATATATATTCATTTAATCTTATATATTTATGTATGTCCGTATTTAACGCATATTTAATTTCTATGTTTATTAATAATTTCCCGCCAAAAGAATTCTTAATGAATCGTTAATTAAATTAATTCAATAATAAATGCCCAGAAAATTGCCACTAATTGCTTTCAAATGCATTCGGTGATGCCAATGCTTTCAACAATCGTTGTCGGGCGAGGCGTCAAAATTTAATTGAAGTCAATGGAATCCAAATAAATTGGATATACATACATATGTATATAGCAATACAATAAATAGGAAGCATTTTCAATTGCTTTCTCAATGCAACTAGTAAATTCAGCATTGAATAAAGAGGTCAAAACCTCTAGAAAAGGTTGTAGCTAACCTTGAAAAATTTGGTTTAACAGCCTTCAAGCAGTTTCGGATAATTTTGGTTGGTAGGATGTGGGCTAAAGTCTTGTATTTTAGAAACCCAACAAATCTTGGTAAAAATTCGGACTTTCCGTTCTTGTCTCTAGTTCTACTTTCTCCCAAGACAAGACAGGCAAGACGAAATATTTCCTGTCATCAAACAAATAGTCGTTGCACTCGCGATTTGGCACTCACGTCACTGTTGACAGTCATAACTTCGAAGTCGTAGATAATTTCGTCTATCTTGGAACTAGCATGAACACCAACAACAATGTCAGTCTCGAAATCCAACGCAGAATAACTCTTGCCAACAGGTGTTCAGACTAAAAAGGCAATTGAGAAGTAAAGTCTTTTCTCGACGAACAAAGACCAAATTCTACAAGTCACTCATTATTTCCGTCCTGCTACATGGACGATGACAACATCTGATGAGTCGGCGTTACGAGTTACGGTCCTTTGCGTATTAGCAACGTCAAATACCGATACGACGACATTGACATAGTTCAGCGAATTAAGATTCGCTGGCTAGATTATGTCGTCCGAATAGACGAAAACACTCCAGCTCTGAGGAAGGCCTCCACTCCGTTGGAAAGACCAGGTGGCGAAGGGCCTGACTTCGCTTAGAATCTCCAAATGGCGTCACATTGCAAAAAGAAGAAACGACTGGCACGCTGTTGTTAACTTGGCTATAACCTTGTAAGCGGTTATAGACGCCAGAAAGAAGAATAACCTAAAAGTCTTCTTTTGCTTGAAACGAAAATTCCTCGTTATAGCCAAAAACCCAAACCATATTTTCTAATAATATATAAATTTTGTAGAAAACAAACCCACTTCAAGTGCCCCAGGGTTTCTTGGAACATTTAGCTCTACTCATAAAATATTCCCTTCCTCCGCGCAATTAGCCCGCTCCAAACGTCAAATGCCAAACGTCACTCACTCATTTAAGCAATTGCTACTGCGCGTGAGCTGCTGATTGATCGTCGGCGTGTGTACATTTTCAATATACAAACATATGCATGTAAATATGTACATATGTATGTACATATATGTGATGGGCGGATGTGGTTCAGGGACGCTACAGCAACGCAAATCGATGACGATAATCAAACGACTGTTTACCTTTACCATTCTAAAAAATGCTTTTCCGCTGCGCCATAGTTTCGCTGATAAGTTTGGTTTTTGTTTTTGATATTTATCATTGTTTTTGTGCAAAATTTTAAAAGTTTCGCACTTGCGTTGTGAAGGCTAGTAATTTTTGTAGAGTTTTTTTTTTAAGTAACTGGTAGAAAATAGTTAAAATGCTGTTAATATTATTGAACAAATTATTTTGAATAAAATAAATATTATAGATTAAAAGATGTTTGTTTTTTTAAGTTCTTTTTTTTAATTTTTTATATATATTTTTTAATTTTTTTTTTATTAAAATAATTAAAATTTTTATAATTTTTTGATAATTATTTTTACTTTTTATTTTAAATTTTTATAGTTTTTTTTAATTATAATTTTGATTTTTTCTTTAATTTTATTTTTTTGCGTCTCCATTTTATTAATTTTCTTTTTGTTTCAGTATTTTATTTTATAATATAGATTAAAATATGTTTTTCAAATACTTTAAAGGTTTTAAATTTATTTTTATTTTTTTGTTTGTTTTTAATTTTTTTTTATAACAATAACTTTTTATAATTTTTTATAATAATTCTATTTTTTATTTTTCATTATTTATATACCTATTTTTTAATTTTTCTTTTTATTTAAATTTTTGTGTTTGTAATAATTATAATTTTTATTTTTATTCTAGTTTTTTCTTTTCTTTTTGTTTTAGTATTTTTTCTAAATTTTTTGTAATTTTTTTTATATTTTGTTCAATGATGTTTTTCTGCAATATTTTAAAAGTAGCGCACTTGCGTTATAAAGGAAAGTGATTTTTTTTTTAAATCTTTTATTTTATTACTAATAATATTGTAGATTAAAATATTTTTTTAATTTTTTTTTTTAAGTTATTTTTATATTTTTTTTTGTTGATTTTTTAATTTTTTTTATTTATAAAAATTGTTTTTTTTTATAATAATTTTTTATATTTTTATTTTTTACTGTGTTTTTATTCTTTCTATTGTCGCATATTTTAATATTTTTTAAATTCATTTTATAATTTTTTGTCAATTTTTTAATATTTCGTTTATTTAAAAAACATTATTTTTCATTTATTTTTTTTTTTTAATAATCATATTTTTTAGTGTTTGTTTTCATTTTATTTTTATTTATTTATTTTTTTGTGTTTCACTTTTTATATTAGTATTTAGTCGCATATTTTAAATTTTTTAAATATATTTTTTGTTTATTTTTTTATATTATGTTTATTTAAAAAATATTTTTTTAGTTTCTATTTTTATTTTATTTTTGGTTAATTTGGTCGCTTATTTTAAAATTTTTAAATTGTTTTATATTTTTTGTTTATTAATACAAATTTATTATTATTTTTATGAATTAATAATATAAAAATATTTAATATTTTTTTTAATTGTATTTTCATTTAATTTTTTTTTTTATTTAATTTTTTTTTTTATTTTATTGATTTTTTATTTTCTATATAGTCGCGTATTTTGTTTCTATATCTTCAAACCTTACACATCACATAGAAATTGCGCACTACTAACCTCACCACCCATAAAAACTAATTAATGCAACTACTTGCTAGCTTGCTTATCCTCAATACAAAGTATTTTTCAGCATTGCAGCTGTCAATTTTGTTTCGTGTCATATTATTCCGTGATTCGTGCCAATATCCAAGTGGCATATATTTTCGCGACAAATTGACACTGATAAGCTCGCGCGTTCAATATGGTTGTTTTCAATATGCGAGACAGCGCTTCACTATAACCACCTATATATTATATACATATGTACATAAATAAGTATATAAATAAGCACATATGTATGTATGTATGTGTGTTTACGTAATTCTGCAGACCCAAAACCATGACTCAGTTCGCAGGAAGCACATATACATATGTACATATGTATATATGTATGTGTATTCAGAAAATCGTAAATTTTGATCACTTCCTTCCGCTGTTGAGGCTTCAATGGCGAGATGTGCTATAAGAATATTTGCAAAATAGTATTTTTCTATTTTATGTCCAATAATATTAGGTGGCTGGCTATCAAAAGTCATAAAAGATAATTTAATGATCATATTTGAATGTGACGCCGGCAGCAGCGGATGCCAGCTATGCATTTTTGTAATAATTTGCATATGTGTGCGTGTGTGTGCAAGTATATGTAAATACAAAGTCGTTGGCGGTAAACAATCGCATATTCATTGATAATTTAAATTCTCTTTTCAACACTATTTATTATCAATACCTTTTATGGAGTGCTTGTGTGGTGAATGTGGCGCTTACTCTGGACAGATGTGTCTTCATATTAAGTGCTGTGTAATTTTCAACTCAGACAGAATTATAAACTATTTTAACAGACAACGCGCTTCCGTTTGTAATATTATATATGCTTATATTTATATCGATTGTACAGCAATTTTTCATATTTTATACCCTGTACAGCGTATATTAAGTGTGCCACGAAGCTTGCAACAGTCAGAAGGAGACGTCAGAGAACATAAGTTTTTAAGATATCGATTTCAAATTTTATAAACATGCTTTCTGCCATAAGAAGCTGCTCATTTGTCGGAATCATCAATATCGGACCACTATAGCATATAGCTACCATACAAACTGATCGTTCAAGAACAAGTACTTGTATGGAAAACTTTTTTATTTGACGAGAAATTTGCACGAAATTTCGCAAGGGTTATTACCTAAGTCAATAAGACAATCGCTGAAAAAATTGTTCAGATCGGATCACTATAGCATATAGCTGCCATACAAAGTGAACGATCGGCATCAAGTGCTTGTATGGACAACTTTTTTATTTAACAAGATATCTTCATGAAATTCGGCTAAGATTATTTTCCAAGGCAACGCTACAATCTCCTGGAAAAATGTTCAGTTCAGACCACTATAGCATATAGCTGCCCTAAAAACTGACCGATCAACATCAAGTTAAAGGTCTTTTTATACCCTTTCATGCTATAAAAAATGCGCCTGTGAAGGGTATTATAGTTTTAGTGCGACCGTAGTTAATTTTTTTTTTCTGTTTTACCATAGTTTTTACTAACTAATAGATACACATATACAAATATTTATATACTGACGTACCTCAATATGAGTTAGTAAAAATTATGGTAAAACAAAAAAAAAACCTTCAACCTCAACCTGCAACGCAGTTAATTATATAAGGCAATTTGTGAAACATATTTGCAAATTGTTCCTCTGGTTTACAACAACATTCTACACACTTTTCCGATAATTTGTTATTGCAATTGTGTTTTGTTCATTTTTACTCTTTTCTCACGTCGCTGATAGCTTAGTTTACTATCATTTATTTGGTGTCATTAAACTGACAAGACCTGCGGTACCAATACTAGTAAACTTGCGTACTTATAGTATATTCACATTTGGTATAGCAGTACTCTGATTGAATAGAACAGAAGTTTCTAAGAGGAACCGGAGTTCTTTAAGTAGAGAACCCAGAGTAATGTCGGTCGGTAATTCGTTTATTGTTTTTGAAAGCTAAACCAAACCCTGAAATCAAAAAGGTTTTCTTATATTGGCAAACTGCCTATATAGCAGTGTTTACTGGTAGTTCGCCTTCTCCTGGCGTTATGATTTCACTGCCACTTAGCAGGCTGGAAAAGTGTTCCCTTCATAATTTTAGTATGCTCTGAGCAACGGTTACTATAACCTCTGGGGATTCTACAAGAGTATGCTCCGTGCTTGAAACCTTCTGTTAGTCGCCGCATCTTTTCGTCCATGGGAGTCCTCAAAGGAGGGTCTCTCATCCGAGGCTGTTTATGCTTTTTCATTGGTGGTGTTTTTTTTTAGAGGCGGGTCTCAGACCCAGAGCACAATCCTGTGGTGGGTTGTCTCTGTCTCTCTTCTCGCTTTAGCTCGCCTTCAAACGGATGTTTTCTGACTACCCAGTGGATATTTGGTCAAACACCGGAAGTTGTGAGCGATATGTAAAAGAATAATTTCTGATCACTCCCAAGTGAATGGCAATCAGAGAACTTTCCTCACTTGCGTGAACTTCTACACATGACTCCATCCTCCGAGGAAAACACTATAACTCCTTAAATAAAGCGATTTCTATGCTACAGTACACATTGTAGAGAGAGAAAGTGGCATGACAGCCTTCTTTTCGAATGCGACCTTCATTTTCTCAACATTAATTGTCGCTGTGACAATACAATTGGTGCTCCTACGGACAACTCTGTCAGCTGGGTAAAAGCAAGCACACGCATATGTGTGTGTAATTTGTGCTTCTAACTGCAATGTTCTTGGTATTGGCGTGATAAAGCGATTGTTTGTTGCTGCTTTGTCACCACTGATATATGATTTCGCATGACTCATACCCTCGATATACAATATCATAAAACATAGCGTATGTTGCTGGCAGTGAAGCGCCGCAAAAGTTCACAACATGAAGACGTTACTCGTACAAGCTATGTATGCATTATGAGAAAGTGTGCAGCAGCATAAGATTGTCTTTGGGCGATGACCGCTGCCGGTTGGGTGTGTGAGAATATCAGCCCCGACAAGTCGACTATTTATGATATTAATAAATGACTGTCAGCTACAAGCAGTGCCTTGTGGTGTACTAAATGCCTCCTCCATCGTTTAGGTATGATATGCTATGTTTAGGCGAAATTGCGTGGGCGTTAAAGCGAGTGACTGAATGCTTTGGTTATGAAATAATATTATACTTGGAAAAAGGTTATTGATTTTCTCTTTCCGAGTAATTTTTGTTGCTCACATGTCATTTGCAGCTCACTTTTTGTTGTTATATTATTGCGGTGAATTTATTTATTGCCTAATTTATAATTTTTTATTGCCACAGAGTTATGCGAAATTTTAATTGCAAAGCAATTATTGGCCAATTCAATTGTTTTTGTGATTTTAGAATGAAAGTTGCAGTGGAGTAATTATAAGCTCATAATTGCTGAATTTCCTGAAATTTTATTTATGTAATTTGCGACAGCATGAGAAATAATATTTGCTATAGAATGACGTATAACATTTTTATGATATTGATAGTTTTTTCTTGGTCATTGGGTATTTTTTTATAGAGTCAGCTATTATATTTCTATCTATTTGTATCCCTTATTACTACATATCGTCACCTAAAATGGAAAACAACGTATCAGTAACAGCTTCCGCTGTCAGATATGACTAAAATATAACCAAAACTCAAATTTTCTTTCAATGTGAGTGTAACCAATATATTGGATAGTCGAAAAAGTATTTTCGTATTTTGTCAATAGATGTTCTAACCGTATATCTCCAGTGCTACCAATCACATTGCGTCATGCCATATAGTGTTGGAAAGGTGAGATTTTAAGCTTCATTTAATAAAAAAAAATTAAATTCGGAGAAGTTCAAAAATAGTTTCAACTGTTTAAAAATGTTTGAAAATAATGAAGAAATTCGTCATATTTTGATATTTTCGTATAAAAAATGGAAGAATGTCATGCAAGACACCAATGAAATTTGTGAAGTTTTCCGTCCTCGAAATTTCTATTTACACTGATGGAATAATGTCTCTAGCGGAAAAATGGCAAAAAGAGGTCGACCAAAATGGTATCCGATGATGATCCAAGTAGAGTTACTTTTTTCAATAGCAAATTGGTAAAATAAAGCATTAGCTGCCAAATTGACAAACAGAAAAACTCTTTTATTGCATTTGACACATTAACTCTTCTTGGGGTAATAAACAGAAGAGGAGAGAGATTTTCTGAATACTTTTTTTGCCTTCAGTTTGCCATCATACCTGCGAGTGAAACATGGGTAGGGAGAAAACGTTGAAGGTGCAGGGCTTTGAGCTCTTCATGGATGGGTCAAGGCTTGAAAGTTGTTGGAGGTCTCAGAAACTATCCATTACTACCAGCTTAAGGGTTTTTGATTATTGCGGAATTTTTCAAGCCAATGTTGCTGTCATTTAAGTAGTAGCTGATGTACTGATTTAGAGCGAACTTGCTTTAGGGAAGTGACTATCCACTCCAATAGTAGTGCGGCATTACTAGCTTTGAACTCAATGGCTGAGTAATCGAGACTAGTTAGCATTCCTTAATCAAGGACATCTAATTACTTCTGCATATGAGTTGTTTGGGTATCAGCTATAACGGAATCCCAAAGCTGTTAACTTAAAAATTACTAATGATTTAAAAGGACACCTCAGCCTCATTGTCGTTGGAGTAGGAAAGGGTCGGAGCTGCACTGGACTTTTGTGGATCACTACTAGACAGCTGGGCCAAGGCTAAGCTTTGTTTAATTGTAGGGGTTACAACACATAGGTGTCCACGCGGTAATATTAAGAATCTTCCTAGATACTAGTTGCTGTTGTTGTTGTTGTAGCGGCACAAAAAAAATTCTGAAGTAATTTGGTGGAATGCTGCCGGTTTGAGAATTCTTGACCAATAAAAATCCCGGTCTGTTCTGCTTACGACCGAGAACCCTTCTGAACCGACTGTCGGGGGTACGGACAGTTGCTTGGAGGAAGGACTTTCTTTTTGATTGTACCACATTTGTGATATCAAGGCTAAAACAGCTGGAATCCAACATCTTTAGACATCCGGCTGAGCTGCCGAGAATATAAATTAAGAGCCACGGCTGACTTATGACGGGTTCCAAACGATTTGTTGACACTTTTATTGAAGTCATTTATCTGGCTTGACAAAGGACTGATCAGTCCAAGTGAGATCCTCTCTTACAATCAGCCATATAACTTATCCTCGCCAAACCTAACATTGTAAGCCACGAATCGATCGCCTTAAAAATTGTCATTTGCGGGTTTTGCACCCATTTTAATTAACACAACAGATTTTGCAGCTCACATACATACATATCATACATACGTATACTATATGTAGCAAATTTAAGCGCATCAGTTGTAATGAATTTTGCAGAAACGTGATGAGAGAATCGTGCATTGACTCACAAAAGGCCGACAAGCCGATATTTTTAAAAATTTTGCAGTTGGACTGCTATGCAAAGGCGCTCGGGTGAATAATGACTTTTTTATTTGCTTAATATGATTAAGCGCGGCGTTCAATGTATTAAAAGTTAAATGTATATGTATGTATGCATGCATTATAGAAAGTGCTGAGGGAAGCCCTTACCAATTCGTCATTTCAATTCCGATTAATTAGTGAGACAATAGTGCGAAGTAAATTATTCCTTATGAGCTTAGTGCGGTGACACCTGCTTGAAGTATTTATTTTTAACCTAAATTTGCGGCATAAAAGTATTTCCGTTCAAGGTTACCATATCTGACATGTGTGTGTATGTGATGTGGACACAAAAATACTTGTTTGTATTGGAAGTTTTAACATTTTAATGGTATATCAGCTGAGTGGTCGCTCAATACCGGTTATTTTTGTAAACAGAAATTTTTTTTATACTTCAAAAATAGCTTTTGTCACGAAAAACCTTTTGTAAGTCCAAATTTTCGTTGCTGACATTGTTTTTCTACTGTCCGCCGCACTTATCAAATTGACCTCGTACTTTGCTACCAACAACACACCATTTAATTGAGGGCGATTACGCAGAGCTTCACACACAAAGAACGATGCATCATTCTATCGGCACTTTGTTGTTGCAATAAAAAATAAAAATAGTAATAATAAGCACACATATGCCTATATGTAAATATGTATGTACTATATGTATGTATATAAATATTGTATATGAATGTAAATAAATGTCTGAGTGATGACACCGCATTGTGCCCCCACCCAAAAAAATACAAAATTTTTATTATTGTTGTTGTTTTTTTAATCATATATGAGTGCTGCTCAATGAAATGACCGTGCCGCCGGCACAAATGATAACAAAAACAATACTGTTGACTTCAATTAAAGTTGAAAATATGAAAATAAGGGAATAGTATGTACATACATACATATGTATGTATGTGTAAGCGTGAGTATCATACTTATGTTCCCAGTTTTATTTTTTGTTTTAAATTATTATTTTATGGCTACATATGTATGTATGTACATACATATAAATGTGAACTGTTACTTGATTACTTTTAAGTTTAACTTTAAGGCATATGTATGTAAATATAGTAGTGGATTTCGTTTTCGTAGTACTAACAATTTTGTTCACTTTACAAAGCTTTTAACTATACGAGTTTTCGATTTGGGAAAATATCCCTGAAGCACATTTTCGGTACATTCAAGTGGTACAAGAATTCGTATTTTATTTCTTAAACAGTTCAAAATTTAATGAAAAAATATTTTTTTACGTGTTATTTATGTGGGTAATTTTGTTATCGTCTGCTTTCGTAGTAACAACAGTTATTTTCACTTTACATAGCTTTTAACTATACGAATTTTTGATTTGGAAAAATATCCCTAAAGGATATTTTTTGGGAAATTTTACCTTTTACAAGAATTCTTGTTTTATTTCTTAAACAGTTCAAAATTTAACGAAAAAATTATTTTTTACGTATTATTTTTGTGGGAAATTTCGTTGTACTCTGTTTTCGCAACAATAACAATTATTTTTATTTTACAAAGCTTTAAACTATACGAATTTTTGATTTGAAAAAATATCCCTTAAGGACATTTTTTGGGAAAATTTAAGTTTTACAAGAATTCCGATTTTTCTCTTAAAAAGCTCACAATGTTATACAATTTTTTTTACGTGTTATTTATGTGGGAAGTTTTGTTCTCATTTATTTTCATAGAACTAACATTTTTTTTCACTTTACAAAGCTTTTAACTATACGAATTTTTGATTTGAGAAACTTTGAATGCTCACCGATACCTTTGAAAATTAAGCAAAAAATATTACCTTACCTTTTTTCTATATATTATATAAGTTCAATTTAACCTATAAATTCTATAGAGTTTTCTGGCTCAAACTAAAACGCATACATAGGAATGTATGTAAGTATGTATGTATGCTTGTTAAAATAAATATTAAACATATATGTACATACATAAGCAATATATGTATGTATGTATATAAAGTCTTCAGGGCCGGCACTTCCGATTTGCTTTTACATTTGCATACATATACACTATGCATTTATTTATATAGTATATTATATATCCATATAAGTATCTTTTCAAGGAAATTCCAATGAGCACTAGCACAACTCGCAGCATTTCAACAGCACCGACTCGATGATGAGTAATTGCCGGCGGCACTGTGGAAAATTAAAAATTTAAATCCTCAACCTTAGGGCTGGTGCTGTAATTAACGCGAAAGTCCTGCATTTTTTCTTTACTTTTGCTTTTAAACGCTGTTTTTGCATTGTTTGTACGCGTTGTCCGGAGTTGAGGGCGCGTACTCTCCAACGCCTAGTCAGCATATTTAGCTATTGTACAGCTGCGGTCTTTTGTTGTCTACATTGCTTTCATTCATTTTTGTGTTTGTTTTTCCGGCCTACAAATGGAGGCACCTCCATTCACCAACTCCGACCATTGTTGACCGCTTTTGTAATGTCAAATATATGTATAGACATACATATACATAAGTATATTTGGAAGTATGGTACTATATACTCGTCGTTTATCTATATTTAATTACTTAATTATGCAGTAATTAATGTTAAAATGGTTAGCCAACTCGGCTTGTTGTTTATCTTTTTAATCCTTTACCTTTGGCTGGATTTGGTTACATTTGTTCGTGCATACACGTGACGCACATCAACCTCCCGATTGTCTGTTTGTTGTTTGCCAATGTCGGCTTGAGTTTCCAACTGACGGTCGGTTGGCCAACCATAACAACCATTATAGTAATCAGTGGCCCTCCGCCGTGCGCTGACAGCTCTCACTTTACATTACACTTCTCTACGCTCTTTAAACCCACCAAAACACACCCATTCGCTGGAACATACCAACCGTGGCAATAATTATAAATTAAATTGTTATTCCGCGCGGATATTATTTTCCGAGTATTTGTGCAGTATTAACTATCATTGATGCCATCTGAATTCTGCATTAGTAATTAGAATAATGGAAATTGTAGAAAATTAATGCTGGAAAATTCTAATGCTAATTCTAATGCGTATTTAAAGCGGAAAATTGTTGTCAATGAAGATAGGGTGCTTTATTTTTATATTTTCCGTGGATATTTGAATATGTGTACATTGCGAAAAGTACCCAGAAATAATAAATAAAAAGAAAAACATGTAATTTTTCCTGAATATTTATTTTGTCGACTTCAAAGAAATCCCAACCAGTTGAAGTACACTTACAGGTATGACAACGATTTTTCCAGTCTTCGAAACACTTTTCATAAGCACTTTTTGGGATAGACTACAGCTCCTTCAGCCAATTTTGTTTTACTATTTCGATCGACTGAAAACAGGTTCCACGGAGCGACAATTTCAGTTTAGGGAACAAGAAAAAATCACACGTAGTCAAATCTGGTGAATACTGTCTTTGATCGATGGTATTCATTGCGTTTTTTGCTTTAAATTCAGTCACAATCGTGGCTCGATGATTGTTGACTTGTTTGGATGTCAAACTCATAAATATATGTCTTATCGACAGTTCTAATCCCTCCATGAATGTGAGATCGGAATTCGCTCGATCAAGCATGTCCAAAGAGAGCTTTTTACGGTACTCTTTTTGAAAAAATGCCGCTTTATCGGGACGAGCCAACCAAAAACGCGTTTCACACCAAAAAAAGAAATCCACCAAAACGGACTCATGAGAGATTTCGACCTCTCTTGCCTTCTCTCTAACATTAGCTTCACGATTTTGAAGCAACATATCCTTCACTCTTTTAATATTTCCATCAATTGAAGAGATCGACGGTCGTTCAGAACGAGGCATGTCTTCAACGATCTCTCGACTGTCTTTAAAGGCTTTGTACCATCGTAGGCTTGTGTTTTTGATAAAATAACCTACATATAAATATAGGCATTTATTTCACCTAATATCTGTCTGGGTTACAGTGAATATAAATATATATCTATTATCAAGAATTGCTGTTTCTTTTCTTATACGAGACTTCTTCATTGAAGTTTATACCTTAACGATACCAAAACAGTAACAAACTTTGGAAACTTCCGACCAGATGAAGTGAGATAAAAACTTATTTTTTATTGGCGTGGTACCGTTTACGCGGTTTTAGCCAAGGGAGGATGAAAGCATGTGTACAAGTTCATGCCAGTGGGGAAAGTTCTCTAAGCGTCATTCACTTGAAAGTGGCCAGAAACGATTCTTTTACATATGGCTCTGGGTAGCCAAAGAACATCCGTTTGAAAACAAGCTAAAGTGAGAAGGCGAAGGAGTTTAGGACGCGCCACGAAAAAAGATAACAACTTCGTCAACTATAAAGTCCAAAGTCAGCTTTGGAAGTCGCGATGTTTTCGCGATCCCAACTCATCACTTTGGCCAGTTAGTAGTAGTGAGTAATTTTGGTATGTCATTCGCAAACATGCAGCCTTTAACAACCCGCATGAAGATTACTATACACGTTCCCACGACAGTCGGCCCTAAGTAACCGGAACGGATCCGGGTTTTTCTTCGGCCAAAGGCTGTTAACTCGGCACCATTCTCGAAATTACTGCAGAAAAGTTTTCTTTTGCCACAACCATAACAGCAGTGCTTTATAGTACCACTCAACCCGGTTGGGAGAAACCGAATGCCTTGCGACTTAAGCCTCTGAACCGCGTCAGTATGTCTGTCATTGTTCTTCCAACTTACTTTCAGCTTTCATCATTATGCCAAAAAGAATTCTTTGGAGCGTTTTTCGCTTCATCATTGTGATGAAAGCAAATATGTATCAATATATATCCAACCATTTCTTTAATTAATTAATTAAATGTTAATTGGCAACATTTTACCATCTTTTTTTCTCTTGCAGATTCCAGCGACGACTCGAACAACAATAACGAAAAGCGAATGCACACAATAAATGTGAATTTCTGCCGCAAAATCAACTGAATATTATAAATTCACGAAGGAGTCAGAATTTTCCACTGTAAAGGACGGCAAAATGCCACGCAACGGCTGTGAGGCCAATGGAGGCGCTGCCAACGAAGGTTGCGCTTATCCCGATGAGCTGATCATGGAGCAGGGTGTCTCCTTCAATGTGCGGGTGAGTATTAAATTACACGATGTGCAACACTGTGCGTTTGTGCTGTTGGCACTGCGCGGCGCTGCTGCGTCTTCCTGTCGCCATTGAGCCGAGCGCATAAACACAACAGCCAACGGCATCCTGTCGACAAGCAAGCAACCTTTTGGTAGCAGAACATGAATTGCAGCGCAATGCAGCATTTGCTTTATGCATTTCCTGCTTCCTCCTTGGCGACGCTGCGTGTACTATTGTGCGAGCGTTTTGAATTGTTTACCCAGAGTTCAATGCACGTTGGTCGCCTAGCAAATGCTGAGGATGCTGTTGTTGGCGTACACTCATACTTCTCGGTTGCAGGCATACTTTTCATATTTTCAAGAGTCACTTCCTTCTTTCGCAGCGCCGCATTTGCTGCCTTACTTCCGCTGCTTCCGTTGGCTGCTTAACTCGCACGCTACTGGTTTACAGCTGTTCTGAAGCACTCATCTACGCTTTTTGTTTTTGTTTTTTTTTTTTCTTTTTTTTTTGCTATTGGCATCTACCAGCGCCAATGCCAATGTCGTCGTCGTTCATTTCCTACGCTCGCCGCTCGCTGCTCACTGCTCGCTGCTGCCCTTTCTGTGCACATTCATTCAGCTTTGCGCTGAAGTACTTACCCACCTTTCTACACCGTCGTCGGTGGTTATTTTTTCTCTTTTATTTAATTTCGTTTTAAGCGCGTAGTAAAATATCTTTTGTTTTCCTTGCGTTGCATTTTGACGCGTACTTGTTGCCCACCTGCTTCTCAAGCTCCAATTCATTCCGACAGACATATGTTCTACGGCGAGTGAATGCGTTCGCTGCACCACTTCCCGGCCTTGCCACCTGCTGGTTTTTCTGTTTGACTGACTCGGCAGTATTTGCAGTCGACGTTCTAACCGCAATCCATCCACCAGCAGAAGCACTCACTTTTTCACTATTTTCGTTTTCTTTTTTTCTGTTTTCAGTACACCGGCTGCGTGGAGGTGAAAACTTCAATGAAATTGCTGAACTTCGAAACGAGAACCAAAGTTGCGCGGTGAGTACACACTTAGATACTTATTCCTATTTGGAAATATATGTTAATACTAGTTGTTCAACGGGCAGCCATACAAATTTGTGGTTAGCGTGGAGTTTGTGTGTTTGCCTTAATATATAAGAGGGACTTAGTGGGTAAGGATTTGTATTTTATGGTCGCTGCACTTGACGACCTAAGCTAGTGTGGCGCTGGTGCAAGTTTCGCGACAGAGGGAGGTAAAGTAAAACGATATGACAAGGCGCATATTTCCGACGAAAGCGGATATTACATGAAAGAAAAGGGAAATTAAGTCGGATAAGAAGATTTTCCGACTTCATTGAACTTGCTTTGAGCTTGAGTAGAGTCACAGCGGTCACTTATACCAAAGTTTAGTTACAAAAAAAAGTATGGAAGCGCTAAGTTCGAGTATAAAGGAGCATTTCATACTCTTGCAACAAGCACAAATAAGCACCGTTATAGGAAAAAACACGCTCTCTCAATTAGCCGTTCTATAAAATTACCAACTGCAATGACAGACACGACATGTAAAACGTACATTGATGTCAGTAGCCTGGCCTTCTCTAGAGGAGGTAGCCAAGAGCGAGTACAAGACCTCCTTGAGATATCCTTGGTTGGTATAAGTCTCATTCTGAGCCCTACAAAAACGTCGTTAATTCTAGCCACTTTAAGAAAAGCCAAGGAGATCTGGTTCGCGCACTTGGTGATAACCCCAGAGGGTTTCCGAAAAGTCAAACACCAGATGGAGACCCGCAAAATTATCGATTAGATAGCTTAAAACTAAACTCGACAATATGATGTCGATCTCCACCCATCATTGCTGTATGTTGCTCGGTTTGGGTTTTTTGGGCAGCGTTTCTGGTCGCTTCATTCTGTGAGCGATTCCGTTTCTCGAAATCTGACTGCCTGCTGGTTTCGACATAAGGGTTTGATTGTGTCCTTGTCGAGAAACTTTCGTATTCCTCCTCTGCTTTTGGCGCTTTATGTACTTTTCCTCAACCGAGGTGCCCGCAGCCTAATCCTTGGCAAACCTGCGTTATTTTTGAAAACTTTGGGACTGTGAGACTGTATTTAATTCCAATCTTGCATTAATTTTGGGACACTCTTTATAAAGACTGCCCTCTGGTACTGGGTTTCAATTATTTGTTTCACAGATTTCTTCCTTTTTTACGCAGATTTTCCAGTGTACTTTGGTTGGTACTCATGAATTCTTTGGTGGTGGAGGATTCCACATTTGTGTTTAGGGTACTTTGGTTGGTACCGCTGCGTTACATTCGGGAGTTGTCCTTGCTGGATAGTTGCGAGGAGAGTGTTTTGTTATTGTTGTAGCATTCCAGAAGTATTTTCGAAGAATTTCGTTCCGGTTACTTAGACCCGATTGTCATGGGAACGGTATAGGGTGTCTACGTCGGACTCGGTTAAGGGGCCTGTAGTCTTGTACTCTGACCTCATCCTTGTCCCAAATTGTTTGTGATTCTCTCTCACGAGTCAGCTAGAAGGGGTTAGTCACTTTTCCGCAGAACCGGTATGCATTGAGAAGGCTTTTAATACCTACGAGCTAACCCGAGGGCACCGTTCGCGATCAACTATTCAATTATCGCACACTGACAATTCAGCCATCAACTCGGGAACCTTGACACCTTGGCTTAGGCTGGTGTTGGTGCGGGCGCCCACAATAAAAGATGACTGAAAAACCAAAGATTTATTCATTCATATTCCCATTGTGGGGGGTTCCTAAAGGGCATATGAGTTTCCCCAGGGAGCATGTTGTTTCGACGGGGTCGGACCATTGGGTGGAGTGTCGTATTGTCTTATATCGTCGAGGTAGTTGAGGAAGGATCCCTTGATGCTCCTAGGAGACGTATCCGCTTCAAGCAGATGACTGTTGGAATGGTTTCTACCAAAACATACCTCAGAAACTGCTTGAAGAGGATTTCATTATGCTCCTTAACTGAGAGCATGCAGGCCTCACTGTGTAGATATTCGCTAGGAGACATCAAGAGGCATCCCGTTACAGTCCGGAGTTCAGTGTTCTGTAGCTTTCTCGTCTGAGTTTCGCTCGAATTATTCGAATTCAGAACATCTTCACATTATCTTTAATAAAGCCTTAATAGGCGAAGGAAATTAAAATAAATTTTCATTCCAAACAATACAGTGAATGCATCAATCGTGTCTGTGCAGCGGCTGGCCTCAAATCGGTCGGCAAGCGACGCGTGGACAAGAAGATATTGCACTATATCTCGGATCGGCCGCACATGCAGAATGCCGGCACAAACGTCATCATCAACGTGTCAAGTCGTGCGCTGGATTTGGTGAACGCCGAGACGGGCCAACGCATAGCCAGTCACAATATGCCACACATATCCTTTGCATCCGGCGGCGATTCGGTAAGCAACCGTTTACACACCACACTTATGTATTTGCACTTAATTTGAATGCTTGCAACGAGCACAAACTGTGATGTGGCATGTGTGCCGACGCTGATTTTTGCTTTTGTTGTTAGATACTATTTGTGTTTGCTATTCACAGGACACGTTGGACTTTCTGGCGTACATCGCCAAGAATGAGGACGAGTGGCGCGCCTGCTACGTGCTCGAGTGCATCGGCGGACAGAGCGAAGACTTAATATTGACAATCGGCAAAGCGTTCATGTTGCGCTTTAATGCAATCAAGCACTTGAAGTGAGTAGAAAGTAGATTTAAGCTTCGGCTGTTTTATATATAAATAATCTTTACTAAATTCTGTCATAACTCGCAGAAGCCAAGCTGTTTTGAACCTCAACACGCCGGCGGAGAATATCAAGGACTACTACAATGACTTGCCCGACAAATTACCGCCGGACTTGCTGAGCGAGAACGATCTGCCGCCGGAATTACAAAAGCAATTGCTGCTGCAACATCAACAGCAGCAACAACAACAACAAATTCAACAACAGCAGCAGCAACAAACACAATTACCTCAACACCAAGTGGGCCAGCTGAATTTGAAGAAGCCACGCGATCGTCTCAGCAGTAATCTCATCGATCTAAATAGTCCACCGCCGGATCAGACCACGACCAAAATGAATCTCAGCAATTTTGATCCAATGGCCGATACAGAGGGCGCTTGCGCGCAACCGCAAGTACTCGTGCGTGACGTTTTCGATATGCGTGAGTAAACCACACCAAGTCCCCAAGCCACTAACCAAACCAAACACTGAACCTCTTTAACTTCACATAGAACCCTTTTCGCTGTCCGCCGAAGTGCAGCGCTCACAACTCAACACCGAACTGTGGTTCCATGCGGGCATCAGTCGCCAAATTGCCGAGGGTATGCTCGAAAACGATGGTGATTTTCTTGTACGCGAGTCACAGGGTAAACATGGTCAATACGTGCTTACCGGTTTGGAGGTGAAAACACCCAAACATCTGTTGCTAATCGACCCGGAAGGCGTGGTGCGCACAAAGGATCGCATTTTCGACAGTATTAGCCATTTGATAAACTATCATTGGGCTAATGCTTTGCCGATCATTTCCGAAGATTCCGAATTGGTATTACGCAATCCTGTGTTACGGCAAACGGCCGCACAGCAACAACAAGCACAAACAGCAATTGCAGCGCATCATCATCATCACACACAGCAACAACAACAACAGCAACATGCGCAACATGCACACCATGCGCGTTCAGTTGTGAATTCCTGATGAACCCCCACGTGAGCCTGTAGAAAATGTTGAGATTCTTAGTGATTAAGTACATACATATTTGGTAGTTAGTAAGTAGTTAGTTTTAAGTTGCACGCAACGTGGACAAAACGTGAAAAAGTGTCTGTATCAGAATGTATTTTGTATGTGTAGTGTTAGGCGCATAGTTTCCGTAAATTTTGAAAAGATATTTTTCTTTTATGTTTTTATTAAATGCTTTCAGTTGTATTTTTAGTTGTTATTTTTAGCATTTTACTTTTCATCTATTAAACGCACATTTGTTAGTATTTTACCAAAACAAAAATAAATTTTTTCTTTCAATTTTGTAGTAAATGATATTCTTTTTGACTCGATTTAGCTATGTTCGTTTGACCATCTGCATATAACTATATATGTACATATGTATGTATATATAGTTTTTGGGATATCGAGCTGAAACTAAGCACATGTTCTTTTCTCTCTTATAAGTTGCTCATTTGTTGGAAATGTCGATATCGGCTCACTATAACATACAGCTGTCATACAAACTGACTGATCCGAATAAAGTTTTTGTATGGAAAACTTTTTTATTTGAAACGACATTTTCACGCAATTTGGCACAGATTATTTTCTGAAACATGGCTATAATTTCCGAATAAATTGTTCAGATCAGCTCACTATAGCATATACATAGCTGTCATACAAACTGGCCGTTAAAAATCAGAAAAAAGTAATGTTTATATGGTATTAACCTTTGGCAGGGGGTATTCTACTCTAGAAATCAAATTTTGGGCAGTTTTTTGAATTTTATCAAAAAAAAAAACAAACAAAAATATTTTTACTATTCATTGTTTTATGGTATTTTTATTGATATCTTAAGAATACAGAAAATAAATTTAAAAAAAAAATATAAAAAATTAAAATAATTAGAGGGGGCGGGGGGAGAGACAGGTGTAAAAAAATGGCGTATCCTGGTGACATTGATCTTGACTCTTCTGGTCTGAAAAAAAAAAATCAAAAGAAATTCTTAATCAGTAAGGATGCTGTTATAGTCCGGGAACACGAAAAAAAAAATTTTCAAAAATGGCGATTGCCTGAAAATAAAAATAATTTTTTACGCTTTTTTTTTTAAATTCCTGAATTTTTTTAAATATTAAAAACGAAAATTTTGACACGATGCTGGTAGGAACGATAAAGGATTATATAAAGAAGGTTCACACAAAATTTCAAGTAAATCGGTTGTACAGAACTTGATATAATGCCGATACCGTGTGGAAAAAAGTATTTTCGAAAAAAAACGCGTTTAAAGTTTAGGAGACAATTCTAGTGAACACGGACGCCACCTTACAAAATCGGCTGTATTTCCGAAAATAAGTCGAATTTTGAAAAATCCTTCCAAGGTCGTATTTTTAAAATTCTAAACTTTAAATATATGAAAAAAAAATCGAATTTTTCAAAATTCTGGAGTAGAATACCCCCTTAACCCTTCGGTGCAATGAAGCTAATTTTTTTTTTTAATTTTTTTACTTTTAATTTTTTTTTTTAATTTTTACTATTTTTATGGTATTTTTTCTATTTTTATTATTTTATAATTTTTTTTATATATTTTTTCAATTTCTTTTTATTTTTTTATATTTTTGTTTTTTTTTTTTATTTTTATTTTTTTATTTTTTATTTTTTATTTATTTTTTTTTTTTTATTTATTTTTTTAATATTTTTGTTTTGCTTTGACTAATTTTATTTTTTGATTTGCTATTATGAATGTATATACATATGTATGTTGTACATACATATACTTTTCGTCTAATAACTGTATGTGTTTGTTATTTATTTTTGAAATGTATACATATGTGCGTACATGTATGGTATGTATTTATTTTGTACACCACATTTGCCAGCTTTTTCGATTAATACATACATATCCCGCTTCAAAGCTCAAACAAACCGGAACTGACACAATCTTGAGCATAAAAATAAGTATATACTTAGTTATACATATATACATGTGTGTATTTACATATTTTTTAAACTTAGCTGTACGTAGACTAACATGTGAGTATTAATACAAACATATTTACATACAACTTTATATTCAAACACAATGCATAGCGCATTTTCCTTTTATCAAAATGCATTGCGAAGGCTACAGGAATTCATAGTTTGTAACTTGTATACATAGAGACCATAGTATATCACTACAACATTCTTAATAACAATTTTATACCAAAAGAATAATAAAAAATATACATACATATTTTATAGGAGTATATGCACATACTATACATATGTAAGTACATATATTAAAGAAGATTTGAGGTTATGCCCATATCAAATGCTTACGATAAAATAATTATATATAAAAATATTTATAATTATAAATATATAAATATAAATACGGGTTTGCACACATTTAGTAATAAATTTGTACATACTATTTTTGAATAAGAAAATTAAAGAAAAAAATAATAATAATTCTGCTGAAAAGAAAAGTCATATGCAAATTGTAGGTTATGTGCACACATATAAACATTTGAGACGGCGAATTACTCTTACAAAAAAAATTAAATTATATTAAAATATTTTCAAAAATCTCATTAGGGCGGGTCGATTTTTTTTTTTTTTTTTACAAAATCGCGTATGTGGAAAATGTTCTTTCACTCATTCTGACCAACGTGGGGTTTAAAAACGATTTCGAGCCAGCTCTTTTTAAGGCGAAGTTTAAGAAATCTGATAAAACGCATGTAATTCATTTGTCAATTGAATAGTTGGATCATCTCCTTATATGTATGTACACGTTTTTTGGTTATATAACCATCTCTCCAAATTGCGTTATTTACCCGGTGAATATGTTGATACCTCAAAAATAGATGATTAATGGATAATGAATCCACTTTAAGTGCCGTTTTCTGCCTGATTAGCAGTCATCTGTCAGTTAGATTCTGATTAAAAAAAGGTTTTTTGCCGAAAGCAGGAGTCTTGATTAAGTTAACCAGAACTTAACTGTTAGCTAGCTGGTAACCAGACATTGAGATTACGGCCCTAAGAAACTGAATTATGCGACTTTATACATACATATATACACACATATAAATTTAATAAGATTTGTAGTTGAATACTCGTATTTATGTACATATTATTATAATTACATATATATTATAATAAAAATACTATACATTATACATAGTACATATAAGTATGCCAGTAAATACAGAATTACACACATACATATACATATATACATATGTATGTACATATAATATACATATGTATGTATGAATGTAGATTAAGAGAAAAGCAGAAAATAAAGAAATGAATTTTCAATTAACCTCAAAAAATCGTACTCGAGTTTTATGCTTTCTTAACTTAACCTCAAAATCTTAATAAAGAGAGGGGTGCGGACTTTATTTACTCTTCAACGTTTGATATTATAAAATTAAAAATTTCATAAACACAGCGAATTGTGCTTAAATTTTCAAAGAATGTTGTTATTATTTATATTATTATTCTTTTTTTATTATAATTATTTTACAATTTATTATTTATATATTTTAATTAAATTTTTTTGTTTGAAGAATTAGTTTTTATTATTTTTTTTTTTTAATTTTTTATATTTATTTTATTAGTTTCTATTTTTAAGATTTGGTTTTTTATTACTGTTATTTTAATTTTTTGATTGTTATAATGTTTATTTTTTATATTTAAAAGTTTATGTTTTTTATTATTTTCCTTTTTTTTTGTATTATATTTATTTTATAAGTTATTATTTACTTCAATTCATCAAATCAATTATTTTTTTTTAATTTTTAAGATTTTTTTAAATTATAATTAACTTTTTTTATTTTATAAATATTTATTTTTTTATATGAATATATTTTTTTATTATTATATTTATTTTATAATTTTCTATTCGCTTACTTTAACCTTTTTCTGCTTTTAAAGTTTTTTTTAAATATTTTTATCTTATTTTATTTTATTTCTTCATAATTATTACTTTTACTTATTATATTTTTATTCGCTAATTTCTATTACTATTAGTTTTTAATATATTTATTTGTTTATTTATTATATTTTTATTTTAATTCAATTATTTTTTTAATTTTTTTTTTTTATTATATTTATTTTTTATATGTATATATTTTTTTATTATATTTATTTTATAATTGTTTATTCGCTTACTTTATTTCTTTGCTTTTAAAGTTTTTTTTTATTATTTTTATCTTATTTTATTTTATTTCTTCATAATTATTACTTTTACTTATTATATTTTTATTCGCTAATTTTTATTATTATTAGTTTTTAATATATTTATTTTGTAATTTATTATTTTCTTATTTTAATTCAATTATTTTTTTAATTTTAAGGCTTGATTTATTTTTAATTTTTTCATTATTAGTTTTGTACTGTTTTTAATTTTTTATTTTTTTTTATTTATCTTTTATTATCATATTTATATTATAATTTTTTCTTTGCTTACTTTAATTATTTTTTTGTTTGCTTTTAAGGTTTCGTTTCTTATTACTATTATTTTATTTTTTTTTATTTTTTCATATTACTACTTTTATATATTAAAATTTTTGCTCGCTAATTTTTAAAGAATATTATTATTATTATTAATTTTGAATATATTTATTTTGTAATTTATTATTTACTTATGTTTATGTATGTGCATATATATTTCTTTTCTTCGTTCTTGAGAAAGCTATCAAAAAAGTTCATACATAACTCAAGCGCCGGTCCTTTTTTTTGCAACAGTTAAAAATTACCTAAAATCCATGTGTGTAGACCAGAACACCCCCTTAAACCATTTGTACTTATTTACGTACTATATAAATACAATATATATTATTATATAACGTGTATATAAGCGCCATATTGAATTCAGCCATTCATGTCAGCTATGCTGATGGCAGTCACCGTTGCTAGGGACGCGTCGCGGCGTTATTTACCAGATGTTCTGCAGTGTGTCGTTAAAGCATATTCCTATCGCAGTATGTATGGTGAAAATTGTAGTATAGCGGAATATTAGTAGTTAAATATTTTTTTTAATTTTTTTAATAGATTAAAGCAAAATAAATATATAATATTGTTGTCTGACTATTATTTTAGAGTAAGGTCGCGTGCAAACCTCATCCATTATATATTATTAGATTAGTTCGTGAGGACTTATTTTATAGGTCGGTTTTTTCAATATCTGGCTAAACTAAGTTCTGCTTAAAAAATCACTTTATATAAAGAAGGAGTCTTGGTTAAGTTAATCAGAACTGAACTGACAAATATGGGTGCTAACCAGACATTGAGAAAACGGTCCTTAGTGTTTCAAAGGATATAATAATGTTTCAATAGTTATTATTTTCTTAGGCTGATACTTTTTTTCAGCCCTTTATTCTGTTATAATTTTTACAGCATCTGAAACTATTCAGTTTACGGCATTTTACACTATTTTAGTAGATTCATAAGAAATATGTAGTTTTTCTACTACGTTTGAAATACAAACCACCACTAGTAGCCTTTGAAAAAAAATCGAAGCAGGCTGAGGAAACAGTTTTTTTTTATACGTAAATTGAAAACTTTTAATTTTTTTATGAAATTTGTATGCCATGGAAAAGTGGTATATAAGGAGGCATATTTGGAAAGCAAGTTCACTGCCACTTTGGTTCACGTTGAATAAACACCTTTTTTTTTGTAGTACCAAATCCCTTTCTTATTTTGGTAAGAAAAGACAAAATTTTTTATATTTTTTCACTATTTTTTTTTTTCACTATTTTTTTTCACTATTTTTTTCACTATTTTTTTTTTTCCTACATTTATTTTTGATATTACATTTTCATACCTATGTATGATATATAACTTTTTTCTTACTTCTCTTATTTTCTTTCGAATTATCTCTGATAAACAGGCTATTTATGTTTACGCTTTTTTCATATGTACTGCGGTTTTCAGTATACAAATTCCTTTATCGATTTTAACCGTAAAATTTTTGAATTTTTCCTTAAATTGATTCCCTTACTATATAAATTTCTTCATGATTCACAATTGTTTCGGCAACCTTAAAAAACGATTGAACTTAATCTGAAATTGTCGAAAATGAAACGGCAAATTGGTCAAACCATACCACATACACAACAAATTACTTCTTTGTATTATATATTTCCCATAAATTTTACTGCCAAATTGGCACCGCTTAATCCTCAATCCTTTTCCGATATTTTTATATTTGTGTTCGTACTTGGCAAAGCTGCTGTCAAACTTTTGAAATATTCCTAAACTTATCCTCAATTCTTTTATTTTTATTTCTTTTATTTTTCTGTGGTTAACGCTTAAGTTTCTGTCGAAAATTATTACATATAATCCTTGTCATGCCTCCTTACGTTCTTCCTTACAGCTTAAGTGTTAAAGCAGTTACCATACGAATGTTTACGGAAGCTCACCTATCTTTTCAATACAGCAATCCGTCTGACACATTTTCCAAGCCTTTGGAAAGTTGCCGAAGTTGTTATGGTTCCTAAGCCAGGAAAGGATCCTCACATAGTCTCGTCATATAGACCAATTTCTCTACTTCCACAAATCACAAAACTTTTTGAAGAATTAATTTATCTATGATTAAAAACTGTAATCGACGAAAAACAGTTAATCCCATCGCATTAGTTTTCGGCGGATAGCAAACGACGCATAAAGTTCAAATAATATTCCTTGTTGACTGTTCGACCGGTTGGAAGGAATTCATAATGCACAACACAAGCAGTTAAGGAAAGTTAACTACTATTATTATATTTTAATTGGTAAATCCATACAGCGTTAGGTGCCATTTTAATAAATTTAGCGTCAAGAATTAAAAATCGCGAGTTTTCTTGTGGTCGTATGTAGTATGTATAACTTGAAACTAGTCACTTAATTAATAGTAAAGTCGAATGTCAAGAATCGATTCTTAATCGACTTCGACTACTGAAGATCGATTCCGAAAAATCGATTATTTTACGAGAAAACTCGATTTTCGAGTAGAATCGAAATCGAGTTTAGCATCCCTAGTCAGAAATAGAAAAATCCCTGGAGGAGGAAAACGTATGCTCAGCTGTATTCCTTGACGTTGCACAAGCAAAACAGCAGAAAAAGCTGCTCTAAACCTGCAATATGCAATCAACTCTGTAGTAAGTTGGACTAAAAAATATAGAATAAAACTAAACTCTGTAGATTTTATTGTTTATAAATCAATCTTTATTCAGCTTTTTAGCAAACTTCCTTCATCATTTCACATATCCCGCCATTGGCGTAAACTTCTTTGCTATTTACTTGGTGGACTTCTTCAATTGCTACCTTTCTGATCTAAGTATCTAATAAATGAAGTTAAAAACAAAACACCTTCTAATCCTTGATCATTTTTGGAAGACAACCTCGTCCTTTATAGATCAGTACCTGTGATTTTGTCACTGCTACTTAAAAATCACTGGTCACAGATGTGACAAGTTTCCTTAGGTTAAATTCATCCCAAAATCCTTCAGTTTTCTTTTATTTATTTTTTTTTTTAATTTTATTTTTTATTTTATTTTTATTTTTTTTTTTTTAATTTTTTTTTTTATTTTATTTTATTTTTTTTTTATTTTTATTTTTGTTTTTCTTTTTATTTTTATTTTTATATATATATATATTTTTTTTTATTTTTTTTATATGTATATATATATATGTATATATTTTTTTTTTTTTTGTAAAGGTAAGTTTCTGTTAATTATTACAATTAATATTTCCGTTGATTTGAATCAATCTTTATTCATAGTACAACATGGTTCGTCGTCAAGGCGTTCTCGACGCTCTTTGAATAATTTGTACCAATCAAACATGCTTGCTCGCGTACTAGGCTAAGCTCCGCTCTAAGCTTGAAACAATTTTTTTTTTTAATTCATTGTTGCGATAGTCAACTTTTAAGTTTCTGTCGTAAATTATTAAATATTTACAAATTATCTAGAACTCTTTGTTGAACTATATTCGAAAAACAAAATAATATCTTGTTTTCAAATTTATTTATTTTTATTAATCATTTTCATAGCTTTAAATATTTAAAAAGGACTATCCTTTTCTGCTATGGCGGGAACTTCCGTCACAACTTTCCTAAATTCTGGCACACTACAGCAGATAAGTCCACGATTTTTCAATGCATCCGAAAGCCAATGGATCTCACCACATTTGCTTTCACAAATTGGCGCGTGCAATGTGGCCGAGACAACTCCTTGCAACGACTTCGGATTTGCATCGTTGTACACACCAAAAGCCGTTGATTTATCTTCCTCTTTCACAACGATCCACAAGAGTTCTGGCACGGGGAATTTCCCATACTCTCCCGATTCTGGATGTAGGTAGAGCTTCATTTGTTCGCCATTAGGGCCATTTAACACCTGTATGCCATGACTGCCAACATAAATGTCCAGATCAGCTTTGCTGGTATTTCGATGTGCTAATATGTTCCGCTTGAGTTCGGTCCATGCATCAAGGTCATCATGTGCAACAAAATAATTCCAACTTAATTTCTTCACTGCTTGTAATTGCGGATTGCTTATGAAGAAATCGTCCACGAAGTTGGCTTTATGTAAGAAAGGAGCAGATTTCGTGTGCAATGTTTGACGTATACGCTCGTAGATTTCATCGAAATATAGACCACGGAAAAGTTGACTTTTATAACGTCCATCGGGATGGTGGAATTTTGTGAGAAAGTATTTTGGTAGCCGTTGCAGGTATGGGTTATCTTTATTTTAAAACAAAATTTTATTTAAAAATATTTGAAATTGGGGATTGATACATTAGAGCGGGTTTATTTACAGGGCGTCAAAAAAACGAAAAAATCGCTTAGGCGGCTAATGTTCTGTGGATCATTCTGAACAACTTTGCCTAAGAGACTATGGGTTTCGAGCTAGCGATCTTCAAGGCGAAGTTTTTTAGCATCATAAAAATTTGTTCGTCAGTGTTCAGCCTGATAATATCCGAATATGAATAAATAGGTATGTGGATTTTTATATTCTATGTTATTGATCTTTTGGCGAAATCGGTCAGATCGGAAAACTATATCACTTATTTCCCATACAATCATTTATTCGGGGTTTTCAAACTTGAACTTAAGAACCACTGGCTTAAAACCGGTTTTAGACCCATAGTTTCTAAGGCAAAGTTGCTCAGTATGATCCGTAGAACATATCCAACGTTTCTTATTTCATAGAAAAAAATGGGCTCGCTCTATTTGTTTAAAATTATACATACCGCTCAGCTTGATATGCGCGAATAAGGTACGTCCTTCGTTCTCATCATAACACGCCTCGCCGATTATATGTGTAAGATGATCGAATGGATTCACATATCCGAATGCAACCGGCGTCCAAGCCTGAGTATTGCAGTCATTTACCGTACTTAGCACTTCTTCGACGACACGCAAATCACAGGCAAAATAACTGACTGCTTCCGCCACGTTTTCTATGCCAGCATTGCCACTCAACGATATCAACTTGCCGTCACTTTCACATTTTACACTCAACGTCTCTGCACGATGAAAATTTTTCAGGTAATTTGGTCCACATGAGAGCAAAACCTCTTCGCCGACAGGTAAGTGTACACTGGCCGTTTGTTGCTCCGCGTCCAACTGTGCTGGATACAACTCACCGTTGGATTTATAAATCAAAGGCCATTGTATGTAAAGGTGGTGCTTTGAAGCGATCGGTACAATGCACCCGTGCTGAGCTTCAGCTAAAGCTAGCGTTAGCGTTGCAAGCAAAATTCCGTATTTGACTAAACTCATCTCGAGCTCGGAAGACTTTGACTGCGATGTTAAGTGCAGCTTGTAATTATATGCAAGGGACACATGAGTTTTTTTTTTCTTGAAACGTTGCCTTATCAGCTATTGTGATACCCCTGATGCTCCTGTGTAGAATAATATTGTATTTGACTGCACTCTTCTGGTTATATATTTTTTTCTTTTAAATACATTGGGACAAAAAAGAACCCGGAAATTAAGTCGGGATTCTCAGAAGTACGTTGCGATTTTACAATGAATAAAAATATCGAATAAATAATTGGTCTCAAATTTTGTATATTCTAACCAAATGACGAATGTTGGAAAAGGCTATGAGCCTACGACTGGTACAAAGTTTTCAAAAACGGTCGAGAGATCGTTGAAGACATGACACGTTCTGGACGACCGTAGACCTTAGACCTGATGATTGTGGTGCTTGAAAATCGTCGCAAGAGGGATGGCGAGAGAGCTCGACATCTCTCGCGAGCCCGTTCGAATGTTTTTGGTGGATATCGCCCCGGTAAAGCTGAATTTCTTTCAAAAAAAGTAACGCATTTAAAGCTAAAAATCCAATGAATACCAACGATCAACCACCGTAGTCATCAGGTTTGGCTTCGTGAGATTTTTTCTTGTTCCTCATACTGAAATTGCCGCTCCGTGGAAGCGGTTTTCACTTTAAAAGTGCTTATGGAAAGTGTTTCGAGAAGTGGAGAATTCGTTTTCATAAGAGTATTACAGCTGGTGGTGATTACTTTGAAGGTGACAAAATAAATATTGATGAATAGATAAATATTAAGCGTTTTATTTACAATTTCCGGTTACTTTTTTGTCAGAATATGTATTGACATTTAAATTGATAATATAATAGAAAGGTCATGAAAAATATAATTATGCATATACATACATACATACGCACATAGTGTGTTTATACATACATACATAAATATGTACACATGTACTAGGAATATCCGGAAATTCCAAGAGTTTGTTTACAATACTAAATTCTAGGAATGATTAAAAGATAGACTAAAAGCGAAAGTAACCACAAAACAAATAGAAAAATACTAAAAATCGACAGAATTAATTTTAATTTGCTAAAAAAGAAGAATTTGGCGTAAGTACAACACATAAAAACAAAACAGCGTCTGCCAATAGGGATGATGTGATTTTGATAGATCATTTGTGTCAAGTTTTTCCAGTGTATTCAGTAAGGTTTGCCATTTCATCAGGTCACGTTCCATTTTGGTTCAAGATTATTACGGAAATTCCCCTACTCCCGTGGCTAATGTATATTTTTTTATCGAAAGATTATTTTCTCAACTGAAGTCCGTTTTTGGCTTAATGACATTGCCAACAAACAAAATTATCGCTTTTGGGGTGAGTACTGAACCACAGGAAAGTCAAATTCTCTGTGGTTCATCCATTTCATTCGAAATGGAGCAAGATATAGTCCAGTCATTTAAGCTTGAATTATGTAAAAATCTCGGAATTCGATATACCCATCTGTATGTCTGTAAATACTTGTATATTGACACCCTAAAGTTGTCTCAAAACCTACAAATGATAGGGTATACCAGACATATAAATGGGTATATCGAATTCCGAGGTGAACTTACAATAATGACTGGACTAACATGCCGTTACCGTCAATAGCGGCCGTTATAACATGATCATGAAATAGTGGCGCCGAAATCATGCGATTTAACGCCTTTAGATTATTTTTGTGGGGAATATGTTGAGTCGAAAGGAGTGGCTCTCATCCAAGGCTGTTGTTTCTTTTTCATTGGGGCATTTTTGACGTAGCGGGTCCCAAACCCAGCTCACTACCCTGCGGAGGAATGGTTTACCTTATCACTTTAGTTCGCCTTCAAACGGATGTTCTTTGGCTATCCAGAGGATACTTGGTCTAAGACCGAAAGTCGTGAGCTGCTTGAGCCATATCGTTTCTGGTGGCGCTCAGAGAACTTTCAGCACTTGCGTGAACTTCTACACATGACTCCAAAATGTTAAATCAGAGGTTTATGCCAATCAAGCAACAACTCTCGTGGCGCTTGTGGACAATATTTAGCGCACCATAGCCAAAATTCCAAGCGAAATTCTCCACCGAGTCATCGAAAATTGGCGTAAAAGTGAGGAAATATATAATGTCGCTCTTGTTCATAGACCTTACATACATATATTCTCGCTCTTGTTCATAGACCCTATATGTATGTAAAAAAACTTCCGCGCGCAACGCTTTTTCTTTGTATAAAAGTTCTGTAAGTTTCCATAAAACACTATCATCCTTCCAGAAGGCGCTCGCAAGCTAAGTTCATAGAAAGAAGATGACGTTTATTATATCAAATATGGGCACAAAAGCCCTAGGACGCCTGCAATCCTCATTTTTTTATCTTTACATCAAATATGTTGATTTTGCTCACAATTGTTGTTTTTAAAGTAAATGAACACTGCTGAAACTTTCAAAATAACCGGCGACAAGCGTGTCCTCTATGGTTTCCATGTGCTTTTTGTGCGAAAAAGCGAATTTGCAAATGTTCAGCCAGAGAACGTATATTTATAGATATACGTTCTCTGGTTCAGCACTTGAACAGCTGATCTGCAGGTGTGGCCACCTTTTCACAAGCATTTATTTCTTATCATCTGTTGTGGTTTTCGTTCATATCAGTGCTCTCTCTCTCACGCTCTCATGCCCAATTGTAGATATGTAGCGCTCGGTTATCAATATTTCTATTGTTTTCCCTTTACACTGTTGTTTCTTTACTCTGCTCTTTATGCTTTATTGCACTTTTGCTTTGGTCAGCTGAAAATAATTGCAGTTTGTTATTGTTCGGTGCATTAGATTTATTATAACGGCGCAATGTACGCAGCAACAATATTGAAATAATGTGGAAGATAATTGTGCTAAAATCTGTGCTTAATCGGCAATTAGAGTGCAATGAAAAATAAATAGTTGTGTGCTTAAGTAATCGAGAAGATTATAGTGGGCTTTGTATAGGAGCCGCTCGCTTCTTTATCAGCGATAAGATAATAGAGACAGTCATTTGTGGCAATGCGTAAATAGCTAAACTTATGACTAGCGCGTCACTTGTGGCTGCAATAATAATAATAATAAATACATACAAACATACAAACATAAACGTTAATTAATTTTGAAGCGCCAGCATTTTTTTCGGTGCGTTGTAATAATTCGCGTATTTAAAAAAAGTAAAGTGCCAGTGTATATTAGTTTGTGCAACACGTTTGGAAAAATTTGTATCATTTCCGCCTTCGGTGCAACGTTCGCGTTCGCTTGTTGCTGGCGAAGCCCCAGTAGTGCGCGCTTTAGCACGCCCCTTCTTGATGGCGTTCATTTTGTGTGATTGCTAAATGTTTGTACAGTTTTAGATCATATTTCTAAATAATTTATCTCAACAATTTGCTGACGGAGTTTAATAACAGTTCGTGGTTATGCCTTTTTCATCCATTCGTTCGCGTCTCTCCTCCTATCGGCGGCAGAATGATGATGCGGAAGTTGCTGTTGTTGGGGGGCAACATCGTCGGCGCGAGTATGAGGGCATCCGAGGCAGAGGTGAGTAAGATGTTTGGTATGCTGTTTGCAGATTAAACAAATTAAATTTAATTATAATTCGCAATAAGCGCACTTAATTAGAATTGGAATATTTAATTTACAATTATGAGAACTTCAGGAGTCACAGTTTCTTTGGGTAAAAACTACCTTTTTTCAACAATTTTTCTCATATAAAAATGAACTATTTTAATAGAATTTATTATTTTCACAAACACATACTATTAAGAAAAAAATCCTTTTTGGAAAAAAATATTTTAAACTCTGCCATCGCGGCGCGATTTCCGGTGACCATTCGGAAAAAGAGAGGATCCCCTAAAGTGAAAAAATACGCGTTTTAGTTAAAACCTTAACTTAAAACTTTGGCGGCGAACAAATAAAAATTGATAATTGGATTTTTGGCAGACATTTTAACAAAAAAAAAAAAAAATGAAAATTTCGCGACATTTTTTTTTTTTCAAATGGTTGTAATTGAAAAAATCCTTCGTCCAAGTCTTTAAAAATTGTATCTCAAAACCTGTGTAAAATTTCATGAAGATGAGTTGAATATTTCTCGAGAAACCGACTTCAAAAACACAGTTTCGAGAAAAACTCGTTTGAAGACGGCGCACTTAGCCTAACCAGCCTCGAGCACATAAGTTTTCAAGGCTGTATCTCTGAAACTTTTACTCGGATCAACTAGAAAATTTAAGACAATACTCTAGAGTTGTCGTAAAATTTAATAAGACAATAAAAATATTCGCGTTTTTGAAACCCGTAGCCTCTTGTAACCGCGTATAATAAAAATATTATTTAGAAACACTGGTTCAATAAGAAACAAAGCAACGAAAATGAAATTTAGTCGACAATAGAATTTTGTATTTACCTATAATTTGAGGTTATGAGCTGATAACATTCGAACAACACAGAGTCAATCGATTTGAGAAACTATATGTTATTAAGACAACGTAGCGTAGGCCAAGTTATGTGCGTTTCGACCTTGATACCGCTAATCACTGAATTTGTATACGAGTATCTGTATATTTTTTATGACCTTGAGATATCCAAGGAGAAAGATATTTGAAGAAACCACAAGATAGAGTCAATCACAATACCTTAAACTCATGTTATTTGTTAGCTTTACGTTTTCCTGTGATTCCGCTGTGGTCTGACGAGGTTAGGCACTCCTTGACCAAGCCTGAACGCACTGTTACTGAATGGGTCTGCACTCTCGAACAGTAAATCTACTGCTACCTTAATGCTTGAAAAACACTGAAGTAGTCATGAAGCCTGAAGCTGGAGTTGATAGAAAGATCTTGCCAGTAAATCCCTCTACCAACCTTGCCCTCAAGCTTTGACCCAACCGTAAAGAAGCTCACTGCTCCTGTTCGACAAGGGCTTCCTTCCATCCACAACTCCCTTGGCGGTATATGGGCAGAAAAGGCGTCGCCAGAGTTCGGTTTAGCGATTACATGATCCAAGTGATCCGGTATGAAGTCAAAATGTGTGAGGATTTCCGAGTGTTCAGGCAGGAGAACGTGAATTTGCGTAATAACCTTGAACATTTTCCAAGCGTTGAACTAAAATGAAATGTGACAAAGCTTACTGCATAAACTGACAAAAATTTGGAAAAAATCTGTAAACAAATGTGGTCTCCACGGGCTTTCAAGGATCCTTAAATTTTACTTCCATGACTATTAATTTAATTTTTATAACTTTCTGTAAACTTTTGAAACTCATCCTCGCCGGACCATGTAATATACCGCTTTAAGAGTGAACTCAAGCGTATGTGAGCGTAAGTAATGGACACATGAACGCGCCAGCGCCTATTTATATACTATTATTATTTTTATTAACGCATTCAACGTAAGCCCACGCGTTAATGCGACGAATGACCTTATCAACGACAAAAAAGTCGGTAGTAAAGCTTGTACTAAAAGCAATAGCTATTAACTAAACACAATTTAAGCAGTATTAAGTCTTACACATAAGAGCAATGGCACTCATAAAAGGTTTGAAGAACGCAGGCATGCATACGCGCCTGAAACTATACCAACGTTGCCATTAAAACTTACACATTTCTTTAAAAAAAGAAAAAAATAAGACAAAAACAGTGATTTGTGTTGACACACCTCAGTGACAGTCGCCAAATGCAGACCTTGCTCCATCTAGTTTTAGCTTCCTAGCTTTTATTTTGTACACGAAGGAATTGCGCACGTCACTTTCATACTTAGTACTCTTCACTAATACAACTATCTACTACAGACTATGACTCGTGATTTCTGTGACCTGCATGTGGCACTCCTTTGCTGTGAATTTGTTATTTTTCAACGCCTAACGAACCGAAATGCATGTGAAGAAAGTAGATAATCTGCTGGTCGGCTTAAAAAAAATTAGCTAGGCGCTGTAAATCTAATCGAAAAAAATTTAAACTGCCCCCACATAAAATTTTATCTTTTTTTGCGAGTATTTTTTTTATCTTCTTGTCGCTGAGGCTCTTATATAACTTCATGTGCCTTTCCATATTTAATTACTTTCAGTCACGAAATGTTCAAGTGCAGAAGACAATTATAGAAAAAATTACTTACGTGAAAATTAAAGTGAAATTATGTACATATATTTTCATTAAATAAACATGTCGGAAATATATATACAAATACATATGTTTATTTGCTTAGTTGCTAGTAAGTGGGGCAAATTTTTCTCTATAGCGCACACCTAATTTGCCGTGCGTCCTGTCGTCGGTTAACCTTCATCACGCAGATCTTCACACTTCATGCATTCAAGATTTAAAATTAAAAGCAAAAACGAAAAAAAATTGAAGTTGGCCCATGAGGGGATCGAACCCGCGACCTTCGCGTTATTAGCACGACGCTCTAACCAACTGAGCTAATGGGCCAGTTATGCTTTGGTAGACAAATGCCATACATAAAAGCGGAGAAAAAGAATTCAGTGATAATTTTGAGAATAAATAATTCTAGGTACCGTTTATGTAAATATTGAGTAGAACTGCAATTACTCATAGTAAATACGAATAGATTGTGCTTTATAAGCTCTCAGGCAACACTGATTTCTGTTAATTTCATATTATAATATTATAAATTATTATTATTTAATTAATAATTATATACAAGATTCAATTAATTATTTAAAATTTTTTACAAGAATAATTTCTTCAAAATAATTTAACTAAAAATATCCTATTATTATTTTTTTCTTCGGGGTTTTCTTAGTTTTTGATACAATACTATTGTATGTAATTTGAGAAAACGTAAAAAAAAAAAAGATTTTTTGCGCCCAACGTGGGGCTCGAACCCACGACCCTGAGATTAAGAGTCTCATGCTCTACCGACTGAGCTAGCCGGGCATGTCGACGTGGCGGTTAAATAGCTGTTAAATGCAACAGTAAAAGAGCATCTAAGGAAAATATGTGTAAATATGTTTACCCAGTTAGTTATCACTTGGAATGAGAGACATTTACGTAAGGTTCTAACCAAGTTTTATTTCGAATTTTCTTCAAAACAATGTTGGTTAACTCAACGTGATGCTTCGGTGAAATTTACTAATAAATATTCCGACTAAAAGTACTACATTTTAGAAAAAAGTTTAAAGAAAACAACACAGAAACGTCAAATTTAGTGGGGAATATTTATTATCATTCGAAAGAACATTCTTTGGCATTTATTTTTTAAAGACTATCTCTTTCAAATGTTGGCCATCGCTTCGTTTCAGATTCGTTGAGTCCAATTTTCGATGACTCGTTTGAGCATTTCGACTGGTAACTGGCGAATGAAAAGCGTAATGTTTTGCTTCAAGGCCTGAATCGAAGAGGGATTAACGGCATAGACTTCAGACTTTACATATCCCCACAAGAAAAACTCTCACGGTGTGATATCTCACGATATTGGGGACTAATCGACCGGCCCGAAACGTGAAATTATCTGCTCACCGAAGTGTTGTCTCATTAAAGCCATCGATTGATGTAAGGTGTGGGAAGTGACGCCGTCTTGTTGAGAGCAATTGTCGTCGAGATCACAAGCTTCAATTTCCGTCATCAAATAGTCGGTTATCATAGCGCGATAACGGTCATCATTGACGATTAGGTGCTCACCGGCATCATTTTTGCAGAAATATAGACCCATGATTCTACCGGTCCGCAAACCACACCAAACCGTCGTTTTTTCTGAATGAAATCTCTGAAAACTCTTGAATCTCTTCAGTCCTAAATGCGGCATTTTGCTTGTTTACAAACCCATTGAGCCAGAAATTGGCCTCATCGCTGAACAAAATTTGGTTTAAAAGCGTCGACGATGTCGCTTGGTAAGGTCGAGCAGCTTCAGATTTAAGATTGTGACATAAAATGCGTTCCATTAGTGTTATTGAAAATCTAACCATTTTGCCTTTTATACAATTACTACTTGCTTCAATACTATTTTGTAAAAAGCAGCTCAAAAACTTTGGTTGGCAGAACTTTGCAGCATCTCTTTCGAGTTCACAACATTAGTTATCAAACAAATCCAGAGATTGTGTTATTTAGTATATCTGTCTGCCAGTTGAGCCGGATGGTAATCTAATCTTTCTGTCTTGGTATATAATGAAAAAAAAGGAAAAAAATAATTGCGCCCAACGTGGGGCTCGAACCCACGACCCTGAGATTAAGAGTCTCATGCTCTACCGACTGAGCTAGCCGGGCAGTTGCAAAAACTGTGCAAAATAGCACACCTAACTGCATGCTTTAAAACTTTGGAAGAATAGAGACGCATAATATTCTCTCCAAGCAATGAGTTGCTATTCAACCATGGATATCTAGTTTCAAAGGAATCACCACCATTTTGCATGAACTGTAATAATACTCTGACCATGCAATACCTAATAAACTGTTACAACGACAAATCGAAAAAAGTTGATTTGCATACCGCATAGCAACACTGGACTACGAAAATATAAGAAAACATCTCTACCTTCTATACTTTTAAAATTAATTTAATGTTGAAGTGTTCATATGGGACGAAGTGGTATATATAATACAACAATAATAATATATTTACATATGTCTGTATGTAGTACAATAGTACAACGAAAATTCTACTTCCTATGCATTTACTCTGCTCAAAAAATTCTCGCAAAAATATATGCGCCCCCGGGTGGGCTCGAACCACCAACCTTTCGGTTAACAGCCGAACGCGCTAGCCAATTGCGCCACGGAGGCAGTTGTTAATTTATTGTCCAAGTTACTTCTTCAATACTAGTTATAAATGTGATGTTTTAAGAATCTTAGTAAAGGGTTAGTGTCGGATTAAATCTGTAAGAAGGTTAGTGAAGCGTTAGTGTCACTTTATGTTTTGAGGGCTCATGTAAAATATGCTACAAATAATTCTTATAAAAAGTCAAGATTCTTAAATATTAAAGGCAACGATAACCAGCAAATTAACTTGAACGCTCTAAAGTTTTAGTACGCAAAAAAATTTGTACTGAAGCTAGAATGTGTTTTTAGAAATGCGACAAATAATGTGAGAGGCTTCATAATGGATTGGTAAAACTATGATGTTCTTAAGAGATTCTGGGTAAAACTCATGCTTGATAAGTCTGTGGGAGAATTAAAAATGATAAGTTATAGCCGAGTTGGCGTCTCTCATTCGAGGCTGTTTTCTTCCTTTCATCGGGGTGTTTTTTAGGTGGCGGGTCCCAAACCCAGCGTACAACTCCGGGGAGGGTTGTTTTGCCTTCTCACTTTAGCTTGCCTTCAAACGGATGTTTTCTTTTTTTTTTGGCTACCCAGAGGATACTTTTTCTAAGACCGGAAGTCGTGAGCTGCGTTTTAGAAGACTGTATACATTTTTTGACTCTATTTCACAAATATCTTGCCTCGACGTCCTAAATCCCTCGTTTTCTGTTCGCAGACTAGTAGGAAAAAACTTAAAACTCAGCTCTGACTAGGCGAACGGACAACGGCGAGACAACTGTTAATGCGTTTAACGAAGCTAATGCTAAGTTTTAAGTTTTTGGCCCAAAAAAATCAAACTGCCAAAATGTGGACTGGTAGTTTAATATTTTCTAAGAAAAAAAAAAATCAAATTTGGCCCATGAGGGGATCGAACCCGCGACCTTCGCGTTATTAGCACGACGCTCTAACCAACTGAGCTAATGGGCCACATATTGAACATTTGACAAAGTGCCGTCTTAAGAGCAAAGGAACTTACTACTAGCTCTCTACTAACGTTAGCTAATACATCAGAGATAAAAGTAGAACAAAAGTTAATGAAGGTCTGATTGACTGCTCAACAGAGTAATAATCTTACGATGTTTAAGAGATAAGCATATTATAACTTTTCCTTGCAATGACTTTTGGACGTTGGCAATCGCATGAAATAGCAGCTCAACTTAAGTGTAGAACAAATAGCAGCAACGAAAATATACTACCTACTCATACCAACAACAACAAGTTATAAAATACCAAAGAGACAACGCAGAGCACTCATAAAACTAAACGATACCGCTATAAATTCTCAATACATTGCTATTGGACAACGGCGACCGCAACGCTCTTTTGGGCACAAGAGAATTCTATATATTGGATACACACGTGTGTGTAGAGAAAGAAACATGTAAAGCAGCGCTAATTAAAAAGCAAAATAAAATCACGAACAAACTGAGTGACAAAATGACATATATTTATATAAACGTATGTATGTATGTGGACAATAGCAACAGCAAAAAGTGTGCACACAAGGTGAGTAAGAACACCAATAAAGCGAGCGCCTGACATAGAGCAAGAAATAAAGAGCCCACACACACTGACCAACAAATGAAGAAATTGAAGCAACAACAAACCTTTCCACAATGCCTTTTTGTGGGCAACCACCGCTACCGCCACCGGCAAAGCGAACGAGTGCGCGCCAAATCGCATGTCAGACAAACAAGAGCACACCACTCACAGCCAAGTGTTGGTAGTGCTGCTGCTGCCGGCTGCTCGCCTGGTATTTTCGCTTAAACATTTCTTGCTCTTTTTTGTCAGCCAGCGTCGACATGAAAGCGTAGCAGCCACCAAAGTAGCAGGAAACGGGAGTTTAAGGGATACATTTTCGCTTTCGGCGCGTCAATAGAGCACATTTGCATGCAGCTCTGCTGGAAATAGTACCACAAAAGAGTAGTTGCGCTGATTACGTGTGACCGTTTCGAAAATTAGTATGAAATATTTGGTGTAAAAGCACTCTTCCGGTCAACCCAGACCGCATGTTACATTTTTCATAAAGAGTCGTAGTACAATTTCGCTGACTACTATTGTGCGCCGGCGAACCGAACCCTCTTTGAAAAAGTAGTTACTCGCGTTTTCAAACTCGCTTTTGTAGCAGCCTTTCATGAAGTGTAGAAAGTTGGCTTGAAGCTTCCCTTAAACAGCTGGCTCACTTACATACAACAACACCACAATTGCTGTAGAAAAATATTAAGTTTGCTGAAAGCACTCTTCTTTCATGTGCTTTAAATAGCAAATGCGCTTTTTTTTATTATTGCTTTCGTACTTTTGTGGAAGAGCAGCAAACCCGAAGAAAGTGCTTTATTATTATTATTGTCGGGGTCAAGCGGGCAAATAAGAGATTCTGTGCTTGAAATAGCTGCTCTTAGGCATTTTTAGATATTTAAGTAATACAACTGTTAATTTTTTTAATTGTTCTTAAAATTTTTGAGAACTTATTCATATAAATCAGCCAAAATTTATTGCTAGGTTTTTATTAAAAAAAAAAAAATTGGAAAAATGTTTTTCAATTAAATTGCTTACAGTTGTCAAAATAGATAAATTTGCAAAAAAATTTCAAATGTGGAATGCAAAATTCTCGCATATTTTTAAGTATCTTTTTCAGAACTGAAACAATATATTTAAAAATATTTAAAAAAAAATTATCTTTTAATAAATAGTTATTTGATTATTTTTTTTTTTTTATAAAAAATTACTTTTTGAACCCAAATAAATTGTTTTTTACGAAAAATAATTTTTTCAACCTAAATTATATAAAAAAAATAACTTTCAGATTTTCAAACAAAAAAAAAAAAAAAATGTAAAATTATTTGTTCAGCTAAAAAAAGTTAATTTTTCAATTTCACAATTTTTTTTTTATTTTTATTTTTTATAAAATAATTAAGTCATTGTTGTAAGAGCTATGTAGCTAATAGTTTTTTTTAATCCTAATCATTATTTTATGTTAAAAAATAATTTCGAAGTATCTTTGGGATCAAGGGGCAATTGACTTGCAATATGTCCTTCTTGCAAATCTTGCTTTGAAGTACTGCGAAAGCGATCCCGCGTTAGGAGCAAATCCTTGGTAGAAGGGGGCAATGTTTTAGAAGATGCACCATTCTCGTAGAATGATGATCCCTATATGGTGCGAAGACAATTATTTGGATTAAGACGAGTCTTAAAGTTAAGCCTATCTACAATGAGATAATAATTAAAAATAATAAATTTTTTTATTTAAATTAAATTTAAAATTAGACTAGGTTACCGTTATATTGCGAGTGTAATACTTAAATTTCAAATAATTTGTGTATAAATTCTTTAAATTAAATTAAATTTTAAATTAATTAGTTTTATTTAATTATTATTTTTTTTTTAATTTTTTCTTATTTATAAATTTATTTTTATTTAATTTTATGATTATGTCTACAATAACGTTCTTTAATTTAATGAAATAAAATTTTAATTTCAATTTTTCTTTTAATTTTCAATTAATTAATTTTTTTTTATTTTTCTTATGTTTTAAGTATTTAATTTCTTTTAATTTTTTTCATCAAATTAATTTTTCAATTACAACTTGAATTTTCCATTTATTAATTTATTTTTAATTTTTATTATGGTTTCAGTTTTGATTTTAATTTAATTTTCATTTAATTAAATTTTTTCAACTTAATTTTTTTTTTTAATTTTTCTTATGTTTTAAGAATGTCTACAATAACATTCTTTAATTTAATGAAATAAAATTTTAATTTCAATTTTACTTTTAATTTTCAATTAATTAATTTTTTTTTAATTTTTCTTATGTTTTAAGTATTTAATTTCTTTTAATTTTTTTCATCAAATTTTTTTCAATTAAAAAAAAATCAATCAACTTGAATTTTCCTTTTATTAATTTGTTATTAATTTGTATTATAGTTTTAGTTTTACTTTTGATTTTAATTTAGTTTTAACTTTCAGTTAATTAAATTTTTTTTCAAATTAAATTTTTTTTTAATTTTTTTATGTTTTAAGTTTTCAATTCCTTTTAATTTCTTTCATCAAAATAATTTTTGATTTTTTTTTTTTAATTTTTAACATAATTAATATTTTATTTATTATTTTTAATATTATTTTCAGTTTATTTTAATTTTAATTTTAATTTTAATTTAAACTTAAATTTTATTTTATTTATAGTTAAATAAATTTTTTTCAACTTATTTTTTTTTTTTTAATTTTTTTATGCTCTAAATTTTCAATTTTCTTTAATTTATTTCATCAAATTAATTTTTTTAGATTAAAAAAAATCAAATCAAATTAAATTTTCCATTTCTTACTACTAAATTTTTTAATATGTTTGAATTAAAATCTTAATATATTATTAAATTTTATTTTAGGGTAAGTATTGATTTTAATTTTAATATTAATTATAGTTTTAGGTTTTTTAAATTTTAATAAAATTTTTGGATAATTAAAATTTTTTCAACCTAATTTTTTTAAGTTTTCAATTTTGATTTTTTTGATAAATTATTTTTTTTTTAAATTAAAAAAATATTTTCAAATCATTATTACATATATATTTAAATATTATATATTTATTATAAAATGCATATAAAAACTTGCTAATAATTTTAATGCATATATTATTGACAAAAAAATATTTTTTCCATATTGATTCCAAGGCTAAAATTTTGTGATTTAATCGTTTAGTATGTACTTAAGTATATTATTGTCGAGTAATTTCTTCAATTCCGCTTTTAAGAGAAAATCATTTCTAAACACATTTTTCTATGCTTTTTCACAGAAAAATTGTTTTAGGTAGATAACATCTACTCATTGCCTACGCTTAAGAGCGTTCGCCATGTTTCTTTGCGTCAAAATATTTACTCTGCCTGTGTTTTACATACGTCTATTCCCTTAAGTGGCTGCCAGCACAAAGTACCGACTTAATTTGTTTTTATTATTATTGCCGGTGAAATCTCAATCGGATCTCTTTGATTTGCATGCAACTCTGCGTTTAATGCTTCATTTGCGGGTTGATTTGTTGATGGCTGAACCTCTTCGTTTCAAATGTACTATCTCTTAATTAATAACGCTCCTATTTTGTGCGCATTCACACAATGAAATGCAGTCTTTATTGACTTCTCTATTTCAATGAAACTCTTATTTTCAATTTCCATAAATTTTTGTAATATTTTTACTATAATTTCTATTTGTGAAAAATAGTGCAGTTTATTTTATTGCTCTTAAAAATGTCTGATTTCTTATCAAAAATTTACAAATCAGTTAGGGTTCTTTTGCTAAGAGCATTCACTATCATCCCATTAAAATATAATTCCGCTTGTAATGCTGAAAAGTAAGAGTCCGTGACTGTTTTGATTGTTTGTTTGCGTGTTTTGCGTTCGCTTAACTTGCTGACAAACAAAATTTAAGCATTTTTACCAGGGCAACAGCAATTTTAATAAGAGTTTTATTGTGACTCTTAGGTGCAAATTTTAATGTTAGACACTTATGCAGGTACACACGCTTACAAACATATTATATATTGTGTTACTTCGTTCCTAGACCTAGGGTTGCACTAATTTTTTGATTTTTAATTTTTTTTTGTATTAAAATTATTTTTATATATTTTTTTTAAATTTGTTTTTAGTGTTCTTTTTTAATAAAATTTTTAATATATTTAGTATTTTGTTTATGATATTATTCTAATTTTTAATATTTTTTATATCTGCATTGTATATCATATTTTGCAACTTCATTTCTAGAGCTAGGGTTGCACTAAATTTTTGACCGTAATATTTTTATTAAAAAAATTTTCAAATATTTTTTTTGCAGTTAAGTTGTTTTTAAATTTTTAATCTTACTTTTTATTGATTTCATATTTTAAAATTTTTTATTTCTTTTTAATTATTTTCTTATGTGCAGATTTCTTAGAGCTAACGATGTACTAAATTTTTTATCATAATATTTTTTATTTATTATAAAAATTTTTTGAAATATTTTTTTTCTATTAAATTTAATTAAGTTGCCCTTTTAAATTTTTCAGTTTTAATGTTTTAATTTTTTTCTATTTATTTAATTATTTAAACTTTTTTTCCGTAAATTTTTTTATTTTTTTTTTTAATTTTGGGATATTTAATGTTCAGTAAATTTTTTTAAAAGTTATTATTTTTTCATTTTATGTTTTAATTTGTTTTTGATTGCATATTTCCTAGAACTAGGGATGTACTAAATTTTATTTTAACCTTTGTTTTTATATTTTGGTTATATTTTTGAATTTATTTTTTGTTTTCTTTTTTATTTAATTTTTTTTTAGCAAGTTTTTTATTTAAATTTTTTTGTTAGTTTCGAAATATTTCAAATTCTGTAAATTTGTTTTAAATTATTATATTTTGAATTTTAGTTTTTTTTTTGTTTTGATTGCATATTTCCTAGACCTCCAGATGTACTAAATTTTCTTTTAATTTTTGTTTTTATGCTTTATTTATATTTTTGAATTATTTTAATTAAATTTTTGTTCATATATTTTTATAACGTTTTTTTATTATAAAGTTTTTTAAATAATTTTGTATTTTTTGAATATTTAATTTTTTTTTTAATTTGGAATATTTACTAAATTTTTTTTTAATCTTTGTTTTTATTTTTGGTTATATTTTTAAATTTTTTTTTTGTAATTTTTTTTGTGTTTTACATTTTCTTAGTAATTTTTTTAATTAATTTTTTGTTATTTTTTTTTTAAGTTTTGGAATATTAAATATTTTGTAATTTTTGTAACATTTTTTTTTTAATTTTAGTATTTTTTATTACGGTTTCAGCATTATTTCTGTACGAAATCAATTATCTAGGGCAATAAAATACAGCGTATTTTTCTAGTGGAGATTTTTATAAATAAAATTTTCCATATCGGATTTTAATTTTTTAATAAACAATATAATGCCATTATTTTCAGTAAAATGTGTTTCTATGGTGATATATATATATAAATTTCAAAAAATGTAATAAATAAAAAAATTACTCAATTAGTTTTATTTATATAATTAATTTAGTTTTCATTTAACGCAATAAAACATTTGAATTTAAAATTTATTTAATTAATTAATTTTTTTTATTTAACTTTTTTTTAATTTAATTAAATAAAATTAATATTAAATTAAAAAAAAAGTACAATTAAATGTAAAAAATAGTTAATTAAATAAATTAATTTAATGAAATTAAATAAAAAAATTGATTAAATTAAAAAAAAAATTTAACAAAAATATAGCCAAAGTCGTTATTTAACTGCAAATTAATGCCGTTTCTAAATTTTTCTTCATATAAGTTCTCTCAAACATTATAATTTCACTATATCATACCTTATAAAAACTAAACATGTACACACCCTAAAACGTAGTCTTCACTACAAAACCACTGTGCAAAAAGGTTCATAGAAAAGCAAATAACCGCTCAGTTATAATTTTTCATTTCATAATGTTTGTGTATGCTCACCGAATAAGTTGTTAACATTAATGTTTGCCGATTTCACCAATTAATTATACGATTCTATATACAAATTAGGCAATTAGTGATTTTTTTAGCGTGTGTAATGCATATCGTAACCAACAAGGTTAAATAACCTCTATATGTCAAACTTTTTTGAAGATAGGCGAGAGCAATCGTGTTTTCCAACGTTGCCATAGCTTTTAGCGCTCGCTTCGTATGTGTGTGTGTTTTTATTGTTGTTGGTATCTTAGCATATTCACATTCAAAGCTTTTCAGCAGTCAATATGATTTGTTGTGGGTGTCTGTCTGTCTG
>CM050325.1:80661376-80742998 GCA_027475135.1 Bactrocera correcta | reverse complement strand
CTTTGTACTTTTTTCTAGTACGAACATATATTTCTAGATGTCATAATCATTTCAACATAAAGACTACCAATTATGTCCATTCTGAGGGAGGTTAGAGCTATGTGTAGAAGTTCACACAAGTGAAGAAAGTTCTCTGACCAGAAACGATTCTTCTACATATATATGGATCAAGCAGTTTACGACTGCCGGTCTTAGACCATATAACCTCTGGGTAGCCAAAACACATCCGTTTGAAGACGAGCTGAAGTGATAAGGCGAAAAACAATGCAAAATAACTCTTGCCAATAGGTGCAACTTCGGACTGAGTAGGCAATTGAGAAGTAAAGTCCTCTCTCGACCAACAAACACCAAACTCTGTAAGTCACTCCTTATTCCCGTCCTGCTATATGGTGTAGAAGCATGGACGATGATAGCATCTGATGAGTCGACGTTACGAGTTTTCGAGAGAAAGATTCTGCAGCAGATTTATGATCCGTTGGGCATTGCCAAGGGCGAATATCGTATTCGTTGGAGCGATAAGTTGTACGAGTAGGCTAAGTTATATCTTCCGAATAGATGAAAACACTCCAGCTCAGAAAGTATTCGACGCAATACCCGCCGGGTTAAGCAGAGGAAGAGGAAGACCTTCTCTCCGTTGGAAACACCAGGTGAAGAAGGACCTGGCTACACTTGGAAAGGCGTTGTCTACACCCATAAAAAAGAAGGGCAAAATATGGACCATTGTTCAGTACAAAAAACATCTCTGGTGAGAGCAACTCACTATCTGAGCTAACTCCGGTTTAAACTATCAAAGTCGAAATGTAAGAAAGAAAATGGATAAGCTTCATTATAATCATCTTGCTGTCTGGAACTCACGCAATCTCACGACTGCTAGGAGAAGTTTCTCAAAATGAACAATTTCGTTTAATAAAATTTATCAAAGGCAATTTTCGACGCATTTCAATTATTTATTCTGCTACGAATCACGCTCGTTGCATAGCACATTAAAACAGCGATACGAGTTTAGTAAAACCTTTTTGCCTCAAATAGCCGCTTAAGGCAACAAAATCACTGCTGCGCCTTTTGCTGCAGCACTTAATGCCATCCATTAAGTTCCAAATAAGTATGTACTTAAAACAACTTGATTTTAAATTGGCATATTTTCGTCATTTTCTTTTGCACTACATTTTGGCAATTGAATTACTTTCTTTTTGTTGCTTTGCGTTGGTATCCTTCTATGTATGCAGCTCATCCAAGCTATGAAGGCTGTATTGCCTTATATTTAGTATTCTTTTATTTTTGAAATTTTGGTGAATTTTGGTCTTTGATTTTTTTGTCGAATATTTTTTCTTTGTAATATTATTTTTGCTTTTTTTTGTTGTATTTCGTTTGCATTGTTTTTGTATTTCTTTTGCATTTTTTTTTGTGTATTTTTTTTCTTTTTTTTTTTTTTTTACTACATTACAATTTTTTTTTGTAATATTTTGCTATTTTCGACATTTGTGCGCACTTTTTGCCGTGTGCTGCAGTTTTCGCTTTGCTCGCTCGTTCCCATCACTGCTCTAATTCTTTTCTTGCTCCGCCTCTATTAGCCTTTTACGTTCTTTGCCTTCTTTTAACGGCAAATGCGGAAAAACAACTAAGCAGTTCTTTGACAGGCAGTTGTTGGAGCTTCAACTTGCTCTAGTAGGTAATGGTTGTTGCTGCCACAACTCCATTTGGCAAGTTGCAACGCTGTTGCTGACCTTATTTTTCATTTATGTACAGCAACTGAGTTACCAAATGACATTATGCGCCGACAAATATATCTACATAGCGTCGCCTGAAATGCAAAATAACGTAACATCAAAAAAATCGAAATTGAGTTTTATGTATTTATATGCCAAAATTTGAAGCTTGCGCTTTGAGGTATAAATAACCAATTTGTAAGTTATAATAACCACTTTATAACCATTAAAATAACCATTTTATAACCATTAAAATAACCATTTTATAACCAAAAATCAAATTTTGTTTCAATTTCGATTTTTCTTCGCCGCACACTTATGAAAAGTGATGTTACGCTATTTTGCATTTTAGGTGACGATATATCGAATCTGTACCCTATAACGGTATGAGCAGCAAGGTTTAGAATTAAAACTTCTTCCTTGCAAGCAAAGGAAGTTGCGCTGTATTAGTTCAACATATACAAAAAAATTTGATATTTTATGGACCCAAAGTCTCTAAAATGATGGCGTCCTGAAATCCCTTGTAGTTAATTAAGGCTTAAAATATTTAACTGCATAAAATAACTATGTTAATTTGTATCAACTCAGTGCCAAAACTCTTTTCTAAAACGTTTTACATTGGTGCAAGTATGGTCTTTTTCGGACTAGTCCATTTTCAGTTGAAAAGGTCTAGTTGTGAACTAGTGTTTTTACGACTAGTCTGATTACAGTCAATAATATCTATTTGTATGATGGCAAGATTCCATCTGGTTCATTTTCAGTTTAAAAAAGTCTACTTATGAACTAGTCTTTTTACGACTAGACGGGGTACAGTCAATAATTTCAAGTTGCACGCTCGAAAATTGCACTTCTGAATGAAATAGTGCTTTTACGACTAGTCCGACTTCAGTCAACAACAACATACATAGTTGTATGCTGGCAAAAATCAAAAAATTAAAAAAAAAAAAATTCACTGCATAATTATTATTTAGAATGTAATATATATGTATGTTTATTAATTCTACTTACCACCTCACCCCCCTTCGACTTATGCGACTTTGACTTGCAAGCGCCTTAATAATTCTGTGCGTCCTAACGCCAATTCAACCGATCTAACGACTGCCTAGCGATATGCTGCATTAGTCAGCTTCTTATGGTCAAGAGACGACGTCCGACAACGAAGGACAGACAGACAGTCGGACGAATGGACATTTCCTCGCAATGCTCGTTGAAGGCCAAAGTCGTATATTTCTGTTCGACTTGACTTTGTTGCGGATACACAGTGACGCACACACTCCACTACACACTTACATACAAATATACTAGTATATGCATCCGTGTCTGTAGGAATGTATTATGGCCAGCCGCCAGCTTGTTTGATCATCTGCCAACTGCTCTTGGCCGTTCGTTCTCTCTCTTTGTTGTGATTCTTATAGATTTCGCAGCTTGTTGGTCACTTCGATTTGTTTTCCCCGCTGCAGCAGCTTTCACAATTATTTCTAGTTGCATTTGTGCAGCTGTGTGTGTTTGTGCCTCGTTTTGTTATCGCAAGAATAGTCATTGCTTTGTTATTGCCGCTACCGGGCGATGTCATAAAGTGACTTACTTGCAACAGCAACGTAAAAACACAAACAACAAAACAAATACAAATACAAACACAAATAGAAAAACAAAAACAAATACATTTGCCAAACGTAATCCGTCCTGAACGACAACTGGATTTTGCCTGTTTGCTGAGCCGGTACTAGATGGCTTAGTTACTCATGGCAAATATAAATGCGAAAGTACCTGGCGCAACGCTCGGGGCTTACATACATACATACACACCTTTGTGCATGTATATACATACATACATGCGTGTGTGTGTGTTGTTGCAGCGCCATTCGTAGGCAGCAAAGTATTTAGTTGTTAGCCGGCGGTTGGTACGTGTGCTCCTCCTTTGGTAGAAGTGGGTCCCAGCTGTTGTTGTTGGCTTGTTGTTGCTTGTGATTGCTAACTCTATTTGTGGACAACTGTAAACACAATGTTGTTTGTTGTTTTTTCGGCTGCACGCTTCGATTGCCGTTCGGCTTTGCCAAATGCGGCAGCAACGCGCTGGCGGATACTTGCTTGCTATTGCAATTCCTGCTGCAACACATTACACCTCCCCCTCCCCCTTATAAAAGCTGTGTATTCGACTTGTTGTTTACTTTTCTTTGTTTTTTACGTTTGTTTTCTTTTCGTGTTTTTGGTCCCGGAATTTTGTTGTTCTCGATTGCATATCGTTGCCCACATAGTCAGTCGTCTGTTTGCGTAGCAGCCTTGTTCTCGTGCCTTTATTGGTTTGGTTTGACTTGCAGCTAGCATAATTTTGGTTTCTGCTTTGTAATCGTTATCACTGCGTTGCAAAATTTTCGTGTAGGAAAGTGTTTTCCGGAAAAGTGTTATGCAAATACGTAATGTGTGGTTGATGCCTGAATGTTTGCCGATTTTTTCTTATTTTTTTTTTTTTTTTGTATACCTCTTGCTGCTATTCGGCAAATAAAATACTCGTACATATGTAACGAGTTCACAGATATTGCTGAGAGGCATTTCGAAATTTCTTCAAGTTAAATACATATAAACGCACTGTTTATGAGTTGTCTATGGAGACACGTTAAAAACAACTCTTTTATTTTAGGTATTTTTTCTCTACAATTAACACTCAGGTTTCAATAATTTTATTATTCTTAAAACATATCAAATTTTAAATTAATATATTAATGTATCGCTTGTTTCCATTTGGACTGAAATGCTAAGGTCAGAATGCCTCTCTTTGCCACACGATTTGGTGAAAGAGATCAGCGAATTGTATCATTTCAAGTGACCAATTTGACAACTCTAACACTTGTAAAGGTTTAGATGAATTCAAAGTTATACTACAATAAAATACATAATAGCTTGCTAAAGTGCTAGGCTAGTTATGTGTTTTCTAAAACTATATTGTTATACCCTGAATAGGGTATGTCAAGTACGTAACCCGTAGAAAACGTCAGAGACCTTATAAAACGGAAACTTAAATGATCAGCATATTGAACTGAGCCGATTTAGCCATGTCCGTCTACCTGTATATATGTGAACTAGTCTCTCAGTTAGACTAGACATCTATTTAAAATTTTGCAAACATTCTTTTCTCAACAAGAAGCTGTTCAATATCGTTGTTTACTATCCCTATCACCGATATAGGACCACTATGGCATAAAGTTGCCGTGCAAACTGAACGATCGGCATCAAGTTAAAAAAATGGAAAAAGTGGGCGTAGTTCCGCCCTCTAATAGGTTTAATGTACATATCTCCTAGACCACTAAAGCTCAGCATAATTCGGGGGAGAGACAAGTGTAAAAAAATGGCGCATCCTGTTGACATTGATCCTAACTCTCCTGGTGGTCTGAAAAAAAAAATCAAAAGAAATTCTTAACCAGTAAGGATGCTGTTATAGTCCGGGAAGACGAAATTTTTTTTTTTTTTTGAAAAATGGCGACTGCCTGAAAATAAAAATCATTTTTTACGCTTTTTTTTGAAATTCCTGATTTTTTTTAAATATAAAAAACAAAAATTTTGAAATAATGCTGGTAGGAACGATAAAGGATTATATAAAAGAGGTTCACACAAAATTTCAAGTAAATCTGCTGTATAGAACTTGAAATAACGTGTGGAAAAAAATAGCTTCGAGAAAAACGCGTTTAAAGTTTAGGAGACAATTCTAGTGAACACAGACGCCACCTCACAAAATCGGCTTTATCTCCGAAAATAAGTCGAGTTTTGAAAAATCCTCCCTAGGTCATATTTTTGAAAGTCTAAACTTTAAATATATGAAAAACAAATCGAATTTTTCAAAATTCTAGATTAGAATACCCCTTTAACACTGGACGTTCTTTGCTAGTCGATTCGACCCACAATCATCGTGTTTTGCAAACAGAAGCAAAATAGCGATGCCCGTCTATGGTTAAAAACTGTTAAAAGCGCGATGGATCAATAACTAACTACCCCAGAGAGATTAAAATTTACCCGCAGGATGGTATGACAGGGATTTATTGGAGACCGGCACCAACCATATATATCTAGGTGAAAACAGATATATCGCGACCCGCTCGACCGATTTCAACCAAATTTGATATGTGGCGTTCCTCTGACATTTTTATGTTGCAGTGCGAAATCGGGCTACAGCCACGTCTACTTCCTATATAACACAATTTTAAAGTCCATCAGATTTTTTCCGTACAAAACTTTACACGAATAATGTCTTTAGTGTATGCCTTATGGCAAAATATTGTCCAAATCGAGCAAAAACTGTTCAAGTCTAAAATTTCTTTCGATAGGACGACGGGTTTAGGAACATTCTTCTTCTATAACCATACAAATATTTTACATTTTGTCTTCAATAAAAGTAAAAATACAAACCAAGCGAAAGTGAAATGTGAATAGTCTTAACAGATAAAAAATATAATAAAGCTCCATTTGAAAGACCCTCATAAACCGAATTTCTGTCTGCTTTATATATATAGTTACTGTTCATGAAATGTGGGTTGCTTACACCAACGTCAAGCGAACACGGTCGTGGTCGAGTCGCGATTAGTCGGCGTAAACGGTGGCCAAGCTAGGGTTGGCGGTCAGGAAGATTTTGGTTAGGTATTTGGAAGGATTGTTTAGTACTCATCTACTATGACTTGCTGCACCACGGTCCAACTCTTATTTCGAACTTGTATTCTCAACAATTCGACAGTTTGAATACGTTTGAATGAAGCAATCTCCTAGAAATGGCTAGCGGTGACTAATAGAATAAGAATTGTGTTCATCAATAAAACGCCAAGCCAGACATATCGATAGCAACTCGCCGTTATTTCCCGGAATTAGGTTGCGCTATTCTTATGCGCCCACCTTATAGTTTGGTCTTCATCACGTCAGGAACAATCTATTATCACTAGTTTTTTTGGTTTAAAATTCGCCTAAAGCTAAGTTTCGCTGAAAATATTTCTATTAGAGTGATATTATTAAGGGGGTAGTCTAGTCTAGTAATTTAAAAAATCGATTTTTTTTTTAATATTTTCAAAGTTTAACTATTCAAGAAAATGTGTACAAGAGGATTTTTCAAAATTCAAACTATTTTCGGAGACATAAGCATTTTTCTGACCCGGCATCCAAACTGGTTCGGCCGGAACGCGAAACTTTAAACGCATTTTTCTCAAACTGACTTTTTCGGAACGATGCCCACGATTTCTCAGGTTCTACTGGACCGATTTACTTGAAATTTTTATAGAGTCTTCTTCATAGGCTTGTCTATGGTTGGAACTAGCCCCATCCCAAAGTTTTTATTTTTAAAAAATTCGAAATAGTCAGAAAAAGTGATAAAAAAAAATTTTTTTTCAGGCAGTCGCCATTTTGTGAAAAAAAAAATGTTTCCCACTTTTCCGTAGTTCCGACCATTGCGACATTATTCTAGATTCATAATCATTTTTTTTTTTTTGGTTTCAGATATGTAACTAGGAGGGTTGAAATCATAGGCTTGGACACGTGGAAATTTTTAGAGACCCCCCACTTCGTCAGCTCATAATTTTTGAATTTTTTTACTTTTTTTAGTTTTTCATTTTTTTCTGTACTCTTCAAAAATTAATAAATAACTAATAAAAAAATGTATACTAAAAATATTAATTGCCTTTTTTTACGACACTTTAAAAATTACCTGATATTCATGCTTCTAGACTAGAATACCCCCTTAAATTACCTTCAAAATTTAACATAATTCACCTAAATCGGATAATTCTAACTTTACTAAATAAAGTCTAAAACTTAATGAAAACAAAAATTATTACAAAACACGATTTATTCACTCATTAGAAAACAGTAGGGATTTATTGCATGCGCGCAAAAGTGACAGAAAGCGATTTTAAAAGGAATTAAAATAAGTTTTTCACTCCTCCCAATATCCGCTCTCATAATGTGACATTTGCAAAAGATATTGTCACACATTTAATCCCCGACACTGCCGCTGCGTAATAGCAAATGCAATCATTTCATACAGAGTTGCATATGTTAACGGTCATATGCATTTTATTGCGCGTTATTGCACTCCATTCTCGCTCCTTCGCTCCTTTTAAGTTATTAAGCGGTTTTACAAGTTTGTTTGATAACTTAAGCTGTTGATGTTTATTTTTAACAAACATTTTTCGACTACATTAACTACACTGAAACTTCGAATTTAATTAAATCCTGGAGGATGGGCATTTTCCGCGCTCCCACTCCTTCTCGCTCTCCCACTCTCTCTCAACCTCACTCTCTGTCTCTCTTTGTCTATGTAAACGTTTGACAGCCACCGCAGTGTGAAAGCTGAGGAAGTTCACAGCATGCCCCGACCACTCCATAAGTTGTGGTCGTAGTCATGGTTGTTGTTGTCATAGTCGTAGTCGCAGTTGTCTTGCATTTCCGTCCGCATGAATTTCCATTACCGTAATTAAAATTCCTGCTTGATTTTATAGAAAGCGCTCAACCACTAGACTGACTAAGGCGGTGAAGTTAGTTGTGCTCGTACTTTTAGTAACAACTTGTCGGAGTAAATATTAAAGCCAAAAGCAACGCTTACAATTGGCGTTGTGGAAGAAAGTAAGAGAGTGTGTGCTGGTCTGTTATTTGCTACGAGCGAGCTGGGAGTTTCCCAAGATCTAGTCAAAACGTCACTTTCTTCTTACTTTTGTGGGTGGTTGTATGCATGTTTGAGCCCTTTCTTGCTAATACATTTGTTGCAAACACATATACCCCACACACACTCATTCTTACAAATTTGTGCGCATTTTTTTTAATAACATTTGCCCGCAATTTAATTTCTTTACCACTTTGACACTATGCAAGCAATTTTAATTATACCGCCCCAACACTCCTGGGGCTGTAACGTAGGAAAGAAATAAGAAAATAGAAGAGAAATATAATGACGACAACATGAACAACTCTATTGCTGGGGGCAGAAGCGAATTCGCATATTTTTAGTTCACTTGAAATGCGGTCGGTCGGTCGGTCGGTCTGTGGTCGCCCTTTGCAGCCATTTTGAGTAAACTAGCCAATACATAAATATACATACATACATATATATACATACATACATATATATACATACATACTACTATATATGTACTTTCTATGCACCAAAGTATCCGACGTCACTTCGCAAACTTTTGACACGAGAAATTGTTGTTGTGGGGAAGTTGTTGCTTCTAATAGAAATATGCTTTTTCGCGCACTTCTCGCCTGCTCCTTTCTGTTGTGGTCACTTGAACATTTTTGGTGAAACCAATAAACATACAAACATGTCGCTTTACAGCACTGCGAATGCCACAGTTTTATGGTAAACTAAATACCATTCGTCACCCAATTTTTTACAGCTTGTTTTGTTGCTTTGCTACCGCCGAACTTTGGCTTTATTAGTTGTTACTTCCAATTAGCCGCGTTCTGCTTTGTTTTTGTACTAAAATATAAAATTGAAAAGTAAGTTAAGAAACATGGTCCAGTTTTTAGACTCGCTTCACTCTGCTTCTGTGATCGGTGGTTTTATAATAACACTGATGACCGCTTTTCAGGTTTCTGTTATGATGTTTTTTAGCAATTTTTAGGTAGTTGTGCCAAACAGTTTACTTAGAGATCGTTAAATATTTTGATGTTTTATGCCATTTGATCCATTTTGGGTTTTCCTATTTTCTTAAAGAAAAAAACACAGAAACTTCGAATTTATTGGAGAATGTTTATTTTCATTTTACGTCTCAGATGGTCCATCCAATCCAATTCCAAGTCCAATTTCGATAACTCGTTCGAGCAGTTCGACTGGTAATTGGCAAATTACACGCGAGATGTTTTGCTCCAAGGCATGTATCGAAGCAAGATTGTCCGCATAGACTTTAGACTTTACTTATCCCCACAGGAAAAAGTCTAACGGTGTTATATGACACGATTTTGGTGACCAATCGACCGGCCCAAAATATGAATAATAAAAAAAAAGACCATTAATTAAGGCGATACGTGGGAACCAAATGTCGCCGAGATCACAAGCTTCAATTTCAGGTTTCAAACAGGCGTCGCTCGGTTACGTTCTCACTTATTTTCACATTATTTTCGAAAAAATACGATCTACTAAATAAACTGATAATAATAATAATAATAATAATAATAATAATCGAAGAAATACGGACTGATGATTCTAACGGCCCACAAATCACACCAAACCGTTGATTTTCTGGATGAATAACAGCTCTTCAAACTCTTCAGGTTGCTCTTCGTCATAAATGCGGCAATTTTGTTTGTTTACTTATCCATAGATCCAGTAATGGTCGTCATCGCTGAACAAAAGAGACCATAGAATGTAACGATGTCGCTTGGGAAGGTCGTTCGGCTTCAGTTCTTGCACAAGCTATATTTTTTATGCTGTCAATTTAAGATCTCGACATAAAATGCGCCAATTCGTTGCATTCGTCAGTCCGAGCTGCGGCGAACGACATCGAATCGACTCCACTATCAAAAAAAACTATTGAAAAAAGTACCTCTACTTCGATTACTCTTTGTATACAACATATATTAAACCATACATTTTTCCCCTATTAAAGTCTAATATATTTCCATTAAACTTTTACTAAGCAAATTTCTTTTTATTTTACAGGTAAGCAAACAAATAATGCTGATTTTATGAACGCTATAAGTAAGTTAAAATATCTCTCTAAATTTTGTTTAAATTCTTATTGCATACACATATGACTATTATAAGATTTCAAATGCCGAAAACAAATACTTGGACTAGATTTGTAATCGTTAAAAATCGAACTGTTTTGTTTTATTAACTAGACTCAGTTTCCTTTAGTATAATTCAGTATAATTTTGCCAGAACCGTATACTGTATTGAGTTGGATTTGTATTTTTTATTTGGGAGTTGGAACCAGTCCCATATTTTTAAATTAAAATTTAAAATAATTTGCATAAAGTTATGTTAGGTAAATAGGATGGTTTTTCGTGAGGCCGCATATAGTTCCACTAGGACAGTTAGAGTCGCCTGTCCGTTGTGATGCCCAGAATTGCTGATATGGATCAAAAATGATATCGACAAAGCGCCAAGAACCAGCCACAAATTTATTGAGGCAGATAATATCTATAAAGTATATCATTTCGACCGTGTGAATCTTGCCAAGAACGAGTAGTTTAATGACCTTCCTTTTGTGTTCCACTCTGAACCAGAAGACTTTGTTTGGCTCAATTAAATAGATCCCATGAAGTAATACACGAAGACAGAGGAACCTCACTGATGAAATTTCGATGCCGTTTCTTGCAAGCTCATCGCCTGTATAATTTCCAACGATTCCGTTGTGACCAGGCACAAGTTAATATGGAAGTAGCTTGATGCTATTGCAAGTGAGATCATGCAATCCTAGACTAGCTCCTGTCAGCGACAACTGTGTAAACTAAGTTTTACAAAATTAAAGAACAAATATTTAAATCTGCAAAAAAATATCAATTCTTAGATTGAATTGATGATAAAATTTTAGATTGGATTGATATATTTTGTTGTTTTCATCGTTGCCAATATTCTATTTAGTTCCAGTAAGTCGGATATTATCATCGAGGTTATCTAAGGAACGGTTCATATAAATATAAAAAACTTCTGAATTGGCATAAAATATCGGTGTCTTTGACAGGCGAGCCTATGTAGCTGGAACGGACTCGGATCTTTATCTGTTCGGAAGAATATTTCGAAACTTATTTCCGATTATTTCTCAAGCGGCTTTAAGGGGGTATTCTAGTCTAGAAGCATGAATTTCAGGTAATTTTTAAAGTGTCGTAAAAAAAAGGCAATTAATATTTTTACTATCCATTTTTTTATTAGGTATTTATTAATTTTTGAAGAGTACAGAAAAAAATTAAAAACTAAGATAAGTTAAAAAATTTCAAAAATTATGAGCTGACGAAGTGGGGGTCTCTAAAAATTTCCACGTGACCATGCCCATGATTTCAACCCTCCTAGTTATCTGAAACCAAAAAAAAAAGATTATTAATCTAGAATAATGTCACAATGGTCGGAACTACGGAAAAGTGGGAAACATTTTTTTTTCACAAGATGGCGACTGCCTGAAAATTTTTTTTTTTTTAAATTTTTCTGACTATTTCGAATTTTTTAAAAATAATAAAAATTAAAATTTTGGGTTGGATCTAGTTCCAACCATAGAGAAGCCTATAAGTCTATTGTTAGAAATAGCCCCATCCCAAAATAAAAATTTTTATAGAGAAAGAAGGCTCTTTAAAAATTTCAAGTAAATCGGTCCAGTAGAACCTGAGAAATCGTGGGCATCGTTCCGAAAAAGTCAGTTTTGAGAAAAACGCGTTTAAAGTTTCGCGTTCCGGCCGAACCAGTTTGGATGTCCGGTCAGAAAAATGCCTATATCTCCGAAAATAGTTTGAATTTTGAAAAATCCTCTTGTCCACATATTCTTGAATAGTCAAACTTTGAAAATATAAAAAAAATCGATTTTTTTAAATTTCTAGACTAGAATACCCCCTTAATTCTGGTCTGTCAAGTGGGTTTCTGTTCTTTCTCATTCTCATTCCATTCCATTGCAACCATTCTAAGGCTGCTTTTATATAGTGACATTAAGCGAGATCGGCCGAAAAAAAAACTTGGACAGACTTCATGTTGTCTTAAAAATGGTAGCCATTTCTTTCGTAATCATTACTTGGCATATATTTCACGTTTGATTGTACCCGATGTAACGATTAAGTGGTTGTATAAAATTCCAGTACATTACGCAGCATTCGAATTTCTTAGCAAAATCTTTCGTCAGCTTCTTTGTTCATTGTTTTGTGGCTTCGTTCTAGATGGTGTTTCTGGCCGGAACTTGCTGTGCCCTGTTTGTCTTCAGCTCAGCTTCCTTCTGCGTTGTGCGAAAGAAAGTCTCTGAGCAGCCAGCCTGCCTCACCAATTTCCTTCTCGAAATGCTTGGGTCTTGCTTGAGGATGATCACAGCGTTTTTCGCCTTTTCATGATCACGTGGCTATTTATTTTTACCAGAAGTTTTCTTCTTCCTATCAGTAGCGATATCTACTTTAAAGCGTTTAACAACGCGAAAAATGGTTTAAGGGTTAGTCCCTGCCTCTTTTGAGTTTTCTTAAAAGTCTTCCGTGGATATTTCGTAACTTATTTCCGTCTAAAACAACCAAACCAATAAAGTTTAGAATCTTTCCGCTAGATGATGCTAGAATTAATTATCTGGAAGTTAAATATTTTTGCTGGGCATTGAAGCCTCCCACGTCACTTAAAAGTGAAAAATTTTAAAAAAGTTGTTTTTTATAATATAATAATTATTAGTATCGAATACATATCGAAAATTTTTTCGAAAAACCTCTGCTTCAGAAAAATATAGAAACTTATTTTCATTGTGGCGACGGTTCCAAGGCCAAGACACCTTAATATACACATATTCTCTAAATGAATAAGACACTACAAATAATTGCACCAACGAGGAAATCAAAACTAAAATTGACCATAAATATTAATATACCGTTATATATGTACGTGGATACATATCTATAAGTATATACTTATATATAAACGCTTTAAGACCGATAAAATTAGCAAAATTACATATTATTATTTCTTAGTGGCGGCCACTAAAGCTTACACGGTATGGCAGAGTGTGATTTTAAAACAATTTGACCCTGAAAAGGACAAATTGTGGCGCCAACGAATCAAAATACAACCGAACTTGCGAGCAATCGAAGGCAAAAGCGACCACAAATCAGTGTCACGGTGGGGATAAAGCAAACTTAAACAATTTTATTACACAAAGAAGACGACATGAAAGTATATACACACATATACACGCATATATTTTTATATTACAGTATATAAGTCTGTATGTATGTGTGTGCTTGCGTAATGCTGTAATATAAATTGAATAGAAATGGGGCGCTAAAAGCCAAACATCATTCTTGTTGTGTAAGAGTATTTTATTTAATTCGATGTGGATACATATGTATGTATTTATAACTGCATATATGTATGTAGCACTGCGGCATTCATTGCGCGTGGCACATTGTAAAAAATCAATAATTGGCATACTCTGTCTGTGGCAAGGCTGTCATTCAATATGCATGCGCTTGTGTAGTGAATTTTAGCATAAACATACACACACATAGCTATGTACATACACATATACTTATTCGCTGACATACATATTTACATTCACACATACGGACATTTACAAGCATTCTATTTACAAAGCGCCGCACACTAACCTTTATCTGCCATTCCATTATGACCGCGTTCCGCTATAAAATTAATTTGTTTGCCTCTCGGCCAGTAAAAATTTGTTTAATTAAAAGAAAAATTAATGATTTAATGATATGCCTGCAAATAAATTTCTAGCAACGAGTGGCAATTTGAACTTGAAAGGCCATGGAGCTTTGGATTTTTTTCTTGTTGTTGCTATTTACATAGAATTTTTAAGAAAACAATGTGTAAAGCGTCTCAAAGGGCATCTCTTTGGCGCACACTCATGCAAATTTTATTGCTTGAATAAAAATTGTTACGGTTTAACGGTAGTTAGTGCTATGATACTTATGCCCTCAGGTTTTGGTTTGCTTTATTATTTGATTTTATGATTTTTTTTATTGCTTTGAGTAAGAATTTAATTTGCTTTACAATATTTAAGTTGTTTTTTTTTTTGCTTTTTTTTTACAAATTGTATGGAGCCTTTGAAATATTTCATTAAATAACTTTTTTTGGATATTTTAGTTTCTTCTTTTCTGTTTAATTTTAGTAAAATTATTTGAAATTTGGTTTTCAAACATTTTGCGTAAGTAGCTGATAATATGTAGCTAACGGTTGATCTCAAAATCTTAAAATAATCAAGATGCATACACATTTGTATGTATATAGCGAGTTTTTCTATCAAAGTTTCATCTCGGTATCACATTTGGTATCAAATTTGACCCGGACAGCTCAAACTTCACACAGAGCGAAATCCAATCTGGTTCAAATTTGCTCTTTAGATTTATGCTTCTGTTAGTACAATAGACACTTTGAACAAAAAAAAATATTTTGCTTATTTTTAATCCAGTCATTTAAGCTTAAATTAGGTAAGAATCTCGGAATTCGATATACCCATTTATATGTCTGAAAATACTTGTATATTGACACCCTAAAGTTGTCGCAAAACCTCCGTATGATAGGGTATATCGAATTCCGAGGTGAACTTACTATAATGACTGGACTATTTTACTGAAATTCGTCGAATAAAATTGTCCGTTACAAAAATTCGATTTTTTAAATCAAAATATTTTATTTTAAAAATATGTATTAGATTTGAAAAATTATTTTTTATTAAAATTCGTCGAATAAAATATAGAAAAAAAAATCGATTTTTTAAATTATAATATTTTTTAATTTTTTTTTTATACATTTTTGAAAAAACTATTTTTCACTGAAATGTGTCGAATAAAATAAAAAGAGTCGATATTTTAAACTAAAATATTTTTTTTTTATATTTGAAAAATTATTTTTTTTTTTTACTAAAATTCGTCGAATTTTATATTTTATTCGACGAATTTCAGTAAAAAAAAAAAATAATTCCATTTTTGTATACTAAAATATTTTATTTCAAACATTTGTTTTAGTTAGGTTATGTTTCATTAATAAAAAGTTTTAATATTTTCGAAACCCTATGTATAATATGTTAAAACATAACTTTTCTTAGTTTGTTTTTAGTTTAAATAGGAGATAATTTAATGCTGTCGAATAAACTATACAAAAAACCGATGTTTTTAATTAATATATTTTTTTTTAATTTTTTTTTATATATTTGAAAATACTATTTTTCACTGAAATTTGTCGAATAAAATAAAAAATGTTGATATTTTAAATTAAAATATTTTTTTCTTTATATTTGAAAAATGATTTTTTTTTTACTGAAATTCGTCGAATAAAATATAAAAAAAAAATCCATTTTTGTATACTAAAATATTTTATTTCAAACATTTATTTTAGATTTGGAAAATGGAGAAAGAAATCAAGTGGTTATGTTTTATTAATAAAAAGTTTTAATATTTCCGAAACCCTTTGTATAATATGTTAAAACATGACTTTTCTTAGTTTTTTTAGTTTAAATAGAATATAATTTAATGCCAGAGATAATAAATTTTGCCCCAATTCGATCCGATGTTTAGTTTTTTTTCTATCTTGCCTGCCAAATCAGTAAAATCGTAAAAATGACAAACCGAGAAATCACGCGTCAAAGTTTTCACTTTCTGCCCAAGCGCTAATATATCTGCTAAACGCTCGGTCACTATTTCCCTTCTAGCTTCGAAAATTTTTCGAATTTTTATCTATAACTTTGGGGACATATTCTTTGATATTTTTTAAAGAGATTTAAGCAAAAAAAAAATCGATTTTTTGAAGCTTCAAAATCGGGCTCCCCCTTAACGTGCAGAGTAGAGGCTCTCGACAGCTTTTATGGAAACTTACATACATTGACTCAACGCGTATTCCGAAGGCGTCATTATATTTAAAACCCTTTAAGTCATTAAGGACTAACTATATCCGCTTATGTAAACATATATAGACTTGTATAATTGATATGCAATTTAGGGTTTGTAAATATCTCTACCTTCACATACGGTCTACCCTTCCGACCGCCTGTCTTAATGACCTGTAAAGTGCCACAACATTAAAAGCCCGACATAAATAGCGAAATTCGCCGAGTTTATTTGAATTATTGCAAGTACTATGGATTTGAGTTTATTTACCTCTTCCTATGCGCCGTGCTTTACTTGCTTTACTTGATACATTCATCAATGCGCTGCTCCCCTTTTTTAAATTTGCCGCAACGATAGACCTCAAGTGTGTCGTCTACTAGAGTACGTGTGGTTACTCGTGAGCCAATGTGTTCTTTTTTTTTGCGATTTCATATGATAACCAATCAATTTCGTCAGGTTGACAGACAGACTAGCTGAGGCAAACAAGTAAGCCGCCAAACAACCCTCAACGCAACTTAGCGATAGACCGCAAAATGTAATTCAATCCGTTTGCGGTGGCAGATTGAGGAAATAAGGTTAGCTGCTCAGCGGCGGCTAGGCGGTGTTGCCACACATTCAAGTACACACAACGGTATATACGCGTTGGTTGATTCACATGCCTGCCGCTAACTTCAACACCATTACTTTTATGCCTTCTACATACATTTACACGCAAGCAAAGCAGACACAAAGTGTATGAGAGCGCTCGAAAAAACGCCTAAAGTACGCCGAATTCGTTGTGGAAGGGTTAAAATTGCGAGTTAAGGTTTACTCGCATTATTTATACGCATACGTATGCGTATATATGAAGGCTTTGTGCGATTTATGCCTTCGGAAGGTGTTGCAGAATGCCTAATGTGCGTGTGCGAGGGCGTATGAGTAACCTGAAACTTGACATGTACGACCTAGCGAACTTTTTACAGTTGGCGCAGCAAGTTTCGGTTAACATCATTCGAAACTTTGCTCGTGCAGCATATGATTAATGCGTGTTAATGTCCAAAAGATGAATATTTTAAAAATATATATGCGTTTAATGTCAAGGCGAGCAGCATGCTTGTGGTTTACAAGGCATTAATGCTGCACTCATACACACGCAGTTGTCATTTTATCTGCTTATAAAGGCTTAAAGAGGAGTCAATGTGGCGCAAAGTCCTTTATTCTTCATTTTCAAATTCTAAAGATTTCAAGTGACATAAGCGTATATTTATACTTCACATGAGCGTAGAGCCAGTGGGGCGCTCGCAGAGTAAGTGAACTGACCCTGTGAGAAATTGAGTGCTGCGTGTTTAGGTCGGTTTCTGGTTATAATTTTTTTTTAATCTAGAAGTTATTTATAGAATCGTTATTAAAAAAAAAAATTAAAAATATTTTATTAATGTTTCAAAAACTTTTTCTAAATTTATAATAAATTCAAAACAAAAATTTATTGAGGACTTAACATACAAATTTGCTAATTAATTATTAAAAATCGTGATTTACTTATTTTTTATTAAAAAATTCTAAAATTTAAACCAAAATATGTTTTTTATGAAGACTTAACACACAAATTTCTTAATTATTTTTTATTTTGTGAAAAACTAAAAAAAAATTTGTCCAAATTTAATTAGTGTGATAATTAGAAAAAATTAGGCTAACGGCTTACAAATGTAAAAGAAAATTAATACTTTGCTATTCTTTTTGCATAGACTGTGAATAAAAAAATTTTTTTAGACTTTTTACTAATAATATTATTAAAATAAATTAAGCTAACGGTTAAAAAAATTTTAAAGGAAATTAAATAAATTACTTAAAGTTTTTTTTTTTTTAATTTTGATTACTTTTGAGCATAAAAACTGTGAAATATACAAAACTTACGGTTTTAAATCTAAAAAGAAACTCCATATTTTGAAAATTATGAATAAAATTTTTATTTAATTTAAATTTAAAAAATGTTAAGAAAGAAAATAGGTAAACTATTGAAAAATTGTAGAGAAAATTGTTAATATATTCCCCCAATATAACAGTTTTATATTTCTTTTGTAAAAATAATAATTTTTTGTAAATACAAAAATAGTTTATATACTTTATTTTTGAAATTTTTGATAGAAATTTTTTAATTTTTTTTTGTGACAATAATAAGTTTTTGTAAATACAAAAGTAATTTATATATTTTTTATATATAATAATAATTTTTTGTAAGTACAAAAATAGTTTATATATTTTATTTTTGAAAATTTTATAGTTTTTTATTTTATTTTATTTTATTTTTTTTTTGAAAATTTTGATAGATTTTTTTTATTTTTTTGTTTTTTTTTTTTTTTATAACAATAATAAGTTTTTGTAAATACAAAAGTAATTTATATATTTTTTAGTTTTTTATATTTTTCATATTTTATATCTTTTTATATTTTTAACTTTTTTTATACATACATTTTTTTTTGAAAAAAAGATAACTTTTTGTAAACACAAAAATAAAGAAAATTGTAATCTTCTTTGTTTCGAAAAACTTTGAAATTTGACGCAAAAGCTGCTCATCACTTCCTCCTTCCTTTACTCACAGGGCATTTACAGCAGTAATTTTTACACGCACACACATGCCTTTACCCCCACTGTTATTTGCATATTTCGCTTCAATTGAAAAGGATACAATACATTATAAACAAAAAACAACACAAACAAACACTTCAACCATAGCGCGCATTATATCACGCATCGCCGCCAAGGATATCAGCGTGAAGACACATAAAGCTTGTAATGGATCTGACACAGTATATGTTAATGTTAATGACAGCAATGCAAGCATAAATTGCGTATATGAAATCTGTGGGAAATAATTTTAATAAAAGAATATAAAATGTAAATATATGCTTCATCATAACTGTTGGCTGGTATATACACGCCTCTTTGTGTCTTTACAATAATTTAACCCCCTTCATTAACCGTATAATTCTATACTTTTCGTGGAGACTTATCATTGCCACATCCCTGCTACTGTCTGTCAGCTTTCTCCCCTTGATATTTGCGCTCGATATGTGATTCATGCTTTTCTTCATCTTCGTTGTCGATTTGTAGCACTCATTGTTGTTTCAAATGCACTCAATAACGTGGCAAACTACTCATAGTTCTTTCAAGCGGCTCAGTGGTGAATATTACTGTTCATTTGAAACCTTAGTGCTTTAAAAATAGAAATATTAATAACTAATAAGTAAAATATAATATTGCTCATATTTTGTTTACCGCTTTTAATCAAGGCCAAAATGCACAGCACAGATTTGATAATTTTTATACCTTGAACAGGGTTTATTGAGGAAGTATTCTTTTCTATAGGCATGAATTTACGGTATTGTTTGAAGTGCCGTCCATTTTTCAATCAGTTCTTTATTAATATTGTAAGAATGCTGGAAAAATTCGAAAAATACAAAGTTCAACATTTCAAAGTTGAAGTTGGTAAAGTTTGAGGTCTCAAAAATTTGGAATTGGATCTGAAACTATAAAAACATTATTCATCTAAAATAATGTTCTACAGTGTTCTACAAGTTTTGTTTAATTTTTTTTGACTGTTTCGAATATGAATTTTGGTATTGCATAGTTCCAAACATAACCATTATTCAGATAAATCGGTCCAGTATAACCTGAAAATCTGCGGGCTTAATTTTTCGAGAAAAATGCGTTTAAAGTTTGGTGTGTCACCACCGGACAGTTTTCAGTCAATTGAGCCATGTTCGTCTGTCCGTTTGTCTTATATCGATCTAATGTTTTTTTCTATCTATTAGAAACCCTCTCAAAATATACAAGAACCACATTCGCCTTTTAAACAATTAAATTTCGAATGTTTTAGCACCCTATAGAGTTCTTCGAACATAACCTAAAATGTTTTCAGGCAATTTCATGTTGTTTCAAAGCAAAAAATGACTCGATTCACCTCTAAATTTCCTCAAGTTAAAAGTTAAAGAGCAAAGCATATACTAAACTGGGCTAACTGAATAAAAAAAAATTTAGAAACTCCAGGGCTAAATTCAAAAACAACCATACATCATAAACAACCATACTCACTTCCATACAAGGATGCTCAAAAAATTCACAGTAAACAAGCTTGTGCATGTGTTAAACTTATGCAAGGATACTCAATTGATAACTCCACCCCCTCCACACATACACACATCCATTTACGTTTACATATGCAAGCAGTTACTGTCGTGTGTATATGTGTGCGAGTATACCGAGGTGTCGTCTGACATAACCTCTATAGTGCAGCATCAACGAAAACAAGTGTATGCAACGAAAACATCAACAGCAAAAGAAAAAAGCAGCAACAACAACAAACAAACTTAAACAAAAGTATAAAAAACAAACAGCAACAACTGAGCACAACAAGAAAAAAACTAAACAAAATAATTTACAAGTGCAAATTTTAATAGGTCAAGGACTTTGGCCATGAATCACCACCTACGAGCTATGAGCATCAGAGTACATGCAATTTTGCGTAAACAACAGCAGCAGCGCCAGGTAAAACAATTACGACGGCATTGATTGAATAAAGTAGGTGTAGACTGCAGGCATTGCTGTAAAGTGGCGGCTTGGGAGAATAGCCCTTACATCCTTTTTATGCATAATAATAGCATTGTAGTTGCGGGTGCCATTTTCCATGATCGCACCTCACACTCCCCCTATTTATGCCACAATAAAGCAGTTATATAAGGGTTACCATCGCTTTACTGAATTATACCAGATCGCACTAGCGAACAAGTTTAAATAAACTAGTTGACAACCCTAATTTTAATTTATTTAAATAGGTGGCAACTTTCCAACTTGTTTTCAAAAACCTTCTGATAACTAAGATTGCGATTTGATGTCATAGAAACTAAAAATGTTTAATTATTTTTTCGCCAAGTTGGCAACTCTGTTTGAAATTTTTTTTATGCAAATGTCTGTTTATGTACTACTGAATCAAGTCCAATTTTTTATCTTTATGCTGTAATTACACTCTGAAATAAATTTTATTTTTAAAATATGTGGCAACACTGTAGAAATTGGAAACATTCTGCAAAACTTCTTTTACAAAGCGATGGTAATTGCGTTATTTGATGTGAAATAGAAACTGAAAATAGATATTTTATTTTATTTTATATTTGCTAAGATGGTAACTCTGGTTTCAATATTTTTTGATAGAAATGTTTGGAAATGTAAGTACTTCTAAACCTCCTCAAATCTATATTAATGTTACATTTTCACACTGAAATAAATTTTATTTTTAAAATATGTGGCAACTCTGTAGAAATTGGAAACATTCTGCAAAACTTCTTATACTTGACTTCCCCCCACATTGCAGGATTTGATGTAAAATATAAACTGAAAATAATTGTTTTTTTTGCTAAGATGGTAACTCTGGTTTAAATATTTTTTGATGGAAATGTTTGGAAATGTACTAAGTACTACTAAACCTCCTCTAATCGATATTAATAATACATTTAGACACTAAAATAAATTTAATTTTTAAAATATGTGGCATCTCTGTAAAAATTGGAAACATTCTGCTAAAGTTCTTATACATGACTTCCCTCCATATTGCAGGATTTGATGTAAAATTAAAACTGAAAATGGTTATATTTTTTGCTAAGGTGGTAACTCTGGTGAAAAATTTTTTGATGGAAACTTTTTAAATGTACTTCTAATTTACCTTTAATTTTTGTTGCATTTACACACTGAAATAATTTTTATTTTTAAAATATGTGGCAACTCGGAAAATATTGGAAGCATTTTCCTAAACTCTTATGCTTGACTACTCCCAATATTGTAGGAGTTGATGGGAAATGGAAACTGAAAATGGTTCATTATTTTTTTTTGCTAAGTGGGTAACTCTGGTTGACATATTTTTTAATGGAAATGTTTATAAATGCTTTTCTAAACCACATCTCATTTGTTTATATTTATGCAATGGTTTCGTAATCATTACACAACATATAATATAGGGTGATTTTTTAGAGGTTAAATATTTCCTATTGGGTAAGTTCTACCACACTCTACCCTTGGCTCTTTAAAAAAGCCAAAATATTGGATTTGAAATTTATTTTCTGAATTTTACTAGAAATTACAGTTGAAGATCTCTAAAAATTTATTTTTAAAATACGTGGCAACCCTGTAAAAATTTAAAACATTCTCCTAAGCTTCTTATATGTAGATATTCCGAAATTTTTAACAATAACGGTTCAGAGGTTTCGTAATCAATAGAAGTCAGTTAACATATATAGGGTGATTTTTCAGAGGTTCAGAGGTAAGTTGTACTTATCATAAACTTGGCTCCTTGACAAAGCCAAAATATTGGACTTTAAATTTTCATTCTGTAATTATTAAAAATTAAAGTTCAAGATCTCTAAAATTTTATTTGTGAAATACATGGCAACTCTGTAAAAATTTGGTATCATTCTCTTAAGCTTCTTATAGACATTCCGAAATTTTTAGAAATATCGGCTTAGAGGTTTCGTACTCAATAGAAGGCATTTATCATACATATGTATATAGGGTGATTTTTCAGAGGTTTATTATATACTATCGAGTAAGTTGTACCATTTCATAAACTTAACAAAGCCAAAATATTAGACTTTAACTTTTTGTATGTATTTTACTGAAAATTAAAGTTCTTGATCTCTAAAAAAACACCCTCTATTTCGAAAAAGCTAGACTATTATTTTTGTTAACATTTAAAACCTATTTAATTACATTTAATACAATTAATTATTTGCTTTTATAGGAGCGAAGCTTTAATGGAATCCTCTCTAAAAAAACACCCTCTATCACGAAAACAGGCTACACCATTATTTTATTTATGCATAAAGTCTATTTAGTTACATTCTGTAACATTTATTATTTATTTGTTTTAATCCATTCCTACTGTGTACCTTTTCGCTCCATTATACCACCTTCATTTATCTTTTATAACGTCAAAAGTGTTATCTTTTATAACGTCAAAAGTAATGAAATCGCATTGCTCCTCACTTCATCGCTTTTGACTGTTCATCGGTCGCACCCTAGCTATAAATAATATTTATTTTACTTGCAATATCAACCATTTAATGTGTTCGCTATTATTGCGCCTATTTTTCGTATGATTTTCGTTGCTTTTATTTTATTTCATTTCATTTTTAGTTTTCTTTATTCTTTTTAGTTGTTTTCTTCATTCTTCTTTTTATTTATTTTTTTCATTTTTCTTCTTATTTTTTTCCAACCAATATTTTATCTGCGCTTTTATTCTGCACTATGCGTTTCGTATTATTTCTTTTTGATCCATTTTCCCTCACTTTTTGTCAAACTTTGTTCCGCAGTCACACACACACACATCATACACACTCCCAACTCCGCCAACAACATTTTTGCCCAATTTTCACTTGCAGCAATCACAATCACACACAAGTTTCGCATTTATTCCATGCTCGACTCCAATTTCGGCGTTGCCTTTCGTTTTCGTGCCGCCAGTTCACCAAACTAAAGTTACTTATCCTTCAGTGGCGCTCATCACTTTATTTGGTTGCTTGCACTCATACGCATCGATATACATATGTGTGTGTGGGATAGTGTGCAGCAATGTTTTGCGCAAATGTACTCGGTACTTGTGAGCACTCCTCAGTTAGCTCCACTTATACTTGAGCTACTTATTATTTTCGCCGTCAAAAACTATTGTATTAGTGACTCCTGTCGCCCCCCAGTTCACGCCGCCATCTATTGCTGCCTGCGTTCCTCCCGCTGTGTCTTCGGTTTGGCGTGCGCATTAAACGCGAAATTCCCTTGGGTGCAAAATTCTATTATTCTTTTTATGTTTTTGTTTTTTTTATTCTGTGCTCGAACAATGGCGCAGAGAAAATAAAATAAAAACGAAAGGAAAAGTGTGCGACACTTTCTTTGCACATCCTTAATCTGTTTGAAGCATCTAATACGACTGACTATACGTCGACTGACAGTCGTATTCTTTGCTTTTTATTGACTTTACATGTTTTTTTCTGGCGAACTTTTGTGCGTACTTAAGTGTATGTGTGTGTATGTATGTATTAAGTTGCATGCTTATTTGGCAATAGACACCCCTTTTGTTTCGCCTATTTTCCTTCTATATTCTTATTTAATTTTTTTGTTTTTTTTTTTTTTTTTGATAAAGTAGTTCGTGTTATACTTTTTGTTGCTGTTGCTTTTATCTGACAATTTCGTGTGCTTACTGCTTCACTGGGTTGGACTAACTTTTACGGCGTTAACAAGGTAGGATTTAGTAGAAACTCATTTACACATGCACATACTGCCAGACCCAGAAATATAGGTAAATCAACGTATTTGTAGTTGTTTGCGTGTAATTTGTTCGCACATACATATTTTAGTTTTGTTATCCTTTAGATAGCGACTTCTAATTCTCGACATTATAATTAGGCCTTTTGGGGCGGAAAATTTTAAATAGAAACCCTAATTATTTATTTTTAATTGCAACTGTGAGTTTGTGGGCTCTTGCTCAACTGTTTAGGTTAAAGAGTAAATAAATGAATATGAAATTTAAAGGAAAGCCCTTGAAAATAAGGCATAATTATTATATCATGATAATTAAGGGGTTAGGGGTAGTTAGAACTTTAAAAAAATTATTTTTTTTTTTTTTTTTTTTTTGCATTTTCGTTAAGTGTAATATCTTAAAAATATTCCCTGAAATTTTCACGTTGATCCGATAATTAGATTTTGAATTATTCGGGAAATAAGGAAGAGAGCTCAAAGCGCTAGTTTGAAACTTTAAGGGGGTATTCTAGTCTAGAAGCATGAATTTCAGGTAATTTTTAAAGTGTCGTAAAAAAAGGTAATTAATATTTTTACTATATATTTTTTGATTAGTTATTTATTAATTTTTGAAGAGTACAGAAAACAATTAAAAACTAAAAAAAGTAAAAAATTTCAAAAATTATGAGCTGACGAAGTGGAGGGTCTCTACAAATTTCCACGTGACCATGCCTATGATTTCAACCCTCCTAAATATCTGAAACCAAAAAAAAAGATTATGAATTTAGAATAATGTCGCATTTTTCTTCACAAAATGCCGACTGCCTAAAAAAAATTTTTTTTTGTATCACTTTTTCTGACTATTTCGAATTTTTTAAAAATAATAAAAATTAAAATTTTGGGATGGTGCTAGTTCCAACCATAGACAAGCTTGTAAAGAAGACTCTATAAAAATTTCAAGTAAATCGGTCCAGTAGAACCTGAGAAATCGTGGGCATCGTTCCGAAAGTCAGTTTTGAGAAAAACGCGTTTAAAGTTTCGCGTTCCGGCCGAAGCAGTTTAGATGCCGGGTCAGAAAAATGGCTATATCTCCGAAAATAATTTGAATTTTGAAAAATCCTCTTGTACACATATTCTTGAATAGTTAAACTTTGAAAAAAAAAAACATTTTTTTAAATTTCTAGACTAGAATACCCCCTTAAACGCATTTTTCTCAATACTATGTTTTTTAAATCGGTGACAACTGTAACTCGAAAACCGTTCAGTAGATTTTAATGAAATTTATACCACTTTTATAATACATAATAAACTCGGGCCTGATCGAAAGATTTTTATTTTTTCGAAAATTTCGATTTTTTAAGACCAATAAACTGTTGATTTTTTCGCAAAAATTTAGATAAAAATTTCCTGAGGCCGCCATTTTGAAAACAAAATAAAATCCTTCGATCAGGCCCGGGATTATCTATCTATAAAATTAACTTTTTTTTGTCCGATTGTTTTTAGATGAATCTCCAAGGACTTATGCTTGTCACCGCAGGTAACTTTTTTTGGAACAGGGTCAACAAAAACAGCTATAACTTTGGAAATAATTTTTTTTTTTTTGAAATTTTCGTGACTTCAAGTCAACACATTCTATAATAATGCCATATAACTACTTTTGTAAAATAACATGATTTAGGAGCAAAAAAATACTGGAAACTCTAATTTTTTCGTGCCTCTGACTACCCCTAACCCCTTAAGTATAAATTATATATTACGATTAAAAAGAAAGTAAGGGAGACTAACTAGGGATGAAACTGAAAGTTATACTATATATTCTCGAAATTAGTGAAGATAGTGCAAAGTCAGACGTTGGAAGTCAGTATATTCGTTATTTAGCTGTCCTTCACTAGGTTATTGATCAAATACTTAGCTCTTCCGAACAAATTTACATAATTCTTTTGTATACAACTATGAGCAACAAATAGTAAGACTTTATTAATAATTTTAAATTTCTTAATCTATTCTTCAAAATCTTTGTCGTTCCCTCAAAGTAACCCACCTTGTCCCCAATACACTTGTGCCAACGTTGTTTCCAGTCCTAGAAACAAAGACCGTTGAGTTTGCTGAAAAGCCAGAAGGCACACGGCGCAAAATCATGCGAATACGGTAGTCGTAAGCCAGTAATAATATGTTTCATGAAATCTTTGTTGTCGGAAAGCATTGTTTCACAGACGTTAACACAATAAATAAAGTGGAAACTCGAGTTCCTTAGGAAATATAGCTTAATACCACTTAAGTTTGTCGATAGGCGGGATATTTTTATTAATAAATGACTCGTGACACTCTTGACCCTAACTAATTCTCATAAGCTAAACAATAAAAAGATTAATATAATATTGTAAAAGTCAAAAACTATTCTAATTAGAATTATATTCGAGTTATTTCGATTGAGTTTCTTATAGATGATCTCCCTCGCAATCAGCTGAACATTTCCACCTATAGTTACAAAATATTAAGCAAATCAACTTTGTGTTTCTGTGAAAGCGTTTGGTTAATAATCCTTCTTCTTTTTAGACAAGAAGACAACACTTACACGGTTATAGCCGAGTTAATAACAGCGCGCCAGTCGTTCTTCCTTTTCACGGTTTGACGCCAATTGGATATTCCAAGTGTAGCCAGGTCCTTCTCCACGTGGTCTTTCCAAATGATTTAAGATCTTCCGTTTCCTTTTATGTTTCCTCGGCGGGAACTGCGTCGAAAACTCTCAGAGCTGGGGTGTATTCATCCACTCGGACGACATGACCTAGCCCGCGTAGTCGCTGTCTTTTATTTCCATGAACTATGTCAATGTCGGCTATCTCGTACAGCTCATCTTTCCAGAGACTGCGGTATTCGACGGTACCAATTGGTAAAGAACCATATATCGTAACGCCGACTTATCATATGTATGTTGTCATCGTCCATGCCTCTACACCGTATAGCAGGACGGGAATAATGAGTGACTTATAGAGTTTGGTTTTGCTCCTCGATAGATAACTTTACTTCTCAATTGCCTACTCAGTCCGAAGTAGCACCTATTGTTAAGAGTTATTCTGCATTGGATATCCAGGCTGCCATTGTTTGTGGCGTTTCCACTGGTTTCAAGATAGACGTAATTATCTACAAGTTCAAAGTCATGACTGTCAACAGTGACGTGGGATCCAAGTCGCGAATGCGACGACTGATTGTTTGATGGCTGGAAATATTTCGTCTTGCCTTCATTCGCTACCAGACCAACTTGCTTTGTTTCATTGTCCAACCTGAAGAAAGCTGAATTAATGACGCGGTTGTTATGGCCAATGATGTCGACGTCATTGGCGTAGGCCAGCAGTAGTACTTTCTTTTAGAAGATTATACTTTCTCTACTCAGATCAGAGCTTATTTTATCCAGGAGTAGATTGAAGAAGTCACACGATAGAGAGTCGCCTAGTCTGAAACCTCGTTTGATATTAAACGGCTCGGAGAGGTCCTTCCCTATCCTGACGAAGTTTTTGGTATTGCTCAACGTCAGTTTACACAGCCGTAATAGTTTTGCGGGGATACCAAATTCAGTGGTTAGTGTCAATCCTCTTTTTACGAGTCTTTTCCAACATTTGGCACATAATTAATTTACTCTTAATTCAACAGAAAAGGTAATCTACCTTCTACTCTTCTGACCTGCTTGCTTTGAAAAACCCATTAAATTCGCATGAGAACAAAAAAGTAATAAATTTTCTGCTAAGATGGATGGTTGAATCGAAGTGTGTCTCCACAATCTAACTAGCTAGTCGCCATCAACAAAGGGTCTCTGTGGTCCTGCAAACAATTCCTTTATTCTTCATCGACAGCAGTTCACACATTTCAACAGTTTGTTCTGCATCTGATAATCACGTGTGAAGAAGCTGACGTCAGTAAAAGCTTTTGTTACGCTTCTCTGACCTTGCCAAACGTGTCCCCCAACATCAGCATTTTTTTTTTATGTTTCCGTCACCTTCGACGCCCATTAATGCAAACAAAGTGATTTCAAGTGCGCGAGCGCGAGATTTATATGCCTGAAAGTCGGCGAAAGCATCAACATTTCTAATGCAACCCACAACCGAGAACACTTGGCGGCTGGCTATATTTCATAGGCGGGCACATAATATACATGTACTTATATATGTACAAAGAAAAGATATTTATATAAAATGTGCGCACATGCACTTAAAATTATAAAAAAAAAAAAACGTGTTTGTGTGCAGTTTCAAGCGGTGGCAACTAGGTGTTGCTGTGCTGGCACAAAAGTTTTCAGTGGCAGATTTGTTGAATTTTCGCTAAGTTTTGTTTTAAAGATCTGAGCGTTGAAATTTTATGAAAGCAAGGGGATGCTGAGTAGTCTAAACTAGCGTATTTCCTTTAGGGTATAAGAAAGTCCACCGCCAACACTTTCCATGTTGGGAACTACCTTATTTCTTCATCAAAAGTCAAAAGTGGGCTCAATAATGTACAAAAGGTCCGAATAAAATTACTCAATCCTTATTTAAGAAATAATTTCGCAAAAAATTCCTTTTTTACCTTGAGACCTTAACCCCCCCTTAACATGTCATAAAGGCATTCGAAATTAAGTGGAATCAGATAAGAGTCAATAACAAGAGATAGCTTTCCACAATCGTTCTCAATTGATCCCAGCAACAAATAATAAGCATATAAGATCGAACCTGTTCGGATGGACCAAGCCCACCTCTCACATAAGTGAAACACGAAGTTTCTGTAAGAAAGATATACCTAAAAAATCACTATTATGATCACTAGTAGACATATTGGAAGGCCAGATGAAAGTTTGGAACCAAACCCCTTCTCTTTTCCTCCGTATATCTCCGTATCTCCTTCTCCCTCTCTCTATTTCAAGCCCTCTTCGCCTCCTTTTTCCTTCTTTCTGTGATTCTTCCTCTCTTTTTCTTTCTTATTACTAACTATAAAAGTTCGGAACCAAATGCTTTCTCTTTCCCTCTGCATATCTCTCTATCTTTTTCTCCCTCTCTCTATTTCAAGCCCCCTTCGTCTCTTTTTTCGTTCTTTTTGTGATTCTTCTCTCTGTCTTTTTTATTACTAACTATAAAAGTTCGGAACCAAATCCTTTCTCTTTCACTCTATATCTCTCTCATATCTTTCTCCCTCTCTTTATTTTAAGTCCGCTTCGCCTCCTTTTTCTTTTTTCTGTGTCTTTTCCTCTCTTTTACTATCTTATTAAGCTCTTTAGTAAACATATTGGAAAGCCAGTTTAAAGTTTGTAACCAAATCCTTCTCTTTCCCTCTGTATCTCTCTCCATCCCTTTCTCAGTCTCTATATTAGGCCCTCTTCATCTCTTTTTTCTTTCATTTTATCTCTCTTCCTCTCTTTTTCTGTCTAATTACCTACTATAAACTCTGATAGCTTATAATGAAAAAATATCGCCTGTTTTCAGACGAACCAGAAATTCAAAGCACTGTCACACTCTGTTCTGAGCTCAAATCAGGCATATATAATCCATCTCTTTATCTTCCCCGGTATTAAAAAAAATAAGTAATGTCAAAATATTTCAAAATTCTGCTGACGTAAGTCCAGCTTCATAAACCTCTATTAATCCTACTCCTCCTCCGCCACCTCTGCCCTTACCCACATTTGCAGTTCTCAGCCCACGCAGCAGCCGCGCAGCAACTATCCAACGCAATGCAATAAATCCTTTTCCCTTTTCATTCGTTGTGTTTACACTCTTTTATATTATAGTTGTTGTTGTTTTTTTTAGCTTTTGCATTGTTCTACCAATTGTTTGTATAAATCAGTGGCATGTGGCACTGAATTTTAATATACCGCTGGATGAATGCACTTCGTGAGAAAACTACACGAACGCGTTAATATTGAGGAAAGCCATGCACACACACACACACACACAAACACACACGCATGTAGCTTATATTGGAATGAAAGGAAAATATAAATCTGCAGATAAGTTTACATTATGATCATTAAATTAAGTGCAGCCAACTGGCAGACAACACAAAGCAGGAGAGTCCACCAACGGCACCGCTCCAGCAACACAACCACACAGCGCCAAATGGGTTGGGTGGCAACCTTCAAAGTGCGCCTGGCTGCTGATGACGTTATCTATCGACGCACTCACGCTACGAACGTAAATGCGATGTGGACCTGCCATGATGCGTAGGCGGCGCTGAGCTGTTGGCGTATATACGTGGTGTCGTCGGCGCCACTAATAGCAAGTTATTGTCGAATGCTGGCGTCTTCTGCTGCTTGCTCTCCCTCTTTTTTCCTCTTCTTCATATTGAATGATAGCGTGGAAATCTAAGTTCAATGCAGCGTTGTGCTGGCGATTTTCGATAAAGCTTTTATTGGTTTTGCCTTTGCCGCGCACCCTGCGCTTTGTTTCATTTTTCTCTTCCACACTTTCATTCACTTGAAATCGATGGAAGTGTTCATAAGTGTATGTGTGTGTAGTTTTTGCCAACTACACACTCGTTGAACGCATCAGGGCCACTGCAAATAGCGGAAGCATGCTTTGCCACCCGCTGATTTCTGCCTACGCTCGACGCTTACTGCTTACACCCTCACTATTTGCCAGCTTTTAAGTGTTACGTGTGCAACTGCTGCGCGTATATAGTGCGAAAATCGCACGCACACATATACACATACATACATATTTTTATATGTGCGCGCGTGTGCAAATAAACTCGTCGGCTAGTATTGCTGGTGGCCCATTGCAAATTTCCTTACCAAGAATGCCGTACGTACGCACACTGTCCCGCCATGGTCTCATATTGCTGCCTCTTCTTCTTCATACATATATACACGCTTAGCCGCCCGCCACCCTCTACACCGCCTTAATGCAGCCACTAACTGCTGCGTCGCTTTAACGCCTGGGTGGCTCACCGTCTGACTGACTGACGCGTTGCTGGGTCTTTGTCGTCTCTCTGAAAGTGTAGCGGTCGAGTGCTTGAATGCCTGTTTTATTAATGACTTTGACCCATGACTATGCATATTGCACATAAACTAGTTTTCCTCCATTTTGATCGCAATACACACTCGCACACACTCACACATACACGCATGCTTTGTGCCGACAATTCATTCTCAAAACAATTTCAAAGAAGGTTGTGCAAAAAATTACAAAAAGAGTTGTACGCTTTAGCTAACAATATAGCTAAGTATACAGTGTGCGTGCTTAAATTGCCACTTAATGCATAAATAACATGGATGCCTAACTGCATGTACCCTAGGTACTACATATAGGTGTTTGCTTCACTTATAGTAGCACACCAGTTCGGTGTAGTTGTGGTACTAGTGGATTGCGGCGCTAATAATTGACAGTTTTCAATTGAAACGTGAATATTTTTACAATGAATAACAACTAGAAAAATTAATTCCTTCGATCAGAAGGGTCCAGCCTAGCATTAGTCGCTTTGAAACTTTTGATCACTTAAAATAGAGCTTATTGAGTATAGGAATCCACACAAGCTCAGTTGTTTTAATCAAGGAAATTATTTCTTCTTCCCATATGTTGATATGATCAACCATTACAACAACAAGATCGATTAATCGAGTTCCTTACAGCCTGTTGCTTTCGCCAGTTGTCGCCATTTTTGTGCTATTTCTTCTTTTCATAACTAAACTCAATAGAGAAGACCACTTTTTCAGCGATTTTCAGTTATGAAATCTCTCACAAGAGAGGTCATTAAAATATAGTATATCAAAATCCTTATTTTATGATCCTATAACTGCCATATCGGTATTTCAATATACAGTGGTGGCCATAACATATGCAACTAATACATTATTTTAGAAAAATTATATTTATCATACCATTAAACTTTGCAGACTGTTGATTAAACATGAAATTATAATAATTTGGTATTTCTACTTTTAATTAACGTTTTTAAACCAAAAACTTTCATTCATAAAAAAATAATAAAAATTCCATTTCTATTTCAACTCTAAAATTACGTGGACAAAACATATGCAACTCAGAGTATGAGTTCAAGTAACACCATTATATCGGTATTTTTCTGTTGCTTTTGAGCTTTTAGACTAAAAATTACGCAGTATCATTAGTTTTAATAAATAAATCTTGCGTTAATATGGACAAATCAAATCGATTTTAGTTTCATTGAAAATGGCAAGAAGCAATTTTGGAATTGAACTTCGGAAGAGAATTATTTCCAATTTTGAGATAGGAATGGCACAAAAATGCATTGCTACAAAATTAGATGTGCACCAAGGCGCAATTTTGAGAATAATAAAAAAATTTGTTGCAACAAAAGCAGTATCTGCTATTCACCAAGGCGGGAGCGCACGCAAGACGACCCAAAGGACAGACAATTTAATAGTACAACTAGTCCCATCACAAATCATTAAAGGTTTAAATTTGCAACTATCTACAAAAAATGTGCGGAGGCGCCTTTTAAAAGCCTCACTAAGAGGTTGTCGTCCCGCATACAAATCGACGATTTCGGTAAAACATAAAGCCAAGCGTTTGAAATTCGATAAAAAGCATCTAACGCCAATTAATAAATGGAAAACCGTTCTATTCAGTGATGAGTAAAATTTTTACTTAATAGGCAGTGATGGAACGTTTTATATGTGAAGTCCAGTAAATAAAAGATATGATCCTCGTTATCGTAAGAAAACAGTTGAGCATGGTGCAGGCCACGTAACGATGTGTTGCTGCTTTTCTGGTAGCGGAGTTGGCCCATTATATAAGATTAATGGAATTATGGATCAATACGACTATAAATGTATTTTGGAGAGTGTCATATTGTCATGTTGCCCTATGCTGCGTGGGAAATGCCATTGCGTTGGGTCTTCCAACAAAACAATGACCCAAAGCACACGGCCAAAAATGTCAAGACTTGGTTGAAAGCAAACAATGTTGATGGTATGGAATGGCACCCCAGATCGCAACCCCATTGAGAACTTGTTGAAGCTGGATAACAGGCGAATAGAGAGGAATAACCTTAAAACGGTGATGAACTTTTTAATATACTCCACGAAGCTTGGCAATCGATTTCAATAAAAACCATAGATAATTTAATTGCCTCAATGTCGATAAGATATGCCGAAGTAATAAAAAACAATAGATTTGTAAAAAAATATTAGTAAATCTTTCTTTTTACCATTGTTTCCAAAAAGTTGCATATGTTTTGTCCACGTAATTTTAGAGTTGAAATCGAAATTAAATTTTTATTATTTTTTTATGAATGAAATTTTTTGTTTTAAAAACGTTAATTAAAAGTAAAAATACCAAATGATAATAATTTCATGTTCAATCAACAGTCTGCAAAGTTTAATGGTATGATAAATATAATTTTTCTATAATAATGTATTAGTTGCATATGTTATGGCCACCACTGTATGTTATATATACCACTGTGTCCAAAAATTAAGGTGACACTTGAATTTAAACTGAACGCGTCGAAGGATTTGGAGAATTATTTTCTTTTAGGTTGGTAGTACTGTCAGTCACATTTATGTCAAATTTCATGTCCAAATATTCATTAGTGTTTGAGATACGTGTCGTTTTGTGAGCTGCTAAAAGTGAGTTTTTCGTTTTTTGCGTTGTCGAAATTTGTTGAGCAAAGAATTTGAATTAAATTTTGTTTACGGGATCAAATTCTGCTGCGGATACGTTGAGGATGGTACAGAAAGCCTTTGGTGATGAGGCTATGTCTAAAAAAATTTTTACAAGTGGTGTAGTAAGTTCCAAGCCGGCCGTGAACGTGCCGAAGACGAAGAGCGTCCAGGGCGACCATCAACCTCAACCGACGAAGCTCACGTTCAACAATTCAAAGATTTGGTGTTGAAAACCGTCGATTAACAATTAGAGACCTTGCTGATGAAGTTGGCATATCGAAAGGCTCAGCCAATACCATTTTGAAAGATGTTTTGGGCCTCAAGCGCGTCAAATCTCGACTGGTACCGGAAACATTGAATTTTTTGGAAAAAAGGCGTCGCGTTGAAATGTGTGAAACGATGCTTTCCGAGTACCAGGGTGTCATGAAATGCATTATAACTGGCGATGAGCCTTGAATCTATGCTTACGACCCCGAAACAACCGATCAATCGAGCGAATATCGTGCCAAAAGAGAGCCGAGACTAAAAAAATCGCGCCAAATTCGCTCAAAAATCAAGGTCATGTTGACTGTTTTCTTCGATTAGCGTGGTGTTGTGCATTATAAATTCCTTCCAACAGTCAACAAGGAATATTATTTGAACATTATGCTCCGTTTGCGTAACGCTATCCGTCTAAAAAGGCCGGAATTGTGGAAAGACAATTCTTGGTTTTTACACAACGATAATACACCATCCCATACTGCCCTCGTAATTCGTGATCATTTCGCCAAAAACTCAACCCATATCGTTCCGCAACCACCGTATTCACCTGATCTGACGCCGTGCGACTTCTGGCTGTTCACCAAGCTCAAAAGACCGCTCCGGGGACACCGTTTTTATACGTTAGAGGAGATTCAAGCCGCAGCGAAGACGGAACTGAAGGCCATCCCGGAAAGTGTCTACAACCAGTGTTTTGAAGATTGGAAAATCCGTTGGCATAAGTGCATTGCATCGGGAGGGGATTACTTTGAAGGGTATGAAATTGATTTGGAGGAATAAATAAAGAATTTTCAAAATAAATACAATGTCACCTTATTTTTTGTATCCCTCATTAAGTTGAAGTTGTGATGGAGTTTTCATTAATAGCCATATCTACTCAGTCTATAAAAGGTTTTTCTTCATGAGATTTCATTAGAGATGCGACCGTCGATCGTAAAAATATAATCCTCAATTTATACAAAGGCGAATGAAAAAAACGAAGTTCTCTAGAGATACATATACGTCATGAGTAGAAGTTCACGCAAGTTAGGAAAGTTCTTTCAACGTCATTCAGTTGGAAGTGGCCAGAAACTATTGTTTTACATATTGCTCAAGCAGCTCACGACTACCGGTTTTAGACCAAGTATCCTCTGGATAGCCAAAGAACATTCGTTTGAACGGGAACTAAGACGGCAAACCATTCCTCCTCAGAGTTGTGCGCTGGGTTTGGGACCTGCCACGTAAAAAACGCTCACAAGGAAAAGGAAACATCCTTAATGTCATGCATATTAAAATGGAAGTTGAGTTCAAGCCAACCATTAGCAGAGACCGAAACCCACATACCTAAAGCACGAAGCTTGTATAGGCTTTTCAGTTTTTTTATGAGTTTCAAAGGAAACTTTTTGAAGAAGATACGCGAACTCGAAGGCCGGGGATGAGAAGATGTACTTCATCCTACTTCGTTGAGTTATATTTCAAGTCAACATTTAGAAAGGCTTTACGTTCAATGAACCTAGTTTTCAAAGTTTGTAAAAGCTCTTCTGTTTTAAAGTGAGTTTTAAAGGCAGCTTTTTGAGGGAGATATACGATTTTAATGACAAGGATTAACTTAAAGATTAATTTGATAAAAACTTGATCACTTTAGCATCCCCAAAGAAAACCCTAAAAATTCTATATCCTCAATACTAGCGACCACTTTAACTAAGATTGAGAACTGGATTAAGTACGCTGAATAAAACCGAACTTCAAGTATCCATCAGAACAAATATCTCGTAGACCACAATATAAAAGAAAGTGCGTGTGGTCCTTAAAGCACTAGTTCTTCCCAGATATGTCTCAATTTCCGTGTCAGGCATAATTTCATATGTATGTATGCCGACAAGCATAGAGGACATACTAAAGGTAATCATATGGCCGCGTGTGTCTTCAATGTAATTATATGGGCACGCACACATTCAACGCTTCCCAATTAAGGGCATATTAAAGCTCTTTTCTTTTTTCTCTTTATTCGCATTTTTTTCTTGTTTTTTTCTCGCTTTATTCTGCTTAACAACTTTACAGTAGACTGCACATATAATTTATATTTTGAGTTCATAATTTTGCTTGCATGTGCTTGTGCATTACGAAAGGGATTATGTCTTGGCCATCATAATTTTAAATGACCTAAAAAAAGTTTAAATACTGGCGATTTAATAATGATGCAAAATAGCGCCTAGATTAAGCTGTAGCACGATGGCAAATAAATGAATTCAACTCATGGTCGGTCGCACGACTGTTTACGCAACTGCGTTTAATGCCACTTATGAGTGAGTTTCGTGGATTATGGAAATGAAATGAGGTTGACGTATTTATAATAATCTGTTTGATTTTCGATTTAATTTTGGCCACATATGTTCTTGTGTTTTGCTGATTGAATGTTGTTCCGCAATTATGTAAGTATATTCTGTTTACAGATTAGTTTTGTAATTCTATTTAAGAACTTCAAATATATATATAATCATATAAGCATGAAACCCGATTACTTTGAGTCCATATAAACACCAAAGTGGTTCTACTGATTTATGTGATTTTCTTGATCGAATTTGGTAGATTCTAGAAGCGTGTTGGTAGTCGGTGAAACATAAAATATTCAGAACTATCTCATAAACTCTTAAAAGATGATATCGTCACATATATAAAATGCTTACAATTAGTAAGAAAATAAAAATTTATTTTCGCAAAGTTTTGTTACAAACTCTTCTTCTTCTTTATTGGCGAAGACCCCGCATATGCGGTTATGCCGAATTAACGCGACAATCGTTTCTTCTCGCTATTTGGCGGCAATATGAGATGCCAGGGCCTTGTCCACCTGATCTCTCCAACGTAGTGAAGGTCTTCCTTCTTCTTCTGCTTCCTCCTCCAGGTACTGAATTGCCTACCTTCAAAGCTGAAATGCTCTCTTCCATCCGCACAACATGAATCTCTTGATTTGCAGAACTATGTCAATGTCGTCGTATAACTCGTACAGCTCATCGTTTCATCGACTGTGGTACTCGCTACTGCGAATGCGCAAAGAACCATAAATCTATCGCAAAATCTTTCCCTCGAACACTCCTAAGGCAAACTCAGCAGCTAATGTCCCTGCCTCCGCACCATATAGCAGGACGGTAACGATGAGGAACTTGTAGAGCTCGGACTTAATTCCTCGAGAGCCGACTTTACTTTCTACTTGCCTACTCAGTCCAAATCTAGTCTACAGATAACCATTTTTCGGACCCCGGCGAAATCGATCAGCCGCAATTCGTTTGGGAATGTTTCATCATGGAGGCTGAATTTACCGATCATTATGCCAAAGATGGCTTCTTTTCCCACCCTAGCGTTAAATTCGCCAAGCTCTCATAGAAGACATATTTGGTCGTCCTTCTCTTCCGTCGGGGCTGCGCTCACATTAGCGACATGTTGAAAACCTTCATTTTGATGCGGGTTGCGGCTAAACGTTTATTCACCGGGATCGAATTTTCGCTCCTTTATATGGCCACTTTAGTAAATGTCACAATGATGAGCTACTCGTCTCAGTCCTCGTCCGTTCCATCACACTCCTTGGACGGCGGTGATGTCCGAATTTCCTCTCAAGAGGTCCTCAACTAGCTGGGTAGCGGCACCTTCCCAATTAAGGGACCGGATATTCCAGGTGCATGTTCTCCAATCGTAATTCTTAATGTGTTTGCCGTGGTCGACATCAAAAGTGGAGTCTCACATTCGAAGCTGTTGTTTTCTTTTCATTAAGAGCGCTGGCGGGTCCCAAGCCCTGCGCACAACCCTGGGGAGGGATGGTTCGTATTCGCATTTTAGCTTGCTTTCGAACGGATGTTCTTTGGCTACCCGGAAGATACTTGTCTAAGAATGGAAGTCATGTGCTGCTTGCGCCATATGTAAAAGACTCGTTTCTGGCCACTCCCAAGTGAATGACGCTTGGAGAATTTTCCTCCCTTGCGTGAAGTCCTATACATAACTCCATCCTCCATAGTTGCTAGGGTTATTTCGAGTATTTCCAAAAAACCGCGGCCAACTTCGCAGTAATTTCTATACTTCTTGTTTTCGAAACTTCAAAGGGCCGTTGCGTTTGATATTTAAAATTTTTCCAGTAATGACCTGCAGGGGAAATTTTTTCTTGGTTCTTCATTGCATTAGTTTCTCCTAACAAAAATGAACACCTCTAATATTAATAGCACTAATACTATACACATGTATTTCAAAACCCCTTGTCAGATAAATGCGCCATTTAATTAATTCGTAAAAAAAATAGGAAATTGTCTTCGACTTAAGTTGTCATAATCATGTGACGCTCGAGTATTATTTCAAGCAAAATCATGTCAATTAATTTCAACACATCTTTACCCACTATTTATCACTTTCAAAACTCGCACAAGTCATTGGTATAAATTCATGTCACAAATCATGCTTCCGCAAAGGAAAAAAACAAACATTGGAAAATCGCATAAAATCCCCCTGCATTCTCTAAGTAGCGCATTTATAAGGTCACACCGCCTGCAGCAAAGCAGCATAAAATATTTGTCTTATGTTCGAAAAGAAAGAAAAAGAGAATGACATGACATTTCATGTTGCAACGCCCGATATTCCAACGAAGCCGTCACATTAGTACCCTTGTGGTTGCGCTTATAGCAATAATACGCTAATAGAATTTCTGTGTCGCTATTATTTTTCATTTTTTCTATTTTTTCTATTTTTTTTTTTTTTTGAATTTCTTTTGCTCTCAATTTCTTTGGCGCATTTGTGTGCCGCTGCTGCTTCTTCTTCTTCTTCTAGTGCACTAAATTGCCATATATTATCTAGTATTTGTCATGGCGTGCAAATGCAACAACAATATACCGAAAATGTATGACAACAAAAACAATAGCAATGATGACTGTCACACTTTCGTAACTATTTTTAGAAAATAATATTCTTGTTTTTTTTTTTTGAAAAATATGAAATGATTCGCTTTTTTTTTTAAATGCATAAGCATGCGCAAGTGTTTCGTAAATCGTCGTCAACAGGAAAAAAGATTTTGGTATTTGAGTGGTGATGCAATTCAATAAAGTATAATAGATTACTTGAGAAAATATACATACACTGGCGGACATAATTATTCATACATCACTGAGTTTACCACAAAAACGGTTGTATCTTTTAAATAATAAAAACTAGGTTATAGTTTCGTTCTAAGAAAATCTTTATTCATATCTCTGGTATTTAAAAATAACATTAATTTTAAAAATTAACTATCCATTTTAAATAAATCTGCAAAAATTGCATATTACTTCATTTATGTGAGGGACAAAATTATTTACACAACTCAAAGTCATATCATTCAAATAAAAAAATTTAGCAATAATATCTAACGGAAGCATTTGGAGAAGTACCGCTATGAACGCTATACTCGAAATTTGTTATTTTACATTGAATTTCCGACATTCGGTATTGTTATTTGTGCAAATAAGTTGTAGATATTGAAAATGGGTCGTAAATTAAAAGAAACTACCGTCGGGGAAAGAAAAATAATTTTAAACTTACATAAACAAAATAAGTCAAGTGCTGAAATTGGTAAACTTGTAAATAGAAGCAGATATACGATTTACAGCATCATAAAGCGCTTTAAAGGAGAAGAAGACCTTCAGAGTCGTGCTCATACCGGCAGACCCCGAATGCTGACCAACGCTGAAGAACGGCAGATTGTAAGAAAAATTAAAAAGAATCCCAAAATTACCTCTACGCAGGTGGCAGCAGAAGTTCGTGAAGAAATTGGGAAACATATTCACGCAAAAACAGTACGCAGGACCTTGCATCGTGCTGGCTACAGTTCACGTATAGCGCGAAAAAAGCCTCTCGTCAGCAAGGTTAATAAAAGAAAGAGGGTGGACTTCACAAAAGCATAGAAAGATAAACCATCTGAGTTCTGGAGCAACATCCTATTTAGCGATGAAAGTAAATTTAATATTTTTCAGTCAGATGGCAGAATACGGGTCTGGAGAAAACCCAATACTGAACTTGAGAAAAGTAATACGATAAGTACAGTAAAACACGGGGGTGGAGGGGTCATGGTATGGGGTTGTATGTCAGCGGCGGGTGTTGGAAATCTCGTATTCATTGAAGAAATAATGGATAAAAAAGTTTACTTGAATATACTAAAGAATAACTTAAAAGAAAGCGCGCGAAAGCTAAACCTTGGGGATCACTTTTATTTCCAACAGGACAATGACCCCAAACACACTGCGCATGACGTGCGTATGTGGATCATATACAATGTGCCTCATATTCTTCCGACTCCTCCACAGTCTCCAGACCTAAATCCCATAGAACATTTGTGGGATGAACTCGGTAGGCGTGTGAGTAAGCAAAATATTACCAGCAAATCTCAACTAAAGGAAGTTCTTCAACAAGAATGGCAAAATATAGCGTCCAGTGTGACAAAAAAATTAGTTCACTCTATGCAAAATAGACTTAAGGATGTATTGAAACAAAAGGGTATGCCCACCAAATATTAATTTTTTTATTATATTATAAGTTTTCTTGTTAAACAAAAGTGTGTGAATAATTTTGTCCCTCACATAAATGAAGTAATATGCAATTTTTGCAGATTTATTTAAAATGGAAAGTTAATTTTTAAAACTGATGTTATTTTTAAATACCAGAGATATGAATAAAGCTTTTCTTAGAACGAAACTATAACCTAGTTTTTATTATTTAAAAGATACAACCGTTTTTGTGGTAAACTCAGTGATGTGTGAATAATTATGTCCGCCAGTGTACATAAATATGTATATTATATTTGAGTGTAAGTTTGAGGGCTGTGACTACAAAACCGAAATTTGAAAGGTTGGCGGGGTAATTAGCGGTCTTTTTTAATAATTTTTCAGCTGTACGTAAGGAGCTTGAAATGCCGTCCGACAGTTCTCTTATACCAAGTTACTGACGAGTGCTCCCTGAGCACCAGGAGTGCAAGTAGTAAATCTTTCGGCTGTATGTTGTGATTACAACTTCGAACCTTCTACGTCTAAAACACTGGAAACGTTTCTTCCGTCTATGACAACATGATCGATCTGTTTGGTGGTTTTCGATCCGGAGATCTATGTTGGTATCAAGTACTACAGATAACAATATTTCGGGCTCGGTAAAGTCGGTCTGCCTCAACTCATTTGGGTTTGTTTTATCATCGAGGCTGAATTTACCGACCGATGTGCCAAAGATACCTCCTTTGCCAATGCTGTCGTTAAAGTCGCCATGCAGGGTTTTGACATCGTGGCGGGGCCAGCTGTCATAGGTGCGCTTAAAGCGCTCATAAAAAACATCTTTGGTCACATCGTTCTTCTCTTCCGTCGGAGCCTGTACGCAAGCCTATATATGTACATATATTGAAGAACTTCGCTTTTGACGTTCATCAATTGGGATGAATGCCAGGACTCCGTGACGGAGTCTTTCTCCTACCACAAATCCAACACCGAATTTACGCTCCTTTATATGATGACTGTAGTAAATGCCACAAAATCCTACTCGTCTCAGTCCGGGTCCCGTCCATCGCACTTCTTGGACGTCTGTAATGTCAACCTTTCCTTTGCGAGGTCATCAACCAGCCAATCAGCGGCACTTTCCCAATTTAGGGACCGGAAATGCTAGGTGCATGCCCCTAATTCGTAATCCTTAATATATTTGCCCTCATCAAAAGAGGGGCCTCTCATCCAAGGTTGTTGTATCGTTTTCAATGGGGGCATTTCGGGTCCCAAACCCAGCGCACAACCCTAGCGGGAGATGTTTGGCCTTCTCACTTTAGCTCGTCTTTAAACGGATATTCTTTGGCTACCCAGAGCATACTTGTTCTAAGACCGGAAGTCGTGGGCTGCTTGAGCCATATCTGAAATAATCGTTTCGGGCCGCTCCCGAGTGAATGACGCTCAGAGAACTTTCCACGCTTGCGTGAACTTCTACAAATGGTTCCATCCTCTGAAATATTACTATCGCTATTTAATTAGAAACTGTATCCTTTAGGGTATACTTCAACTTTCTGAGCTTGATGACAGACTTCGTGTGGTTTACTCAGTTTTTGACTTAAATTTTTGAAACATGTGGCAACACTTTGAATTAAACTTCTAAAACTAGATTTCTAAAAACTTCTAGTTGGTAACTCTCTTAATGAGTATATTCAACTACGAGCTTTCTCTCTTATGTTGGTGTCATATTCTTGTAAATTATTCCTCTTTATAATTTTACTTCTTAATTTTTTATATTATTGGCAACTCTGCTGAAAACTATATTTTAAACGTTATGCTTTGTAAATTTTTTGACTTCTGTTATCTATATCTTAATTTTTTCTTACTTTGTGAATAAATTAAATTATCTTAATTTTTCAAACAGCTGGCAACTCTACTTACAAGATACTTTAAAATGTGGTTTTAGATATGAAAAATGTATATAGTTTGATAACAATTGTTATTAAGTTAAAATTTTTTCAATTTAAAAAATTTAAAATTTTAAATAGGTGGCAGCCTTTAAACTCTTATTTAAAGGATATCGTTATAATAGCGAACAATCTCAACATAATTCAAATCGGTTGAGATTTTACAGTGGTGGTGCACTGTATATAAGCGTGACGGAATTTCGTTGCGTCACACAATTTCGTTGCAATTGTTTGATTTTATAAACTAGCTTTAAATGTCAAAAATTTAATTAAACGTAATATATATCGCATTAATCTCGGCAACATAACCTCTAGATTTCGGGATCCCGAAAATGATGTACATACACATCTATAATAGTTACATATGTACATGCATATGTAAAAAAAGTATGTAAATTCAGTCAATAAAGATGTATGAGTGCCGTGCTGTGTAAATGCATTTCAACGCTGCACACAGTCGCAAAACATACTATGAAAATCCGCTACTTTGCATGGACGAAGGAAAAACTATTAAAATACCGCTGCACTTGCTTGGCATGACCGAAGTGTGGAGAGGAGGGGTGGAAGAAGGTCGAGGAGGCGGAAAGTGATTGGCGGATGTGTATGATATGAATAAAAAGTGAAGAGCGCAAAATTAATGATGTTCAATATATTTGACCTATTTTTACCCAGTAAACAGCGCCATCAACACGATAAGTTTTCGTTCTTATTTTTCGGTCCGTCGGTTTTTTTTTTTATAATTTTGTGTTCTTTTTTTAACACAATGCATTTGTGCATAATTTATATGTAAATTGGAACTCAACGCATCAAATATGTAAATATAAATGTGAAAATATATGCGTCTGCACAAACACATACACACACTAGCAATGTGTTAAATAACTGCATCCGCATACGCCACGCATACACACACACACACACACGTGTCAGCACTCGAATTGCATTATTCGACAATCGACATGTGAGTTAAGTGCGATCAAGGACTGCACCATAACAACAACAACAAAAAGCAATAACAACATTAATATGCACACACACACCCAGGCATGCATATAATTCTTTCACACACATATGAACATACAGAGTATGCACTCTGTTTTCATTCCGAAAATAATCAGCATTATGCAGCGCGTGTAATTATTGAAAGCAAATATCCGAAATGATATGCACGAACAATCAAATATCAAGCGGAAATATAAACTTACAGTTATCGCTTACTTTGAAGAAAAACGCAAACAGCAAAAACAAATAACAAATCAAGTGTAAGGGCCAATGCACCGCCAACTGTTGGTGTCCACAGCAGCTCCTCGCATTGTTACATACACATGTACATATATATATACATATATATAAATGAATATTATGTAATTTTTTGTCTTGTCTTGCTTTTTTTGGTGGTTTTATGACTTTCGGCATTGTTAAGTTTTGAAAGCCACAATCATTAAAAATATAGTCATAAAATCGCCACACAAGGGAAATGAGTTCCAAATGTTTACGCTTTTGTTGCGTTTTACATATATACATACATACATACATACATACATACATACATACATACATCTGTATGTATATACAGATGGACATATTTTAATTGGGCTTATCATTTAAGTGCCAAATTAATTAAGCCCAATTGCAACATTTCAAAATATTGAAACCAAATGTGATTAATTGGAAAGTATTTGAATGGCGAGGGAATCCAGAAATCTTTGATTTTGTGACGGCAATAAAAGAGAAGCTGGAATTTGAGCATATTGCTGGTATTTGGATTTGGAAACATTATACCCATATCGTTAAATTTATCTGACACATGCTAATTTTGAAGATTCTTCGAGGTATTCAGTATATTTTTTAAAAGATAAAACCATAATCAACATTTTTGGTCTCAAAGAAATATATTCTTTTTACTCTGACCTAGTAAAAACTAAGAGTTTGAAAGAGATTTGTTTTTTTTTTTTGTTAAAAATCAGGTAGAGTTGCAACGCCACATGCCGCACTTCTTATAGCCTTTTCACACACTAGTTGATTAATCAATTAACCGACAAAATAAAATTCTTATTTTACTACATTAATTCTTAATCATATTGAAATCGAGTTGAAACTGGAAAGCAACTCTGAGTATGGTTGTTCGCACTGAAAATTTGGCTGTCTTTAATCGTGGATCTTTCTTTGTTTCCTTTTTTTGACATTTTGCATGAGTAATTTTTATCATTTTAATTCAGTGGTAGTTGGAAAGCACTTTTCGAAATCTTTACATCTTCTTCTTCTTCTTAATTGACGTAGACACCGCTTACGCGATTATAGCCGAGTTAACAACCGCGCGCCAGTCGGTTCTTCTTTTCGCTACGTGGCGCCAATTGGATATTCCAAGCGAAGCCAGGTCCTTCTCCACTTAGTCCTTCCAACGGAGTGGAGGTCTTCCTCTTCGTCTGCTTCCCCCGGCGGGTACTGCGTCGAATACTTTCAGAGCTGGAGTGTTTTCATCCATTCGAACAACATGACCTAGCCAGCGTAGCCGCTGTCTTTTAATTCGCTGAACTATGGCAATGTCGTCGTATATCACATACAGTCCATCGTTCCATCGAATGCGATATTCGCCGTGGCCAACGCGCAAACGACCATAAATCTTTCGCAGAACTTATCTCTCGAAAACTCGCAACGTCGACTCATTCGTTGTTGACATCGTCCAAGCCTCTGCACCGAGAGAGGACTTTGCTTCTCAATTGCCTACTCAGTCCGAAGTAGCACCTGTTGGCAAGAGTTATCCTGTGTTGGGTTTCTAGGCTGACATTGTTGGTGGTGTTTACGCTGGTTCCAAGATAGACGAAATTATCTACAACTTCAAGGTTATGACTGTCAACAGTGACGTAAGAGCCAAGTCGCGAGTGCGACGACTATTTGTTTGATGACAGGAGATATTTCGTCTTGCCCTCGTTCACTGCCAGATCCATTTGTTTTGCTTTCTTGTCCAGTCTGGAGAAAGCAGAACTAACGGCGCGGGTGTTGAGGCCGATGATATCAATATCAATACGCCAGCAGTTGTACAGTCTTATGGAAGATGGTACCTTCTCTATTTAGTTCTGCAGCTCGAACTATTTTCTCCAGAAACAGGTTGAAAAAGTCGCATGATAGGGAATCCTCTTGTCTGAAACCTCGTTTGGTATCGAACAGCTCGGAGAGGTCCTTCCCGATTCAGACGGAGCTTTTAGTGTTGCTCAACATCAGTTAACACAGCCGTATTAGTTTTACGAGGATACCAAATTCAGACATCGCGGCATAAAGGCAGCTCCTTTCGTCGAAAGCAGCTTGTTTTTTAAATAAAAATGGACACTTTCATTGAAAAACCCAAAGCGCTTTGGGTCTTACTTTATACTACTACATTAGCAATTAAAACTATGATATTATAGATCATCTGGCCTCCGTTATGCCTATAGATTAGATCAACTTGCCTTGACTTGTCAAAATTGCTCTCTCGGACTGTCATTCCAGAGTAAAATTCAATTGATGGTGGTTGGTGATTGGCACCCTAAGAGACGTTTTCTCAATATCTGGTTAACAACCATCTGTCAGTTAAGCTTGGGTTAAAACAAGGTTCTTTACCGAAAAAAGGGATTTTGGTTAATTTAACTGCTGAGAAAACAGCGCTAAGTCAGCTAGCGAAAATCAGATATACTTCCTTTCAAACCTGTTAGCAAATTTCACTAGCTCGATTATGAGATCATAGCCACAAGTGGATCCCAACCAAGTTGGGAATAGAGTGGAGTGTGACTCAACACACGAAGGACGGACGAAAATTTCTCGGAAATATATATATAAGTTATTGCAATTAAAATATATACTAGATATACCAAATACCTGTATTTTCATTTAATTATAGAAGCTAATAATTTATGAAACGGTATTTCCCCTTGAATACTAACACAAATTACTTTTTAAAAATATTTTCATTTTATTGCCTATACTTATATAATATATTGTCTGCCTAAGTATACATATGCATGTATGTATATAACTACATACATATACGTACATATATAATAGAAAAATCCGCGGATATACCGTTTTATTAAGTATTCAAAAACAATGTAGGCGCAATAATATTATATAAGCAAATATTTGCTTTTGATGGCTTGCTTAATATATTTTTATTTTTCTTTTATTATTTTAGTGGCATTTTTGGTTGGGCGTAAGCATGCTTGTGTATGTATGTATGTATGAGCGTGTGTATTTGTGTAGACATGATTGTCTCTCAGGCTAATTAATGTTGCCACAATATTTCAGTGTCACTTTCAATGACTAATAAAGCAACAATGTCAAAACTACTACATACATACATATATACTTATGTATATATGAACATAGTACTCGCGCATTAATTTGTCTCATTCACCACCCGCGGACTGTCACGATGCTACACTTGCTAGGCAATTCACTTGCACGGAAGGAACTCGAGAAGACTAAGTCCAAGTGTACACCCCAAATCAGTTTGTTTGTTTGTTTGTATGTCCGTCTGTCTGTATGATTGTGGGAATGCGAGGCTAATGCGTACAAATAAAATAAATCTGTAAGCATTAAAAAGCGATTTATTATTATATAAATGAAAGGCTCCCAGCGCTATGCATGAATACAAAGACGCACACAGGCACTAACAAAAATAAGAACAACAACATTGTAAAGAAATGATCAAGAGAAAAATAAGTCAAAATAAGTAAAAAGAACACGAAATTATAGTGTGTCAGTTCAGAAAACTTTTCAACATCCTCTCATGAAATTCAAATGGCTCTTCGAAGCATTCAAAAGTCACATGTGTAAATACTCATCTACATAAATACTTGCCATACGTATGTATGTATGTATATAGTATACTTGACATGTGTTGATAAGCATAAGTTCGTGTACTTCTGGTTTACGCATGAGCACAGTCTGGTCAATGAACAGGCACACGTGTAGCTTGTAAATACTTGTTTGTACGTGCTTATACACTTCGTGAAAACTTTACCCCCCGTTGAGTCTCATGTGTTGGCAACACGTGTTCCGTTGCTACTAAATCCCCCTCCATCAATTGCCACAAATCCATTAATAACAACATTTTTATTAGTAATTACTTTCTGCTTTTATTGTATAGGCTAGATTTCATTCATAATTTTGTTTTTACAGCTAAGTAGTTTATTTAGTTTATGCTGGCGTCTCTAATTAACATCGACTTTCGATTCGCCTCTTGTCGAAATATTTGCATTTGAAAGCAGCGAAAAAGTTCAGCAGTTGAATGAATAAAATCGTGTAATCCCGGGGTATTTTTATACTTTGGACGTTGTATATTAGGTTTGCCTCGGAGTTTGAGAAAAGGAAACCAACTTGACTCACTACATAAGTCGTTTAGTCATGCCAGTCTGAGTACAGCCGAACTACTCCCCAATTTTTAAGATATCGATCTCTAATTTTGCCCAGGCACTTTTCTCCCCAAGAAGCTGCTTATTTACTGGAATCTCTGATATCGGACCACTAGAGCATATAGCTGTCATACAAACGATTTGGCATGGATTATTGTTCAAAGCATCATAAATTTCGAGCTACGTTTTGAGATCTGGCCATTATAACATGTAGCTACCATGCAAACTGACCAATGAAACTCAAGTTAAAGATCTTTTTATGCCCCTTATTGCTATAAAAAGCAATTATAGAGGGGAAAAGCTTCGTGACGTCCGAAGTTAATGTTTACTTTTCTTGTTTTGTATTAGATTATATCAATCTAACTTATACTAGTTGTTCGTTCGATGTACCGCTCTCCAAAATTCAACGAGTTCAATTTTCATGATGATTTTGGGTCGAAAAAGTAATATGCACAATAAGTCGATAAAAGTTAGGTTAGGTTAATCGCAAAGACCAGTTTTGATCCTTTGCGATACCAGATGGAGTTTAGTTGCCGGGTCCAAGAGGAGTAATCATCTTATAGGATGCCTGCGCTTGACGCGAATTTCAACAAACTCTGCAGAATCATTATTAATACCTCCTACTTTTGTGTATCATACCATGAAGACCCCAAATGTTTACAGCGTAATCTTGGTCATGCGGGACAAGTGCAAAAGCTCCTCCTCCATTTCCTGGAGTATTCCCGATCTGTCAGCCCTCATCCTACGGGCGTGCGTCGTCACCAGAGAGTGACCATTTCCATCACATGTTCCTATAGTATCTTCTAAATAGTGAGTCGCTAAAAGGGCTACCTTAGTGACATATTTACTATAGGTTTTCTTCATTGATTTTATCTTGAATATATTGTGATTAGTTCTTTGAACTCTGCGAGAGCGCCATCGCTGTTCCAATATCTGTATATCTGGTATATTCCATGGCATCTATTTTTCGTCTGCTCCCATGCAACGACTCGGAAACTCTACGAAATGCACTTAACTGCCGCTAAACATTGCTTAGAAGTGGTGTCACAATTGCGTTTGTTGTCCAGAGTGAGCAAACGTGACTCAAGCGTGCTATTTTGAGATTACTATTGTCTCAGCATCTCGCAAACCTTTACTCAGCGGTTTGTCAATACCTCGATCGTGAACGCGTCCCGTTTTCAGCTGTTTTCTGGGCATCTGTGGGTGGCTTATCAAAAATCGACTACATTGAAATTCGTTAAAACACTTTTTTTTTTACAAACGCTAACTCTTCGCCTTCGAGTTAGAGTAGAGACCGTAGACCTCGTTATGTAAAGTGCTCTTCGATTTCAATTCCAAAAGTAGGAACCGATTTCGCTAATTTTTTATTTTTCTACGGGGCACGCTCACCTCCACACGTGGTCAAAAGAAAACGACTAGACCGATTCGTCCATCGTCTACGATAATGTACCACAATAAATTTTTGTTTGCTAGTTTATAGAACTATGGCATATTATACCAAATATTAGAGGTGTCTCCACCATATTGTAGAGGTATCTCGAGACCAAATATTACACTTTCATCCAGTTTATTTTTAAATGAAGACGTTGGACTCCAGCATTGTCCTAGTAGCTCTGCCAGACCGTCGAGTAGTGGAACCTTTTTCACAATTTTCGGGTGTAATTTCTTCACCACAAAATCGCAAAAAATATTTGGCAGCTTTAATCTGCTGCCACCCTGTGTGCTCGCTGCCAAAGTTATGTCATAACAATATGAATACATTTTGTCTTTATGCAATTTGACAATTGATCCACACGCTTGTACTTACAACACAGACACATGCACACACACACACATGACTATGTTGGTATGTCGCCCGTCTGACAATGTCGTAAATGTAAAATATGATACTGCTGGCATGCGGTTTCTGATGGGGTATTGGCAATGTAACGGTTTCGATTACCGGATTTCTAGCATTCAACTCGCTTCCACTTTATTTAAGCTGAGAAAACATTTTTATTTGCAGTTTAAATATTTCCACAAACACACAAAAAAAAAGTGAAAACCCAAATGATTGCTAAACCACTTGGCACTCGAATTACGTGCATGAGAAGGGGACAAACACATACATACGCGCACACATGCATGCTTTGGGTGTATTTCTGCTAAAATTGCTGGAAAGAAAGCAACATCTAATTACAATTCTCAGGCAATCGAAAAGTATACATACAACAACAACAACATATGAATAAATACTGAAATGCAAAAGTGCAATAAATAAGAAGTGAGTTTGTGCACTCAACAATTAACAGTTATTGCTGATAGCTTTGTCACGCTTGGTCATGGGAGAGCTCAATTCAGGGTGGCGAGCAACAAACTGCTCTTTCATATCTAAGTATTGCATGTAACAGTGCGAGCGTATGTCAGTGGAAAGGTTGTAAATGCATAAATTATAGATTAATGATTGATCCCTCATGGCTATGGTGATATACCATTTTGCTAAGTATACCGTTATACTAATCGCTTCTATATTTTAGCTGTACTGTTATGATATTAGAAATAAAAGCAAGAATTTGAAATTAACCCTTTATAAATAGGAAAACTAATTTCAAACGGAAATGATATTTTACGAGGTATGACAATTAAGTAATGAGACTGATTCCATAAAAACCGTATATTTGAAAATTATTCTTCAACTCTGCCATCCCCTTCAAGGTAGTCCCCTTGGGCAGCTATACAGCGATTCCAGCCGTTTTTTTTTTTCATGCTTCGTAACATTTCTGGAACGCTTCGACTGGGACGTCCGCGAGTACCCTTGTCACGGCCGCCTGGATGTCCGTAATCGACTCAAAATGGGTTCCTTTGATTACCGATTTTGTTTTAGGAAACAAAAAAAGTCACAGGGTGACATGTCGGGCGAATAAGGCGGCTGTTGCAACACGGCGATCCCTTTAGAGGCCAAATACTGGGACACGCTGAGGGCGGTGTTACGAGCGATGTCTGGGCGCACCCTGTTGACTCGTTTTCGCAATCTTTCGAGTACTTCGCAATAGCAGACTTGATTCAAAGTTTTCCCCGGTGGAACGAATTCTTTGTGGACAATTCCACGGCTATCAAAAAAAGGCAATAATCATTCTTTTCACCTTCGACTTGCTCATGCGAGCTTTTTTCGGGGCACGGCGTTTGGTTTCCACGACTAAGAGCATTGCTTGACCCCTCGGGCACTATCGTGGCTGTAGTTAAGGGAGTATTCTAGTCTAGAAGCATGAATTTCAGGTAATTTTTAAAGTGTCGTAAAAAAAGGCAATTATTATTTTTACTATCCATTTTTTTATTAGCTATTTTTTTAATTTTTGAAGAGTACAGAAAAAAATTAAAAACTAAAAAAGTAAAAAATTTCAAAAACTCTGAGCTGAGGAAATGGGGGGTCTCTACAAATTTCCCCGTGACCATGGCCATGATTTCAACCCTCCCAGTTATCTGAAACAAACAACAAAAAAAAGATTATGAATCTAGAATAATGTCGCAATGGTCGGAACTACGGAAAAGTGGGAAACATTTTATTTTTACAAAATGGCGACAGCGTGAGAAAAAAATTTTTTTTTGTTCACTTTTTCTGACTATTTCGAATTTTTTAAAAATAATAAAAATAAAAATTTTGGGATGGGGCTAGTTCCAACCATAGACAAGCCTATAAAGAAGACTCTATAAAAATTTCAAGTAAATCGGTCTAGTAGAACCTGAGAAATCGTGGGCACCGTTCCGAAAAAGTCAGTTTTGAGAAAAACGCGTTTAAAGTTTCGCTTTCCAGCCGAACCAGTTTGGATGCTGGGTCAGAAAAATGCCTATATCTCCGAAAATAATTTGAATTTTGAAAAATCCTCTTGTACACATATTCTTGAATAGTCAAACTTTGAAAATATAAAAAAAATCAATTTTTTTTTTAAATTTCTAGATTAGAATACCCCCTTTAACTACAACCACAATAGTGCCCGAGGGGTCAGGCAATGCAACAGCACTCTGTATGTTAATCAGGTCAAGAAGGGATGTACCTAACAGTGCCTGCATAGCTTCCGATGAGACGGGGCGACATTCAGGCAAACAGGCAAGCATCATACAACGTTGTATTGAGAGGAGTTCTTGGGACCCCAAGACTGTCGTGGCTGCTTCCCACAACAAAATCAGTCATACTTGCCCTACGGTTGCCTGCAGTCACTGACATGGTCAGCGTCAGATATGCGATGCAAGTCAAATACCGTGCACCAGCACAATCGGTCCTGCCCTTAAGCAGTATTGCCACCGTTTTTTCCATCGATATGTCCAACCCCACACTTAAACCCCGAGTATTTACAATCTCTAAGAGTTGTCCTTCCGCCCGCTTTAACTCAGACCGAGACCGAGTGGCTCGAGCTGCCCAAGCAGCGAGTCCATTTCGCATATATGTACAGACGAACGTTACTAAATGGACTCAGCTTGTCACGCTGATAATTTACAGTATCATCCGACGTTTCCTTTCGTGTGTTACAAAGATCGCAGCAAAGTTAATATTTCTTGTTCAGGGTATAAAAACTGTATAGGGAGTCTACGTTGCCAAGATTTGTGGAGTAAATCAATCAATGAAAGTTAAGCGAAAGTTACAGTAGGTAAGTGATAGCAATACAGAGAGATAACAGACGTACTCTCAACAATCGTTGTGCTTGCACGTAGGAGTCAATACAACCGACCTCAGCTTCAATATTTTATAAAAAATTTTGAATATTTAAAGCCGGAAAGGCGAAAAAGGCATCATTATGCTAATTTATTCGTTTCCTTGTTTCTTTGTTACATTTTGCTATGACCTATTATTAAAATAAAGTATTGAAACTTGCGTACGCATTATGCGACGATTTTAAGATTGAAAATAAATTCATAATATAGTTGAAAATATCTTGAGTTGGATGCAAATATTTCTCCGAAACTTTAATTTAGAAATGTAACCAAATGTTTCAATAATTTTCTAACATTTCCGACTTTCGTAAATATTCCTATACTTCTAAATATACGCAAGTAATTACTTTAATGTCTTTTAGATTTGATTTACATCGCCTTCAATAACTCTGAAACCCGCATTTGTAAAAACTTACTTGTACGAAGCGAAGCATATGCGCTTCCACGTGTTTTCCGATATTCTGAGTTCATTAGACATGCGATGAACGTATGAATCATGTGATTTTAATGAATGGCGAATAAAATTAAATAACATTTATTTGCGCACGTATGTACATATGTATGTATGTATGTATTTAAATATGTGTGCATGTATGTATGTATGCATTTGCATATCTTTAAGTACATCTTTAACTTAGAATAGCATAAGAAAACACACGTAGGTAAAACATTTCAATTACGCATGGAGTTTGTAATGACCCTGTAGAGAAATCAACAAGAATTAAACTACTTTGCAATTAGTACAAACCGCAAACTGAATGAATCAGTCGATTATTTTGTTATTATAGTCTGCCACGAAGTTTAAAACACTTAGAACGAAACGTAGGAGACTCTAAAAATTATCTATACTAATATTATAAAGAGGAAAGATTTGTACCTATTTTTATATGTTTGTATGTTTGTATTGAATAGGCTCAAAAAGTACTGGGCCGATTTAAAAAATTCTTTCACCAATAGAATGCTACATTTTTCCAATTTGACATAGGCTACATTTCATTTTGAAAAAAAAAAAAAAAAATATGGATCCTTGATAAAATTTGAACAATGTAACCGAAGGAGTAGAAAAATGAGTCTTTAATATGTCTTTCGTCGAATGCGCTGCCGAAACTATTAGCGATGGAACAAAATAATGTACAACAATATTGAAGAACATCATAATGTCTACTAAAAATTCTGCGGTAGCATATGTCCAACTATTGTAGTTATGTCATTACAACAACTTTTTAAAATTTAATTTTTAGATAAAAACTGAACGATCGGCCTGAAGTGCTTGTATGGAAAGCTTTGTCATTTGATGATATCTCTTCAAGAAATTTGGTATAAAAAATTTCAAAAGCAATGTTACAATATCCTAAAGATTGTTCTGAACCGGCTACTAGACCATGAAACTCTCATACAAATTTATCGCACAAACCAAAGTACTTCCATGGAAACCTTTGTTTAGACAAGATATCTACAAGAAATTTAATATGGTTTACAGTTCAAGACTACGCTATAATCTCCGAACAAATTGCTCACATTAGACCACTACTGCATATAGCTGTCATTCAAACTAACCAATCAAAATAAATATAAAGGTCTTCATATAAGATCGTTTTTTTTTTTTCAATATTAGGTAACCTTTATATTATCTGGAAAATTTGTCCCGATTCCTCTGTAATTTTATTGAAAAAAAAACTTATTATTTCCAAATGACTCTTCTCTCTTCAGAACTACATTAGTTTGGGTTAGAACGTCGGTCTCTTATGGTACCTATAAACTCCTAATTAATACTGGATCATAAGGTACTTATAGATCGACAAAGCGCCTTGAGCCTGTCACAAATTTATTGCGACGGCTAATATCAGTTTCTTCGATGTCTTCTGGTTCGCCAAAGATAAGATTACTGAGATGTTTCAGCCTCGGTCTGACAAAAACTGGACAACGAAGTAGAAATTACCGAAATGTTTCCACCTCACCTCCTCCATACAACCTTAGATAACTAGCAATCGACAAGATTTTAAGCCTAACCGCACGAATGCCTGTTGGCATTGAACATTTGCAGTATCCGATAAGAACTCCTGCCATTGCAGCTAGATGAACTTTGCTAAGCTGCGAGTTCCATTAGTCTCGTGCTAGAACACAAAACGCCAATGAAGATTCAACTCAGTCCCAATCCGATGTAAGCGAAGCAAGGCTGCTCCCTCTGGCTAGCTCATTGGCTATGCAGTTGCCAGCGATTCCACTTTAACTTGGCATCCAAATGAGCCTAATGTCGAAATAGCTTGATGTTATTTCTAGTGAGAACAGACACTCATTGACTAATTTTGAACGCTCAATTAGCGAGCTCAGCGTAAGTATTACCGCTTTGCTGTCGGAGTTAATACTCACCTCCCTGAAAAAGGCTACATTTCGTAGCAGTACGTCTACAGCCACCTCGATAGCAGCCACTTCTGTCTAAAAACACTTTAATGATCGGGTAGCCTAAAGCAAACACTAAAGAAGAGTTCCTTACAGAAAACTTCTCTTCCAATCTTCTCTCCCAATTCCAACTCATCCGTGAAAAAGCTCACCGCGCCTCTTCTCCAGGGTCTTCTCACCATCCACATCTATCTTCAGAACTAGCTCATCCTAAACATGAGTTCGATTTTAGTCATTGAACTGCTATTTTTTATAGACAAGTTTGTTGCTTCAATGGAAAATCAAGTTACTAATATAAGTACGTATGTGTGCTTATAGAATCTTCGCTGTTTATGCTGAGTTAAGTAGGTGTAGCAGCCACGTTCGTAGCTTTGCTTTTTTGACTGTCGTTACTTTGAAGCCAAAAGCACATAACCTCCAATAAATGTGCTCTAAAATCGCCATAAACTTTTGACACGTACTGTATACAAACATACATACATATATATGAAGATGTGTCATTGTCTCTTGTGTGTTTAGATTTTTACTGTATCTAAACGTACCGATCATAATGACGGTATCATCAATGGCATCATTATTGTGGCATATCATCAGCCACCGCAAGTTTGTCAACGCCTTTCAACTAGCTTGTTTACATACATACATACATATGTACATACGTGAATACATGAGCTTGATTGTTTTCGTTTTCTAATATTATTATTATTTTTTTTTCGATTTTACTTCGCTAGCATATGCTAATCTGCGAAATTTATTCGCTTACATACATACAGACATATGTACATACTTCACGATGTTTAACTCTTTGTTTATTTGCTTTTCAAATTTAGTGCCTCCTCCATTTCTTGCGATTGACTTAAGCATTTGCCTTTTGCTTTATTTTGTTTGTTTTTTTTTGTGTACATTTATGTATTTATTTTGGTTTTTATTTGATTTGGTTTTGTTTGTCTTGAATCCATCACACCTGCTTTGTATTCCACTTGCTAGGAGTCACACCCGTTGAGCTTCTTTTGTTTTGACGTAGGCTTCAACTTGATAGTCATCAATCTATGTTTGTATGTATGTATTATATGTGTCTGTGGCTGTGTCTTTATAGTCCCCACATGTCGCATGTAACGTGAGGACTACGCTTACAAATTTTTTTGCTTGCCATTTTCACTTGGCATTACACTTCACTTGAAAGTTCTTGCACGTGGTGGGAGCATTTTGATTTTTAAATGGCAATTCACTGTGCCGCAAACTGTCAACTGTCAATTGATTTGCATGTCATTGCCAACACATACATATGTTTGTCTACCTTTTTTGTACATATTTAAGTAACTTTTTCTGTGTTTTGAAATAAAAAGCATTAAAGAAAGTGATATACATACTTCATTTATTATAAATATTTAGTCTGTTTAGATTGGGATTTGTAATTTTTTTTATGTTACCAGACGGTTGTAAAATTTGTATGATTCTATGATGAAGTTGAGTGTAAAGAAGACGTTGACGGAGAGGATCAGCCTTTCAAAGTATGGATGGAAAACTATCCATCAACTCTATCTTCAAGGTTCCTGACCACTGCAATGTTTTTCAAAGAAACGTGGCTGCCCTTATGGTAAAAACAGATCTTTTGCTTCGAAACCCAACCTACTACTGACTATACACATAGGTAGCAGGGCGATGATAATACTAGCCTTGAGTTCACTGACATACCAATTGAGTTACTTAATAATTAGACCAATTTGAGCACTAGATCACAGCGTAATCGCAAGAAATTGTAAGACAGAAGAGCACACATAGAAAAGGAGTTTCATTAACAGTAAAATGGAAAGAATTCCGAACACCACTGTACTTGCGAATCACTACTGTATGTTTAAGACGTGGTCAATTACTTGACCAATGCTCTTGTGTGGTTACAACAAACTTTTTAGCCGAGCTCACTGTTTCCTAATTGTGGAAATTCTAATTGATCATTGCCTAATCAGGGTTCATGCGGTAAAATTTAGGATTTTATCGAACGCCAGTTGTGGAAGTTTGCTTGAAAGAGTACGATGTACAATCATCGGTGTATTCCAATAACTTATAACTACATTGACCATCCCGTCTTTGCGTGATCAAGGCGGAAATACCTTGGATATCAAACCTTCGTACAACCAGATGAAATGCCTAAATAGACTTCTGATTGTTTCAAAACGCCCTGTTGATACTGGAAATCCAAGAAGGTAGTCGGACTGAATTTCTTTCGCCGAGACTGTACTTCGGAACGTGCGCGCACCGACTAGATTCGGTAGAGGGCGTTTCTAGCTAACGAACGAGCGGCTGGTCAGTTGTCTCCGAGCTCCTGAAGAGTCAGGACAAACATTTTCGCGCAACGTGTTCCTTGAGTGGTGCAAGACGAAAATGAAGCGTTCGTTAGAGTAGAGGTACGCGATTAAATTCTGTGCGAAACTCGGTAAATCTGCGACGTAGAAGTTTGATATGATAAAGCAGGCTTACCCCGATGTTTCTTTAGCAAGAAGTATAGTGTTTCGGTGGCCTTTTTGGAGGGTCGGAGAGAGGTCGCTGATGAAGACCGGAAGAATGAGTAAATTCAAAATGCAAACGATGCTCATTGTCTTTTTTGAAAACAAAAACATCGTCCACCATGAATTATTTATTATTATTCCTCCTGTACAAACCTTCAACGCCAAATTAGTTTTACGTCTAAGTCCTCAAGAAATTCAAACGAAGGGTCAATCGAGTCCGACAAGACATCACAGCCGATTGGAAGTTGCACCACGATAACGCCCCGGCTCACACCGCCTTTCTTGTGAACAGGTACCGAAGCAAGGCCGGCATACCAACGCATCCACAGCCGCCCTACAGCCCAAAAGTAGCCCCTCTAACTTTTTTGTCACAGAACAGACAAAGGGGATCCAAGTAGTAAGCAACTCGGCTCTCAAGGCTATTCAGGAGAATGCCTTCTGTGACGCCTTTAATGCTTGGAAAACGCGCTGGCAGCGCTGAATCACCGCAGAAGGAGCCTATTTTGAAAATTTTTAAAGAATTTTAACGATTGGTTCAATATTTCTTTTTTTAAATCGACTCAGTCCTATTACTTTCCGGCACAACCCTTTTTAGGAGCTCGCTTTACAAAATAATGATCTCAACTCAACCAAGTTTGAAAACCCTTTATCTTTGTGAAATGTTGATAGACAAGGTATTTACTTGGATCGGTCTTTCCAAAAATTTCATTTAATTGATGAGAATACTGTTATCATCACCTGAAAAGGAGGTAACTAAGTATCTTTCCCTTTTGGCAAGCAGCGCTCGGCCTTTATTTCAAGCTCGTCATGAAAAAAGTTCAGATCTTTTAATATATGTAAGGCGGGCAGGGACGTACTTCATAGGCAAAACATCAATTGAAGTGTATTGAATCCACGTTTATAAGATGTTTATAGGTTATTGTGGTATTATATAATGTGAAAACGATGATTTTCAATCATAAATCTGAGAAAAATTGCCGTCTATGTGCGGGATTTGAGCAGATCAAGTTCTTGAAGATGATCAAAATTCCGAGTTTTAGATAATTTTGGGTAAATTTTTATATATTGTATCTTTACACTTTTTGAAATCATTGCACTTTCATCGCACTTTCATCGCATTTTCATCGCATTTTCATCGTTTTCCACTTTTATTACCAATACAATTGTCTCCAACAAAGTAATATAAATCTTAATATCGGTGCAATTGCAGCGATAGTCACTCCATCAAAAATGCAAACAACAAAAAAAAAACTGGGGAAAAACAAACAAAATCGCGCTTTCCATCCATTCTTCAGCCATTTTGCACAATGTAAAATCTCTCAATTTTTCATGACAACAATCATCAATAAAGTGCACAGAAGATCCGCTCTTAAATGGCTGCTATGGCTGATGGCAACGGTATGAAGACGAAATCTGTTGCGTGCGCTGCATTGTTTGGACATTTGAAAAATAGACTGCCTGAGCATTAACTCAATCCCCCGTTGTCGGCTACTACGTTTTTCATGTTTGCCATCATTCTTGCACTTCCTCTCATACCCTACTCCTCCTACCCTCCTCTCCTCTTCTCGCCAATTTGTTAGCTACAGTTGTCGGCATGTAAAAGGAGGTTTGTTTTTAGAGCGGTGCTGGCACCGCCCACCTACTCCATCTTTCAGCTGTTGTGCCCTGACGGCGGACAAAAGGAAAGGTAAGTGCAGAGTGGAGGCAGCAAAAAATAGGCCAATTCGTGCATTCGCATGCGTTTGTGTGTTGTAATTGTTGGCCTGAGTGTTAACAAGTGTATGCGGCTGCCTCACCTAGGCACGAATCGAACCTAGATTATGTGGCCTATTAGTCGGCCTACACTATTTTGCACTTACATTACTGTCTATACATACTTGCATATCTTTTTACGTTCTGTTGAAACGTTTGCTTGGGCTATGAGCACTCTTTTATGTTTGTTCATGAAGTTTTTTCAAGTAATTTGTATTTTGTTGAATCGACAGTAGGTGTAGGTCTATTTTCTCTTATGATTTTTATAACTGTAAGTACTTTCACTTTACAATTTGCAAAAATAGTAACCTCAATTTTATTCAATTACATTTGACTTTCGAAAAGAAATATGTGAGAAAACAAATTTGTGAGTTAATATTTAGTGAATTCCAAAATAATGCGTACTTATGAAGCCTATGTGATTATTGGAGCTAAAAAGAAAGTACATAAATATGATTAATTTAACTGTTTGCAATAGAGAAAGAGTTGAAGATGAATAATATGGCGAAACAAAAAAAATAAACGAACCAATTATTGTTCGAAAAATCTGTCACTAGCAGTTTCGTTCTCGAAGTTGGAGCCTTAAGGGAAACACCTTGTGTGATTCCCTAAAAAACGTCAATTTTTGGGAATTTTTAAAAACTATTGTATCCCTAGTTTTGAATATTAAAAAGTTATATAGTTAAAGTGTAATCCATTTCGAGGTTCCCTACTTAAAAAAAAAAAGAAAAGCACACGAACTTCAAATTTAATAGGCAATGTTTTCTATCATTCGAGAGAATATTCTTTGGCATATACTTTTTGAATATCTATCTATCAAATGTTGACCGCGGCTACGTCTCAGATGGCCCATCCGTTTAATCCAATTTTCGATAACTCGTTCGACCATTTCGACTGGTAACTGGCGAATGACACGCGTAATGTTTTGCTCCAAGGCCTAAATCGAAGCGGAATTGTCCACATATACTTTAGATTATATTTCGCCCCACAGAAATATAATCTAACGGTGTGATATTTCACGATCTTGGTGGTCAAACGACCGGCCCAAAACGTGAAATTATAAACTAACAGAATCTCTCAATAAATCCATTGATTGTTGCGAAGTGGTGGAAAGTGACGCCGTCTTGTTAAAACCAAATGACGCCGAGATCCCGAGCTTCAATTTCGGTCACCAAATAGTCGATAACCATGGCACAATTACGGTCACCGTTGACGGTTATGTTCTCACCGGCATCGTTTTTGAAGAAATGTGGACCGATGATTCCGCCAGCACACGAACAACACCAAACTGTTACTTTTTCTGAATGAAATTGCAGCTCTTGAACCTCGTCAGGTTGCTCTTCGTCCCATATGGGGCAATTTTACTTGTTTCCATAACCATTGAGCTAGAAATGGGACTAATCGCTTAACAAAATTTGTCTCGAAAGCGTTGGATATTTTTTGAACCCATGAGCGAAGCGATGTCGCTTTCAATTTAAGATCTCGACGTAAAATGCGCAAAGTTGTTCCATACGTCAGTCCGAGTTGTTGCGAACGGCGCCGAAACGACTCCCCACGATCATAGAGTACACTCTCAGCTAAGGCTGTTAAATTTTCTTCACTGTGTGCTGGACGTGGTCTATTCGATCGAATATTATCCCAGAATAAATGCTTTGTCTCAAGATGGGTGATTGTGTTGCAAATAGTCCACTCATTAGGCCAAATAGGTTGACCATTTACGTAATAAAGTTGAACGATTTATAAAAGATGTTCAGGCGTAAGTCTTTCCAGGATGAAATGCCAAACAATGCTGAACAAAAGTAACATGACAACTTGACATGACTCTATCTGATCTCTATCAGAAAGCCTTTGGTGATGAGGCTATGTCTAAAAAAAATGTTTACAAGTGGTGTAGTGAGTTCCAAGCCGGCCGTGAACGTGTCGAAGACGAAGAGCGTCCAGGGCGACCATCAACCTCAACCGACGAAACTCACGTTCAACAAATCAAAGATTTTCTTGTGATGAAGTTGGCATATCGAAAGGCTCAGCCAATACCATTTTGAGGGATATTTTGGGCCTCAAGCGCGTCAAATCTCGACTGGTACCGAAAACATTGAATTTTTTGGAAAAAAGGCGTCGCGTTGAAGTGTGTGAAACGATGCTTTCCGACTACCAGGGTGTCATGAAATGCATTATAACTGGCGATGAGACTTAGATCTACCCCGAAACAACCGATCAATCGAGCGAATATTGTGCCAAAAGACAGCCGAGACCAAAAAAATCGCGCCAAAGTCGCTCAAAAATCAAGGTCATGTTGACTGTTTTCTTCGATTATCGTGGTGTTGTGCATTATGAATTCCTTCCAATCGGTCAAACAGTCAACAAGGAATATTATTTAAACCTTATGCGTCGTTTGCGTAACGCTATCCGCCTAAAAAGGCCGGAATTAAGGAAAGACAATTTTTGGTTTTTACACCACGATAATGCACCATCCCATACTGCCCTCGTAATTCGTGATCATTTCGCCAAAAAATCACCACCGTATTCACCTGGTCTGGTGCCGTGCGACTTCTGGCTGTTCACCAAGCTTAAAAGACCGTTCCGGGGACAACGTTTTTTTACGATAGAGGAGATTCAAGCCGCAGCGAAGATGGAACTGAAGGCCATCCCGGAAAGTGACTACAACCAGTGTTTTGAAGTTTGGGAAATCCGTTGGCATAAGTGCATTGCATCGGAAGGGGATTACTTTGAAGGGATGAAATTGATTTGGAAGAATAAATAAAGAATTTTCAAAATAAATACAATGTCACCTTATTTTTTTGGGCACAGTAGTACTCTTGAATGAAATAACAGACTTTATTTGGATTTTTTTCGAATTAACCGTCTTAAGAGTTCAAATTAATTTGAGTTTTGACCTTTCGTATATCCAGGGATTTGTTTTGAGAATATTTTGACCACTAGTAAGAGAGCATTTTGATGAGCAGCGACAAAAGAACTGAAAGAAAATGTCTGGGATACTGGTACATGCTCTTTGACATTAATGTCATATAGCATAAGATAATATGATCTTAAGTCATAGATGAAATATCAAAGATTCATTCTACAACGGTATCAATTTATAAATTAATACATACATATATATGTATATATACATATGTAAAGTCATAACAGCAAAACAGCACTATCTAATTGTGTGGGCTGTTTCTAATGTCAAAATAACGGTGTACGGCTTTCTCAACTGTCACACCAGAAATGGTAAACGATTTTCTAGAATGCAACAAAAGGAAGATATCTATTTGAATACATGTAGAATCTCAAATCTAAAGTATACATATATACATATTTACAAAAGTATCTTCAATACATATTTGGATAACAATCTGCTAGCAGCTAGCGCATCAACGGATAGAAGAGCAATCCGACAAATGATTTGACAGTTTGTTTACCGCATTGTCGCTTGTGATTGACAGCATGAGCAAGCTTTTTGTAACACTTAACCCGCATAGCTGCGCAGATACGCCGCAAATATGTACATACATATGCATGTAACATGCAAATGCAAAAACAATATATTATACCATATTCATTGAAAGTCGGTGTGTGTGTGTGTGCGTGTGAAGATATGAGTCAGAAGTCATTTGCAATTATCGCTAATGACTTTTGCTAACGGCATTTGAGGTCATCGCTGAGGTGAGTGAAAGTCAAATTGATTTTTGTAAATTTAATTGTGTATATATGCATAAATATTTGCTCATTTCATCACGTGCAAATATAGTAAATTAATTCCATTAGCACTTAATCTTCAATAATTTTATTCTTCTTCTTGTTTTCTTTGCAGATAAATTTACGTTTAATACTCGTTAGTGGCAAAACAAAAGAATTCCTATTTAATCCATCAGATTCTGCTGGTGATATCGCACAAACAGTATTCGATAATTGGCCTGAAGGTGAGTGATACATCAATATACATACATATACCATATTTGTGTCCTTCCAAAATAGCTGCTTTGATTATAAATTTGCCCGAATTTAAGATTTTATTTTATTGCCCGATAACCATAAACTGAATTTTAGGTATGACATATTATCAAAGTTTGAGTTTAGATTAATTTTGGTAAACATTTCTGAGTTGGTTCTGACGTTGAAGGCTTCGGTGTTTGCCTTAGATTATTTTAAGCCCCACAACCAGCGAGAGGCTCGTCTTACTGAGGACAAAAATATCATTAGATCTCTTGCGATCGATCTTGGCTCAAAAGGCTTTTGCGACAGCGCATGGCCAAGACCCTGCGAAGCCTAGCTATCTAATAGTAGAAAAGAAGAGAATACGAGAGCACCGACCCGCTCCCATTCTACTGATAACGGTTCTAGGGTGCCTTGCCTTGATAGCTCATCAATTTTAAAATTCCCTGCGATTCCGCTGTGGCCTGGCACCTATACTAGTCTTAAAACACTCGATGCTATTGATAGCGAGGTTAGGTACTCTTTGACCAACCTTCAATGCACTGTTAATGAGTTTGAGGCTGGTATCGCCGCTCTGCTATCTGAGTAGATGATCTTAACTAACTCTCCTCCAACTACCGCCAGAGTCCGGTTTGATGACTACATGATCCAAGTGATCCGGTATGAAGTCAAAGTGTGTGAAGATTTCCGACTGTTCAGACACGTGTTCTTTTAGAAATCCAGATTCTGTGAATCTGATTACTATGTGCCAGATGCCGTTAAGGGCCATGGTTGGAGTGGACCTTAGTGCAACAAACATGTTGATAAACGCATTCCGTTGAACGCTCTCGAGTTTCTTTGGAAGAGGGGTCTCTAGAATATGAATAGAGCCCTCCACCACATAAAGAACCATGGAACCCATAGAACATAATGGGCTGGACTATGATGTCGTAGAGCCAGAGGACCACTTTGGGTGAGAGATCCCAACTTTTGCCACTGGCTCCTCTATAGCAGTATAAAACAGTCGATATGTTTTTTGTTCTCAATCCTTTTTTTTTGTCAATGATGAACCATGCTGAAAACCTAATTATCGAAAATATCAATAAAAGAATGAAAACCGTCGAGTCAACGCAAAAAAAATTAATGGATCGGGTTTCCATCGCTGCTGAACGACAATAAAATCAATATATTTATAAAGCGGATGGTTACTTGTGATGAAAAGTGATTACCTAATAACAACATCCAGCAAAAACAGTCTTTATGGAATCACGATTAGCCGCCGCAAAAGCCGCGATTGACGATCAGAAACTATGAGCTGCTCTCCAGTGTCCAAACTCTAGATTTGGACCCATATTATCAAAAAACTGGAATATCGGAAATATGCAACGCCCAGTTTTGGCCATTAAGAGCGGAATTGTGATCCAGGAGGACATCGCCAGACCACTCACATACTGACTCGCCAGAAGCTCCGGAAACTTGGTTCTGCTGTTCTTAAGCATCCTCCTTATTATTCGACCTGACACTAAGTGATTACTATTTGTTCCTGCCTATTGCGAAAGATATAGTTGGTATAAAATTCGCTTGAATTGATGCTTGTGTAAACTGTTAACTGACCCTTTTTTATGCTGTGAGAGGGCCGTTAGTTTCTTCTTAATATCTCAACAATTCTGGTAACAAAGGCGTAGAGTTTGTACTTAAGATCACCTACTGAAGCATCTTCTCAATTAATAACCTTTGTAAAATGAAATACAAACAGATATTCGTACTCAACTTTTCTCTAAAACAACCACGTCCGCAGATGCTTACTTATTTCTAGCACTATAAATAAGAATGGTTTAAGTTTTTTGTTTCCCGCTTTCGCCAACAATTGTCTGTGCCGCACTATTATTCATTGAATCAACAACCGAGAACGAACAAAGACACTCGCAATTATTTATAATCTTAACACAAATTAATTGACGCACTTTGCTGTCCACCAGCTGCGACAGGAGGCAGCAACAACACGCATTAACAACTGTTATAGCTGCAAAATGATTGTCTACTGCAGACTCCCTATATGTCAGGCGCTCTTTCGCTCTCTTCTCCTGTATTATGCTGTGGAACAGACGATTGATTGCTGTGGGATATGAACTTATACTCGTATGACAACAGCAAAAGCAACAAACAAAGAAATTCCATCAATTGCCACCATAAGCACCAACACTTCTACATACCCACCACATGCAAGCATGTAAGCGTGTGTGTTTGTGGGGTATATCGCTGTAACAGCTAGGTCAAAGTAGAGCACAAATGCGTAAAATGCAATAAAGTGCTGCGAATGGCCGTTCGGTCGGTCGGTCATCTTCGTTGCGCTGGACACTGCTGCTGCATCAAATTCAATTAGCATGCATAACTCGAAGAATGAAAATGTGCTACGTTGCAACAGCCGGCGAGTGCCTGACATGAATTATTGAAGATGCAATGAAATGTGCACAGTGTGTGATGATATGCCCACTTAGGCTCTTAAATTTTAAACTCTTCAATTGATGCACCCTTCTTTTCTGTTTACAAAGAAAATACTCTGGAGTTCTAAGTTGTTAGTGACTTTACAAATCTCGTAAATGTGTTAATAATCAAATGTAAAATTTTCAACATCAGAATGTTATAATTTCTTCGCTGCAGATTCGAGAGACTATTTATATCCTAGTGTTTATAATCCCATGTCACTCGATAATATGTAGCATTTAGTACGAAGAGACTTATTTTACACCTTAATGAAGCTTAATGTATTAAATTTATACACTGAGCTAGACATACCGACAGACAGTATATATTTAAAATCGTTAATAATGCTCTATGAGATCTCCCAAACTCAATTTATATTTTAGCTTAATGAAATTTCGGGTGACTATTAGGTCTATGTTTAATTATTCCTCAGTTTTCGAGATAACGATTTGAAATTTTTCAACGTCTTTTCCTCCCCAAGAAGCTGTTCATTCGTCGGACCGCCGAAATCATACCACTAAAGAATATACTTGGCTGTCATATAAGCTGATCGAGCAAAATGAAGTTCTTCAACAAGTTTGGCCAGATATTATCTTAGAAAGTGCTACTACAGGGTAGGCCATTTAAAGTTGACCCATTTGCCCATTTGCCAAAATTAAGGCGTCGCGGATAATCAGCTGGGTTTAGTTTTTGTGCCATTTGAATTTTATATGGAAACATCTTCAAATCTTTATGAATTATGCGTCGGAGAGTGGTGCGAGAGATGTCTAATTCCTGAGAGCGGCGATAACTCGATGTCGATGGAGTCTCCTCAATACTGGCTCGTACAGCTTCGATATTTTCATCAGAACGTCTTGTGCGTTGTCTGGATGCATGACTGGCATTACTGAGATTACCGGTGTTCACAAATTTTGCGTATAAAGACTTAATTGTGTTCTTAACTGGAGCACTTTTCACTTTATTTTTTTTGCGAAACGCACGTTGAGTTAACACAATTGAAAAGTTATTTTGAATATAAAGCTGAACAATTTCAGCGCGTTCTTTTGGAGTGTACTGTTCCATGGTATAAATTGTCTTCGAATGACGCTTCTAACGCGGTATGACATTAGCCGATTTGTCAGCGCTGTTGAAAGTTACAGCGTTGACAGATGGGTCAACTTTAAATGGCCTACCCTGTATTTCTGAACAAATTCTTTATGCCGACCACTATAGCCTATAGCTTTTATACAATCTGACTTATCAAAATCAAGTCTGTCTCTGGAAAATTGATTTATTTGACAAGGTATATTCATGAAATCAGACAAAGATTATTATCGAAGACAAAGCTGCAATCTCTGAAGATCGGACTACTATATACAACTATAGATATACGTGGCCATATAAATTGTCAGATCAAAATCCACATAAATATATTTTACACCCTTTTAAGCAGAAGTATTGTTGTTGTTGTCGTAACAATAGAAAACATTTCTAAAGAATTTCGAGGAATGGTGACGAGTTGACAGTCCATGGCAGTATAAAAATCCTGGTCCGTTCCGGTTATTTAGAATCGACGGTCGTGGGAACCGAATATCATATATTATGTTTAGGTTAGATTAAGAGGTCGATCCCAACAGGGATCTCACTTGTATAGCTTAGACCGCCAGTCAGTTGTGTTACCTATTCCTATATAACAGATAATAAGAGCCTTACAATTGACAAATTTGCCTATCTCAAATTTTTTGAGACGGCTAATGTCAGTTTCGGCTATGTCTCTTGATTCACCGATTGTAATACCGCTGAGATGTTTAATCTTCAGCCTTGCAAATGCTGGATAATGGCTCCATGCACTTTTTACAACTTGTTTCCGATAATTCCTATTCGATAATGTCTGATGATGACATGACTTGATGTCATTACAAATGAGGACAGAGATTCCTAGGCCTGTAAGAGGCTTCACTTTGTTGCAGTATGTATACAACCACATTAATAACAGTCACTTCTGCCTGAGAGCCATTACAACGGTCCGGTGGCATATATTTACCGAGACCTCTTTACAGAAAATTCCCGTCCCAACTTTCCCTCCTAGCTTCGGCCCTTTGCGTCTGAGAAAATTTCTGCGTGAATTTCCTTGTTTGGACCCCTTCATATGGTCAGCTTTCCTGAGCCTTAGAGCGCTCTTCGCAGCAATGCACTTGCCAACAATGTCACCGGATGCTATGTGTAAAAAGCGTTAAAGAGATTTTGTTGATGTAGCGCGCAGACCATCAGCGATGCCTATGAGAGACGCTAATAGAATCCGACAATGGCATATCAAATTTCAATTTTCTTTATATTCTTCTTCTTATATTAAGACTTTATTTATAATTTTAAGATTCGTAATTTTTTTTTCAAGATCTACATATGCCCCCCTTTTACCCAATACACTTGTTTTTTCCAATCCTCAAAGCAGTTGTTAAAGACAACTTCTGGAATGTGTTCAATTGACTCGAAACGGTGGTCGTGTGAGTTTGCTGAATAGCCAGTAGTCACAAGGAGCTAAATCTGGCGAATACTGTGCTTGCTACCTTGATTGTTGACGTGTTTTTTTCGGCTTGACTTACCTCTGAAACGATATTCGGCCTGTTTCCGGGTTCTAATCATAGATCCAAGACTCATCCCCAGTAATAATAGGTTTCTCACATCCTGGTAGTCGGAAAGCATTGTTTCACAGACGTCACCGCGACGCTGTTTTTCGAAAAAATTGAGTGTTTTGTAACCAATCGTACTTTTTTTTTGGACCAGACGATCTTTCAAATTATTTTTCACCGATCTTGCCGATATTTCAACGATGCCAGTACGATCTCCAATTGTAAGTCATAGAATCTCAAGCACAAAAACCATTTCTTAGTAATAAATAAGTTTTTAGTGTAATTTTAACAAATGAAAATATTAATTTAGAGAAAAATGGACCCATTCGAATTAAATCAGCCGACAATGAACTTTTTCTCGCACGTTTGTCAATTTATGAACACCAGTGTTATATAATAATTCTGACCCTATTTATAACTGCACATACAATGTATGCTGACCACCTTTAATTTATGTAGAAATATTGTATATAAAACTGTAGATGTTTGCATTGGGCATCTGTGAGTTATTGGCAAATGCGCCAGCAAGCTGAATTTAATTGAACTCGATTGAGTGGCAACACAAAAAAAAATGTTTTTATTTTATAAATAGCATACAATAAGTGCACATATTTCTACCTATGTATATGCTACAACAACGTTCTATATACATACACATTTCAGCACAACAGCAGTTGCATTGCATCAATCACTGTGCACAGCCACACGCATATTTGCTGTGTGTCCACTGTGCGTCCGCCTCTATGCATCTCGGCGACTTGCTGCGGCCAAGACCGTGAATTTCCTGCACAATATGCTTTTATGAGTACAACTTTGTTCGCTCCCTGCCATTATTGACAATTTATTTCTGATTTATTGTCACCATAGTAATGCTTTATTCTGCACACGCACATACACATATATATATATATTCATATATACAAACGTATGTATACCCACTTAGAGCAACTATTTATTATATTTTTTCTGATTGCACCTGAAATTGATTTTGCTGCATTTGTTATTTGTTACCACATATTTGTTGTTGTTGCACTTGCTTTGAGTAACTGTTGCTGTCTACAAATTAAAATTACAAATGTACGTACATATCCGCACATAGTGTGTGAGTGTGTTTGTGCCGTAGTTAACTATTGGAAATTTTCAAAACAAATACGAAGGTGACGTTTATTGTTAATTGCTGGTCTCAATTTATTACTAAACAAATAAACAAATGTAAGTGTATATGCATGTGTATGCATTTGTACCTGTTTTGATTTATGTCAATATTTACCGAGTAAGTGAACTTGAAATGTGTTCCTTGATATTGTGCCGTTATATATTCATAGAACTCAAGTTGATTCTTTCCGGTGTAAAAAAAAACTCATATTACCTAATAACATAATTGCGGTTGTTATTGTTTTACAATAATAAGTTTTTGTGCCGGCCGCCGCATTGAGCGACTAATCGGTTTTATGAACTGCAATGTCATAATCAATTAATAAGACGAAACACTTTCATAATTTGTTCTAGAGGCGGGGTGATATTAAAGGCCTTTGGCAGTAGCTTAAGCTTTTTATACTCTCTCGATTATAAGAGTTATTTTCACCAATTAGTGATTTGTAAAACCTAGAACTAAATGAGATATATGTATGTTTACTATATGTTTATACAACAATAAACCTTCACAGGGGCATTTCTTATAACATAGAAGGGTATAAAAATATCCATATCTTGTTTGTAAGGCAGCTATATGCTATGGTAATCTAATATGGACGGTTCCCAGCAGCTTATTAGAGAGAGAAATACGCGTTCAAAATTTCATATCTCAAAAACTGAGAGATTAATTCTCGTGTATACAGACAGACGGACATACCGACATGGTAATGATATTCAACTGGTCATGCATTATATGTAACCTGGTCTACGAAAAGAGGGCTTAGGTGTCCAAAAGTCAATTTTATTTATTTATTTATTTTTTGTTTTTCAATTTTTTTTATTTTATTTTATTATTTATTTTTGACACCTAAGCCCCCTTTTCGTAGACCAGGACACATATAAAGATTTTTGCTTAAGATCGTTGTCCTGATACAAATAAAAATCATCTTCGATCTCCAGTTTATCACTTAGCTTAATGTTTTGACGTAATTTGGTGTAGGTTTCCAGTACCATCACCTGCCACACAGGCCCTTACCATGATGGATCTGTCTACGTGCTTCATACTGGAAGTAAGATTTTGCGGTTGAAGCTCGCAGTTTCTTTTCGCCAAGCCATTTGTTCAGATGATCTGAACCAAATAAATTATATTTACATGCATCAGTTAATAAAACCAAAAAAATAATATTAGAAACCATTCAAAGGACTCTTCTTAATGTTTCGAGATTTACATCGATATACAGTTGGTTTCGAACGGTATCGGCCAGTTTTGGAGCACTGAAAAGAGGATTTTTCTTAGTTTCCCGAACGATAAATGCATCACTTCTCTCGGAATCGCGTTTCTTTTGCTCGTTTTCTGCTTGTTTGCAATTCTTTCTTCTCTAACAAAATGTCGAATTATATGCTGCACAGTTCCCCGACTTTTTATTAATGATATTCTGCTATATCCCTGGAAAATTTATCGCCTTGGTACAGTTCAATCACTCGTCTAATTTCTACACTTTTTTATTGACCCGTCTAATATAAATAATGCATCAACAAGATTAGACAAAAAGGCATATGCTTAAAAAAAAATACCGCTATTTCATAAAAAACAAAAACTTGTTTTTGTTTTTGAGGCATTATTGAACCGGTATTGACTACTATACACAATAACAACTCACTTACAAACAAACTAAAAAATAAAGGATGCCATAAACGTTTGAAATTAGCAATGTGAAGATATATTTTTGAATAAAACGTAGCTCACTTTCAGCGTAATTCACTGTGTATACATATTTAGGTATGTTATAGGGTTCCCTACGTTTCCTTATGGATGTTACAAGCTTCGTGGCAAACTTATTATAATATACCCTATTCAGTTTATAAAATTTGAATTAGGTACAAAGCTCATAATTGGAAAAACGTAGATATGTGATGTAAAATTTTCGAAAAGTAGGCTTAATATTAGAAGTATAACACCAAAAATATTAATTAAATTATAATTTTATATTATAATCAGTCTAAACTAGTTAGTCAGGGAGATACCTAACTCAAAAACTACTTGGCGGTTTTGAAATTTGGTTCGGGTCATTTGTATATTATACATCATCCTAATGATATAGTTTAAAAATTTCCGACATCACCACATTTAATTTTCTTATTAAACTAATCCAGATTTATTCTGAGATTTTTACTTTTTTAAAAATAACTGTGGCGTCGAAAAATACTTCATAAAATAATCCTTCAAACACGACAGGGTCAAAGTCGGTTTAGACACTTTCTAGCCCTCATATACCAAATAGGAGGATCCCTGTGCTACCAATTGACTTTGCTAATATATCGATCAATTTATTAGATGTTCCAATATTTAGTATTAAATTATTTCTGAATACAATGTGATTTAAAGTCCAAATGATAATGATCAGTTAGCGCCTTCTCCTTATCCCAACATACCAAATATAATATTTTCTCCCTTCAGTTTGACTTTATATAGAAACATCATATATACCGTATACAATATCGCCTGGTCAGGATCACATATCATAATAGGAAAAAAGAAGTAAAAATATTTCCAAAAATATATTGCAAGGTCCATTCCTTTCCTAACATTGAAATGATAAACATATATTACATTATATTTAGATAAATATTTCGCCCGCAAGACAACATAAAAAAGCGCCTAGAAGTAGACATCTGAGTCAAACAGCAATTACCTTTGAAAAATATTCCAACCTATATTTGTGACCTGTTGACACCTGCTTAGCTAATATTTTATCATTTCCAAATTTTCTAGTTGATAAATAGTAAATTACATAAGCTTATAAAGGAAACTATAATCATTAGCCTTAATTTTAACCTAACTAATATCGAATATCACTAAATTGTAAGTGAAAACTTAGACTAACTTATGCTTCCTGCAAATAACATACAATTGTACATTTCATTGCCCCATAGTAAGTGTGTAATGGTTCGAAATCATGCTCGACTAGCCCTCATATGGTACAAATGCTATCAGTTAGTCAACAAATGATTAGTGAATGGTTATATTACTTTCAATTGTAGGATTTTTTACCGTTTACCAAAATATAATATATAAGAAGAAGTCTTACAGCAAATCCATATTAATTTTTATTTAAGGGTGTATTCTAGTCTAGAAGCATGAATTTCAGGTATATTTTAAAGTGTCGTAAAAAAAGGCATTTAATATTTTTAGTTTACATTTTTTTATTAGGTGTTTATTAATTTTTGAAGAGTACAGAAAAAAACTAAAAACTAAAAAAAGTAAAAAATTTCAAAAATTATGAACTGTCGAAGTGGGGGGTCTTTAAAAATTTCCACGTGACCATGCCCATGATTTCAACCCTCCTAGTTATCTGAAACCAAAAAAAAAAGGATTATTAATCTAAAATAATGTCGCAATTGTCGGAACTACGGAAAAGTGGGAAACATTTTTTTTTTTCACAAAATGGCGACTGCCTAAAAAAATTTTTTTTTTATCACTTTTTCTGACTATTTAGAATTTTTTAAAAATAATAAAAATAAAAATTTTGGGATGGGGCTAGTTCCAACCATAGACAAGCCTATAAAGAAAACTCTATACAAATTTCAAGTAAATCAGTCCAGTAGAACCTGAGAAATCGTGGGCATCGTTCCGAAAAAGTCAGTATTGAGATAAACGCGTTTAAAGTTTCGCGTTCCGGCCGAACCAGTTTGGATGCCGAGTCAGAAAAATGCCTATGTCTCTGAAAATAATTTGAACTTCGAAAAATCCTCTTGTACACATATTCTTGAATAGTTAAGCTTTGATAATATAAAAAAAAATTCGATTTTTTTAAATTCAATTTTTTTAAATTTTTAGACTAGAATATTCCCTTAAGGGGTTACATGGGTTTCCTCGGGTAAAAAGCAGCCTTTTTTCAACAATTTTTTCTCATATAAAAAATTTAATATTTTATTAGAATTTTTTATTGCTACAATTCTGCAATTTTTGAAAAAATATATTTTAAACTCGGCCATTGTGACACTATTTCCAGCGACCCCCCGGAAAAAAGATACGTCCGCCTTGGCAGGACAACTCCTTACAGGATCATTTAAAGTGAAAAATACGTGTTTTAGTTAAGACCTTAACTAACCTTAATACTTGTACAAAAGAAAAGAAGCTGAAACTGGCAGACATTTAAAAAAAAAAAGTAAAATTTCGCAACATTTTTTTTTTCAAGTAGTTGTTATCGAAAAAACAAACCTTCGTCGAAATCTTTAAAAATTGTATTTAAGGACTTGTATAAAATTTCACGAAGATCGGTTGAATAGTTCTCAAGAAATCTTGTCAAACAACTTCAAAACACACAGTTTCAAGAAAAACGCATTTAAAGACGGCACACTTAGCCTAGCTAGCTTCGGATCAACTTGAAAATTTAGGTCAATATTTTGGAGCTGTTGAAGAAAACTATAAAACTATAAAAAAATCGTTTTTTTTTGGACCCCGTAAACCCATTTATACCCTTAAATCTCAAATAGAGTTTGTTTGGTTAGATTTGCTCTCTGAAGTTCTTAAAGCAGCCACCTTTTTAATTCCTTAAGCAAAACAAATTTGTGAAAAGATTCTATAAAGCTGCTAGATTGTTCCCTTCGTATAGCATATCGTATTTGAATTTTTTAACTCTGGATCCTGAAAACTAAATATTCTAACCAATTACTTGTCAATCTGCTAGAATCTTGTAACCACATTCGCTTCGTTTCACCTTCGTCCTGAAACAGTTGAAATTTCAGCTGGGTATACACTCACCAACAAACGTACATTCATATAATGTAGTCCTGTGCATATTTGCGGCTTAAAATTAGTATTCTGTCAGCGCAATCGCATTGAAAAATGCCCAAAAATGTGTCCTGGCCATAGAGACTACACAGCCAACTGCCCACTGCGGGTCAGCGGTGTTAAATTGACCGTCCGCGGGCAAAGCGAAATTCGTGCTGACACCCAACGGGCGCAACAATAGTGTTACATGTATAATCATATATACAAAATGTGTCTACATACATACATATGTACGAGTATGTACATTGGCACATATTGTTGAGTTACTTTGACCACTGGACACGCGCTTTGTGTCGGTCACGCCTACACGCAGTGATACAAACATATAAATTGACATACATATGTAAGATACATATGGGTATGCATACATATAGTACATACGTACAAATATACATATATTAATTCGTAGTGATATCCTGCTGTTTATCCCTTTCTGCCTCTGCATCCTTACCCTCCCACCTTAATAAACTCGAATGGATGTCAGCAACCAATTAATGTTGTTGTTGCCGCTTAACTACATTGACTTTTGGCTATCCCTCATGTAACTGCTCTGTATATATGTATGTATATATGCTCCTATGTAAGCGTGTTTGTTGCCGCATTGTTTCTGTTGCTGCTTGGTGTGCAGGCGCCGCAGTGCAGCCAACGGCTCTGTTGTGCGAATTGGAGCGACTGATATTCGCCAACTGTTGTTGTTGTTGTTTTTGTGCGTAGAGACTATTTAATATTCATTTGTCGTTTGCTAATGAAGGCGCTGCATTTGTCGCTAACTTATCCTGATTTATTTACCACTCGCAAACAGCCCCACTCACGTACGCGCACGCACTGTCGTGTGCGTAACGGCTCAGCAGCAGAAGCAGCAACAATTTGTCTTTGCCGTCGCCGTCGCATAGTGGTTGACAACAACAATGCACAGTTACAATACAATACATGCAACATTTACAATATAACAGTGGATTTTGTGTGCAGTCGGACGGTCGGTCTGACATCCTTTTATCACATTCAAAGTGCCAGTGTGCACTGTGGTAGAGTTTCGGATGTTTTTGAGCAAAGAAAAAACTAACAAAACTTACCCTTAGTACCCATGAAAGTTTTCCATGCAAGAACTTGATGTTGATCGTTCAATTTATATGACAGTTATTTGCTATAGTTGTCTGATATTTTTGCTCCGACAAATGAGCAGCTTCTTAGGATGAAAAAGACGTGAGCAAAATTTCAGACTGATATCTCAAAAAGTGAGGGACTAGTTCGCATGTACATATAAGGATAAACAGATGGGCATTGCTAAATCTAATAAGCTCGTCTCATATTTTCTCCGACGTTTCCTTTTCGGTCTTACAATCATTCTGGCAAGCTAAAAACCATGTTCTTTAATAGGGACTCTACAAAACTCGGTCTAGTAGTTCGGTAGGGACAACAAACGACGCCTCTTTTAAAATTTCTCTACAGTAAGGTTTAACATTTCATCATGGAAAGATATACGATCCAACAGCGTGTCGAAATGATTAAAATTTACTACCGAAATTCAGAATCAGTGACCTCAACTTTAAGAACGCTACGTCCAATTTATGGTCGTCATAATCGTTCTGTCAGATCAATAATATCGCGCCTGGTGAAAAAATTTGAATTCACATGCACAGTACAAAATGTTTCCGTGCCAGTGGGACAAAGAAGTGGCCGCAGTGTTGAGAATATTGCTGCCACTAGCATCAATTGAGGAAAACCCAAATCAGTCTCTCTTATGTCGTTCTCAAGCATCTTTGTGACGTAGTTGTGGCGAATTGTGCGAAGAGATCTTGGTGTCCATCCACATAAGATCAAATTTACGCAAAAACTGAAGCCGTTTGACCACCAGAATCGTCGTATGTTCGTGAATTGGGCTGAGCAACAATTTGAAAATTAAACGGATTTTCTCGAAAAATTATCTTCAGTGATGAGGCTCATTACTCATCGAATGGCTTCGTCAATAATCAAAATATGCATTATTGGTCAGGCAGCAATCCTCATGTACTCTATAAGTCCATTTCATCCCGAAAAAATTTCTGCTTGGTGCGTTTTATGGGTCGGCGGCTTCATTGGCACGCACTTCTTCCGTGATGATCAATAGCGGTCAGTTACTGTGAATGGGAATCGCTACCGCTCAATGATGAAATAATCGATCGTTCGTGAAAGATTTTGGGAAGATTCTGAGTGATAAGCAACAAAGTGTATAGCATACGAGACATTCACCGTGTCTCATATTAAAAAGAAAAAACAAAAAACTATATCGTGATCTGATTCATCGATTTTTTCCTGTCCTTAGGCCTCAAGAAAACGATCCCTAGAAATAAATGAAATGAAAATGAAAATATAATCGTCGACATTTAAGAACTTTATTAAGTCTCCCCCGCCCCAGAAATGGTTTCTTTGACCTCCAATAAGCACATCCATATGTACTACTGTGCCCAAAAAATAAGGTGACTTTGTATTTATTTTGAAAGTTCTTTATTTATTCTTCCAAATCAATTTAATCCCCTTCAAAGTAATACCCTCCCGATGCAATGCACTTATGCCAACGGATTTTCCAATCTTCGAAACACAGTTCCGTCTTCGCTGCGGCTTGAATCTTCTCTATCGTATAAAAACGGTGTTCCCGGAGCGGTCTTTTGAGCTTGGTGAACAGCCAGAAGTCGCACGGTGCCAGATCAGATGCATACGGTGGTTGCGGAACGTTATGGGTTGAGTTTTTGGCGGATAGGATAGAATAGGCGGATAGCGTTACGCAAACGACGCATAACGTTCAAATAATATTCCTTGTTGACTGTTTGACAGGTTGGAAGGAATTCATAATGCACAACACCACGATAATCGAAGTAAACAGTCAACATGACCTTGATTTTTGAGCGACTTTGGCGCGATTGGCTCTCTTTTGGCACGATATTCGCTCGATTGATCGGTTGTTTCGGGGTCGTAAGCATAGATCCAAGTCTCATCGCCAGTTATAATGCATTTCATGATACCCTGGTAGTCATAAAGCATCGTTTCACACACTTCACCGCGACGCCTTTTTTCAAAAAAATTCAATGTTTTCGGTACCAGTCGAGATTTGACGCGCTTGAAGCCCAATACATCCATCAAAATGGTATAGGCTGAGCTTTTCGATATGCCAACTTCATCAGCAAGGTCTCTAATTGTTAATCGATGGTTTTTCAACACCAAATCTTTGATTTGTTGAACGTGAGCTTCGTCGGTTGAGGTTGATTGTCGGCCTGGACGCTCTTCGTCTTCGACACGTTCACGGCCGGCTTCGCAAAAAACGAAAAAACTCACTTTTAGCAGCTCACAAAACGACACGTATCTCAAACACTAATGAATATTTTGACATAAATGTGACTGACAGTACTACCAACCTAAAAAAAAAAAAAATTCTCCAAATCCTTCGACGCGCGCAGTTTAAATTCAAATGTAACCTTATTTTTTGGACACAATTTAGTTATTTGCATATAATAAGGCCTCTGGCTAGTCCCGAATGCGAGTGTGGGGCTAAGTGGTTGTGTGACTATGTGGCTCCATTTCGGCCCGCATCACAATCAAAATAGTAAAATTTGTGCAACCATGTGACTCATAGTCTACAACAACAACAATAAAGCGATAATGATGGTCGAATAATGCGCGCACGGTTTCTGCAAAGTTTGGCCTGCATGCACATAGGAATGTAATGCACGCCATAATCAAACAATGCACTTGCGGAAAGTGTGTCCCACAGCATAAACGCGATCATGTACATCTGTATGTATGTATGTGATTAGCGTGAGGCATGTGTATAAAGAGGAAGTTCAGCCGAGGCGTGGGTTCTCTGTTTACGGCGTCAAAGTGCACTGTGAGTGAGTCAGTGTCGCTGGAGTAGCGTTGTTATTGCATGTGTTGCGTTGCATTTTGTTGTTATCTAAATTATATTAAACCAACAACAATTACAAACTTCGAAATGCGTAATTTAAACACATTAAGTTAAATATTTATCATAGTTTAGTGTATTTGCACGAAAATGAATTCGGAGAATGTAACACCTAACACACACACACATACCCGCATACCAAAAGTGTGGGTACTATTTGGTCATAATAATTCTAATTTTGTTGTTACACATTTGTTTTTGTATTTGCAGATTGGGAGCGTGAAGCCGTCTCCAAGGCCGAAATATTACGTCTCATATATCAAGGTAGATTTCTACATTGCAATGTAACTTTAGGCGCACTGGGACTTCCGCTGGGCAAAACGACTGTTATGCATTTAGTGCCGCGTGATAATTTGCCAGAACCCAATTCGCAAGGTAAGTGATAAGTGATAATAATGCAAACACAAATAACTATATATTACAGTTATTTAGGACAGTGATTGTAGAGTAGTGTGTTATTAGAAAAAATGGTCGGAATCGGGCTTACTGAGTATTGTTGTAGCCAATTACATAAAATGTTTATCGTGTGAGTGAAGGTATACAGGATGTCGAATGTTACACCTAAAACTTTAAGATTATTAAAAGTAGGAATTTTGATGTCACCGACTGTAATGTTAAGATCTAGTCTGTACTTCTTCGTCCAGTTCGTGAATACGGTCGCTCTTTAACCCTGGAGATGGCGTAGATTTTTCAATGTCCTCAAGTATCGTTAGGTGGTTTTTTATTTAGGCCATGAAGTCAAAGCTGCGGTATGCTGCGCACTTTTTAGAAGCCATGCTGGTGATCTGCTAGACCCCGGTGGTGAGTGAACGCTGGAGATAGCGACTCATCAAGTGTCTTCACTACTGGAGGAAGGAGAGTTATCGGACGCTAGTACTCTCCTTTGTTGGCAGGTTCCAGTAGTGGGATCATTCTTCCGACTTTCTACAGATCGGATATTTGAAGAGTTATGAAACTTACTGCTGTCGAGCCTTGGTACTTTAGCATCAACATGTTTATTCCATCTGAGTCAATGGACTTGGACGATTTAGCCTTGTTAATGACACCCCGAACTTCCTCATTGGTCAAAATAAATGATATACAGTCGCTTGACATTTTTCGCCACTGACAGGTAAAGTAGCTCACACACTTTTTCGGATCCAGGGAGGCATGGCCAACAAATTGAATTTCAACCCGGTCATCATGTCTCCTCGGATTTGCGGATGTGACATGGTCTAAGCTGTAATCCAACGCTTACTTATGTTACACCGGTGGAGAGATTACAAGACTTCGGGTACCCTACACATTTCATCCGCTTATGTTGATTTAGCACTTGCCAAATCTCTAAACTGAAACCCCTAATTCGGATCCGTCCTTAGCTAAAACCGTTGCTTCGGCTGGGAAACAGGAACAATTGCCAAGAAAGCCGATTCTAAGTTACCGGAATTGACCCGGATTTTATCCAGCCAAATGCTGTTATTTCGGCCATCTAACCGTATTTTGATTAGTAAGTTTTAAGTTTATGCAGGTTTTTTCTACGATTCGGTACCATCCATGTTTCTTGAATCATAAAATGTATATGTTGTTTTTGATAAGTCCACATTGGTGTTGCCCTACACTCTTTTCGCTATTACAGTAGCACCAATTCTTATGTAACCCATGTCTCAGGACGATTCCAGAAAACGTAAGTTTGTGATGCTCTAATAAGGAATAAATAGTAAGACTTTGTTCATAATTTTAAAATTCTTAATTTATTCTTCAAAATCTATGTCGTTCCCCTCAAAGTAAACGCCCTCGGTCCCAAGGCTGTGTGAGCTAGAAGTCACACGAAGCTAAATTAGGCGAAAATGAAGAAGGAACCGCCGTAACCATCAATGGTGAGCGATATCGCGCAATGTTAACCGAATTGTTCTTCAAGCAAATTGAAGAGGAAGACTTGAACAACATTTGGTTTCAACAGGACGGCGCTACGTGCCATATAGCAAACGCTACACTCAATCTTTTACGCCCTATCTTCGAAAATCAGCAAAAGAGGTGATGTGAATTGGCCTCCCAGAAGCTGCGATTTAACTCTGTTGGACTATTTTCTGTGGGGAGCTGTTAAAGATAAATGTTACGCCAACCATCCAGAAACAATTCAAGATCTAAACTACGAGATTTAAGCTGCTGTAGCTGCCATAAAGTCTGAATCCATCGAAAAAGTACTCCATAATTGGGTGGATCGAATAAGCTACCGTAAACTCAGCCGCGGTGGTCATTTGTCCGAAATTCTTTTCCACAAATAAATTTCATAAAACAACCTTTTAATTAAATGTTAGACCTTTGAAAAATATCAAGCCGTTTTTTTCTTTTTTTTTTTTTGGACTTTTTAAATTTAAAATTTTATATGGCTCACCCTGTACTTCAGAAAGACCTGCGTTTACTGAACACCAATGATTATTTTGTTGTGACATTTGGCATAGATATCAGTGACGGTAATACCAACCTAGAAAAAAATATTTCAAGGAATGGGTTTTCGCACGAAATTTAAATTAAAAATGTCTTACTATTATTTGTAAACAGTCGTATATATTTTGCCCAATATGAGTGATAAATTTTTGAATATTTATATGAATTTTTAATATTACAATTTTAAATATAATTACTTAAAATAAAATCTAAAATAGTACTTTCACACTGACAATCGAAAACCTTTTATTTCTCTCTATCCTTCAAAAATACGTACAGATCAAAGGCAGAAAAGTAAAGGCGGTTCCAGTAGATGCTGTTCAACGACATGCTGTATTTTGTAACTAAATTAGCTCATAGTAAATAAATTAATTTAAATATATATATATATTATAATAATTATAATACATACATACATACAAAAATCCAAAAAAAAGCAGAAACGGAAGCAAAATATATTTTCTAATAAATGAAATAAATATAACTTAAATAACCGAGCATAGTTTTAAATCAAAACTAAATAATAAACTTAACTAAAATAAAATTAATATAAAAGCGAAGATGTGAATTTAGTGGACAGTTTCCAAATGTGAAGCGAGAAACGTAGCTGGCAAATTTTTAAAACAATAGTGAAAATTAATAAAAAAAAATTATATATATATCTAAAATTTACTGAGAAAACTGAAAAATCGGAGCACGACTCAAAAATAAAAATGAAAACCAAAAGATAATAATTAAAAAAAAAACAAAAGGAAAAACAAAAACAAATTATAAGCAACAATTATGTAAGTGGGTAGATACGAGTAAGTGTAGGATGCTAAGGGAACTTAGAGGTTTTCAGTTGCCGACCGGTGAACTCCTCGTGCAG
>CM050325.1:80578974-80660876 GCA_027475135.1 Bactrocera correcta | reverse complement strand
CTTTGGCATTTTAGCAGATATTTACCAGAAGAAAATTAACTAAAAGCAAAGAATATACCATCTAAACAAATTTGACCCGGACTGCGTCATAAAAGTCCCATGCTGTTTAAGGGGTTAGGGGTAGTTAGAATTTTCAAAAAATTAATTTTTCTTTTTGCATTATCGTTAAGTGTAATATCTAAAAAAATATCCCCTGAAAATTTCACTTTGATCCGATAATTAGTTCTTGAGTTATTAAAGTAAGCCAAATTGATAACCAAACTGATACAACCTTTTTTTATGTACAAGTGAAGTTTGATCTCCACATGTCTATTGGTGAATGTTTGCCAAAAAGCATTCAATCAAGGACGTAAAGTCTTCGCAAAGTATCCGCTTGCCAGTCGTTCAACTGTGTTAATGACGATCACATCAAAAAGTTATAGAGACAATGCTAAAAAAGCGTCGTGTTGACATCAGAGATATAGCAGAAGATCTCAACATCTCTTATGGATCCACTCAACAATTTTGGTTAATGTTTTGGTTATGAAGCGTGTTAAGGGGGTATTCTACTCTAGAATTCTGAAAAATTCGATTTTTTCATATATTTATAGTTTAGACCCTTAAGAGCATATCCTCCAAAGGATTTTCAAAAATTAAAATTATTTTAAGAGTTACAGTTACTTTAGTGACGCAGTACCTAGCCCGTAGGTACTCACTTTTTTAAACGCGTTTTTCTCGAAACTACTTTTTCCACACGGTACCGACGTTATCACAAGTTCTATATAAACGATTTACTTGAAATTTTATGTGAACCTTCTTTATATAATCCTTTATCGTTCCTACCAGCATTGTGTCAAAATTTTTGTTTTTAATATTTAAAAAAAACTTCAGGAATTTCAAAAAAAAAACTTAAAAAATGATTTTTATTTTCAGGCAGTCGCCAATTTTTCAAAAATTTGTTTTTTCGTGTTCCCAGACTATAACAGCATTATTACGGATTAAGAATTTCTTTTGATTTTTTTTCCGACCACTAGGAGAGTCAGGATCAATGTCACCAGGATGCGTCATTTTTTTACACTTGTCTCTCCCCCCCGCTCTAATTATTTTAATTTTTAATATTTTTTTGTAATAATTTTTTTCTGTATTCTTAAGATATCAATAAAAAACACCATAAAAAATGGATGGTAAAAATATTTTTTGTTTTTTTTTTTTTAATAAAATTCAAGAAACTGGCCAAAGTTTGATTTCTTACCAAAAATAACAAAACAGTCGAGGACACCACTTTCATCAAATCCAGTATTACTGGTAACAATGCGTGGGTTTATGACTATGACATTGAAACTGTACAAAAATCCAGTGAATGGAGCGTCAACAGGTTGCGCGGAAACTATAATACCTTTCACAAATATAAATACAAAAAGTTACTTAAAAAAAATTGATTCCGATTGTAAAATAGTCAATCGATGCCAAATTAAGACTATACAAGGCATTACTCATCAAATTGAAGGTTTGTGTACTGAAAAATGTAACTGTTTCAATCAATATGTGAGAGCTCGCATCATAAAGGTGAAGAGTGATCCCTCTTCGGCGTTCGGTTTTCCTAACTCCTTGAAAGACAACTGGCAAACAGAAAGTCTTATTATCACTCAGAACTTACAGTGCTGCGTTGTACTAGTGATATGGTTGCGATATGTCCAGTTTTTTCTAGAAAACAGGCAACCATTTGCTTGGACAACTTTTATTGAATTCGGCTCATATTGAAACACCCAAGCAGTCGACCGCTCTTTACTTACACGAAATCCACGTTTCATCAGCTGTCACGATGTCATAGACATGTTTTTCATAACACGGTTATAGTATTTTGTTAACACTTCTATAAAACAATCTTCACGAGCCTTTTGTGAGCGACCGACAATTGTATGGAAATGTCCAAAATCAAATCTCTATGCAAACTTGAATAAATGCTGATCCCACTAATGCCTATAGTTGTCTCTATCTTAGGATAGGTCGCGATTTTTCAATATCACTTTGCCCACAGCATCAATAGATTCCGGAACAACAACTGATTGTGAACGATTTTTAAGCAATTTGTCTTGTAGTGATCTACGACCTCGATTGAATTCACCATACCACCGACAAACACTGGTCCTTGATGAAGCGAAAATTGTTTAAAATAATTGCGTGAAAATGTTCGCGATCTAATTTCATTTTCGGCTGAGATGAATATTCTAAGTTACTGTAAGCAACACAGAGCATCAAAAAAGTCAAACTTTACGATCTTTACGATTACAATACTAGAGCCATCAAATCCCGAAATGTAAAACGCAACCTATGTATGTTCTCCAAAGTTTTCTTTACAAACACTGTTGGAAACTAAATACACCCTATTCAGGGAATAAAAAGAATCAAAACCGAAACGACCAAAAATTCGCTGAAGGCACCGGAAGGCGCGAAAACTCATGGAAATAGTTCCAAACAATTGATTCAGTGTGAAAGAAAAGATATACATATATATTTTGTTTAAATAGCAGGCATAATGTGTTCGATTCGCTACTCTCTAACGCTTGACAAAGTGAATACAACGCGCTAAAAATATTGGATGAAGTCTTAAATCTAAGAGTTATTTTCCTTAAATGCATAAAGTTGCAAGATTTCACAGAATTTTCGATCAAACTTCTTCACATAAAAAGGAGGACTTTGAAAATATATATCACAATAGAGCTTTACTACTTTGTCGAGTTACCCTCTCGCTCTGAACAATTCTATATTATTTTGACATTTCTACCGGTGATTAAGGGGTTATATATCTTTTCTAATTTCAAAAAATCGATAAATTTTTTATTGCTTTATCTTAAAGACAACTCCTTGAGAACATTTTCTCAAATTTTCATAGAGATTCGAGCAGTAGAAAGAAGTTAAAACTTTAAACGCGAATATCTCGAAATGGTGTTTTTTGAAAAATAACTTTGCGGTGACATGGATTAACGGGAAACTACTGAACCGATTTTCTTCAAGTTTTTTTTTAAATGTTCGTAATGACATTTTTCTGTGCTTGAACGATCGACTTTTTACGCACAAACGCCGAAATGAATTTTTTAGTGAAATTTCTAGTGACCAAAAAGTTCATTTTTTGCATAAAACGTTCCCGTGTGCACAAAAAAAAATGATAAAAACGATCGTTCAAGCACAAGGAATTAGTGTATTTACTTATGAAACTTGTTTACTTTTATGGTTTCATTTGACTTGTTCGACCTTGGGAATTGTCACCGCGAGGCTCTGCCAAAAAAACGCCTCTAAGGGAAACAGCCCTTAAAAACTATTTGATATTTTTCCACCAAATTTCGCACAAACATTGTTAATAAAGTGTGCTATAAAAAAATAAAAACATTCGTGTAGTAAAATAATTGATACATACCTCAAAAAAAATCCAAATTTTCTTTTTTTCTTCGACCAAGAAGGTATATAACACCTTAACAGACATTTTCTGAACACATATACACATCTTGAACTTTTTTTTGACTGTAATAAGCAACCATCTCTCGAATTAAGAATTACGTCTAGAAATACGAATTAGTATTCTTACCTAAACGACAGTCATCTTCACGATTGAACCTAACGAAAGCGGAATCAGAGCTTTTTTGAATTCCCGAAAAGTGTTTTTCACTGTTAGTTTTATGGATAACTTAGAAATAAACTCAGATTACTGTCGAGCTCTATAAGTCCAATCATTTGCTGCATACATTTTTATTCAAGAAAATCTCGGATTTCACTTGCATGCTTGTAATTCAGGGACTTATGCGGTCTCAAGCCCACAACAAGTAACAAAATTACTTCTATCCTTCATTCGAAAACAAAATATAAAACTTATTACAGCCATCGATTGAGGCACAATCATTTTCGGAATGAGAACTATTTTCAAGACGCTCTTTTATATATCTCTTTTGTGAAAAATTTATAAAAGATGGCAAGAATGCTTAAATTTTTAGAAGTCTTATTTTTTAATTTTTTATATTTCAATTTGAGGTTATAAAAGCTTTCTTAACACACTGTCAAAAGAGCTGCCCTTCACCCACTTAAAGTTACTGCACAAAAACATTTCACTAATAATTTGAGCGAGTTTCCGAATTATGGCATCCAAATTGATGTTTATTTGAAAAACACTTGAAGTTTTCGCATAATTTAGGCGCAGCAAACTCTAAATATTTCCAAATTCGCAATTTATGTACAAACTTAGTTGAAAATTAAAGCGGCAACTTTTCGCAAGAAATTAATGAAACGTAAAAGTCCGCCAATGGTGATGGCGTCGGCGTCGGGGACCTCGTGTCTAACTAACCATGAAACGTAAATGTTTTTCGCGAGCGCGCGCATAACGGTAAGTGCAAAACTCCTATGGAACCATTGCAATTGCAATACATAAGCACGACAAAGCAAGAACTCAACGACGCAAAAACAACAACAAAACGTAAACTAACAAACAACATCGCCAAGAGCAGAGAAAGGTCAACGGCTGCAGCGCCAACCAACAGGGGAAAGTCCTGCCGGACCAGACGCGCCATTGAGCAAACAACAAGAATTTTGCCAAAAATTATTGCTGCGCAGCTGCAACAAAAACACCAATAAAATCCGCAACAATGGCGATGCAACACCAGCAACAGCAACGTTGCGGCAACAATTGCCAAAAGCAAATGCCATAAAACAAGTAAGCAGCGCGCCAAGTGCATAGAGTGGCGTTCGGTGAGCGTGCGAGGCGCCGCGCCCTGCGCTGGAGATAGGCGCCCACGGCTGCGCTGCGCGTTGTCGGTGCGCGTTGCACGTAGGCAACGCATTAAAAAGTTTGCAGCTATTTAAAGCGCCATTTCATTGAATCGCTAATTTCGAGCGCCAATAGAGCGGCGTGGCGCGGCGGCCGAGACGAGGAAGTGGCCAAAGCAAATAGTGGCAGTGAAGTTGCAATAGTCCAACAACAGTTACCGTTTGAATAGAAACGAAATTGCAAATTTTAAATGGCGGGTAGCAAGTAAGCACGCGCGTAAGTGTTAGTGCGCAGAGGGTATACTTAGCCTATGCGTAGGCGGCGTTGCGCTTGCTAGGGTCTTTACAAACGTGTTACGCGGACGGTAGCCAACTCGAACTTGGACAATTTAGCGCACTTTCATTGAATGCAGCATTAAGTATTGTTCATTTCATATGCCAGCAGCGCGAAGGATGCAAATAGAAAATGCACACAAAGTCCAATATTTACACAATACCCGACGGTTAGCGCCTACATTGAAAAAAGTTGAAGATCTAACTTCATAATCTTACAACTTCAGTAAAAAAACTGGCTTTTGTATGTAGTGATTTAGATTTTAATTTTTACTTTTGGTAAACCAATGGAAACCATTTAGGACACATGGAGCTCTTTAGTCTACAATGAGTATGGATAACTATACTGACAACTAAATTGAATTTTTATCAGGGAAGTACATATTACAAATAACGTGGGAGAATAATGCAGTTTCTGAAAAACCTGATTGGCAAATCATACTTAGATCAATGTAGAAACAGGTCCCGAAAGGTGTGTTAAGATGACGACCATTTTATGGGTTCTTGTGGATGTGGATAATCCAGACTGAAAACAAAATATAGTTTCTGATACTAAATTTTCTATTGAACGTACATATTTTAGGCAGCTCAATGAGTGAATTCCATAATAATATTGTCGATAATGTGGATAGCTCGTTTAAGATTGGTTCAGATCCCTAAAGATAACAGAGTAATTCACTTGCGTTTGGTGAAGCTTTGACTCTGTGATAGAACCCACAAAATCTTTCCTCGATTTACGTTAAACGGTAATATGCATAATTTTTCAGATAAATCAAATGTTTTCCAAACGTTCATAATCACAGAACTTGGCCTTAACGTAGACTGAGCGATCGCGTTGGTTTCGTCTTACTTTCATTTTCAAATTCTTTGCTGTATGTATGGGTATCACACGAGTTAACGCAAAGCAACCTCATGAGGCGAATTTTCATTCGCGAAATTCGGCTGAGTCGCAAAAAACCGAACCATTTCTGAAGCTGTATGGTTACAGTCGTGATCGAATCGATTGTCATTCAGTTACGTGTGTGTTAGGATTGGCAAGGAATAATTTACTTTCAGTTGTTTACAAACCCCTAAGCTCTTGATTCGGATCTATACTGTCCACAATTGGACCATCTGCAGAAAGCAGTGTCCCGCCAGAAGCTCAGTGAGTTTGATTGGAAGGTCCTTATGCATTCATCGTACAGTTCGGACCTCAAACCTACTGATTATTAATTCTTCTTCTTAATGGGGATTGATTTTATTGAAGCAAAATTCGTCTCAAGGAAAGGTTGTACAAATTGGATGTTTATTCATCCATAGTTTGTGGTTCGTATCACAAAAAAACCATCGAGTTAGATATATATAGAGTTATATATAAATACATGATCAGGATGATGATCCAAGTGACTACCTGTCTGTCTGCCTATGCAAGCGAAAACTTGAGTAAAATTGAGATATCATAGCGAAACTTGGTAAACGAATTCCTTGACATAAAAAGGAGGACGAGTACGTAGATAGGCCTAATCGTACACGAAAAGATGCGGCGACTATCGAAAGGAAGGTTTCAAGACCGGAGAATACTCTTGTAGGACCCAAAGTGGTGATCTAGTGACTGATGATCAGAGCATACTGATGTTAGGGCGGGAACACTTCTCTAGCCTGCTGAAAGAAATTGAAGTTGTAACACCGCGAGATGGCGTACCTCATTCTCCAATTGATGTCTATGGAATAATTATTCAGAAACGGCGTCGAAGAAAGCATGCACGATGATTGGAAACTAAATGTGCTCTGCCGAATCCCCAGATCTGCCCAATTTCCGTGGGATAAGTTGACTTAATATCGGTTATAAGGTCTTATAGAGAGCAGCGTGTGAAAGACTGAAGTCTACCGTCAACAAACTGATTGGACCTTATCAGTTTGTCTTTAGACCCGAAAAATCTCCCATCAATCAGATTTTCACCATACGAAAAAATCTTAGAAAAGACCTGTGAAAGGAAGATCGATACACACAACCTCTTCGTCAATTTTAAAGCCGCCTTCGACAGTACGAAAAGAAACTGCCTCTATGTCGGCATGTCTGAACTTGGTATCCATACAAAGCTAATATGTAAGCTGGCGTTGAACAACACTAAAAGCTCTATCAGAATCGGGGAGGACCACTCCGAGCTGTTCAATACCAAGCGAGTTTTCAGACAAGAAGAGTGTTGATATCATTGGCCTCAATAACCGCGGTTAGTTCTGCTTTCACCAGATAGAATAAAAAAATTACTGAATAAAATGTCAAACTAAACATTAAAATAAGATATAAACATGTTATTTGGCAACGCGAATAGCAAGGAGTTGACAATAAAATTTGAAAAAAGTGGACATGAACCGCCGTATAAAACTTTGTACAAATAGTACTTTTTAGGAAAGCCAACTGGAGTCTAAAAATTCAGAAAATTGGAACATAACGGTTCAAGTCCCCACTTAGCCATTATATGAACCCCAGTGCGCATGACTGACTTTTTGCCAAAATATATCGATTCATCTGGTAAATATATTAGTGAATTTTGGGAAAAATGTAATACTTGTGTTAAAAGTGGACTGAATCGGCTTAATACTTCATGGGTCTATACATCAAATATTAAAGATTTTCGAACTTCCAGTCGACACATGTTTACTAGTATCCACAAACTAAAAACAAATGAGACTCTAGACTTCTAGACATTCTTTACTGGTCAATTTTATTTAGTGCCAACTGATCCTAGCTGAAAACTTCTTCTCATCAGAGTGTTTTCAAACTTTAATATTCAATATGTCGCACACCGCCAGCAGGTACCTTAATGCAACGACTTTCTGCATTGCTGAGGAGTAGCCCCACCACTCCAGCTGCGGCGGCCACGCATGCCAACAGCTCATAAATGGCTATCGAGTTGAGAAATGTGAACGTTTATCGCACATAAATGCAATTGTTTTGCGGCGTATTTGTGCATTGCGGCAGTTTGTATGTCATAGCGTTATACATCCTGCGGAAATTGCCGGTTTTTGCTGTCGACATTTGTAACGCTGCCAAAACCCATTTCGCGCACAAAGGAAAACATTTTCGAACAGCGACAAGTAGCAGCAAGCAAGCAAGTCACAGTTACTTTTTACGAAGCAGCGAGCACGAAAGGACGATGGCACTTGTGCCATGCTTGCATGGAGACTTGCGGCATCTAATGCCGTTACAAGCACTCGAAGCGGCAAGCACACTTGCGAGTGAGTTTCAAGCGAAAATGCGCGCTCACTTGCCAATCACTCATACTCGTGCGCTCCTTTGAACTGTTGCATTTCAAAAATGAGCGGCTATGTAATATTCCTCCATATTTCTGTATATATATTTTACTTTTAGAGATATATATATATCTATATTTTAGGCACTTGGCGCTCGGTGCACGCGAATTGTTTGCAATTAACTTTAACTGCAAGTTATGAATTTCGCTCGAGTTCTTGCGCTCCTCTGCTTTCGCTTGTCTTCATTTTGCTTTGGCGCATTTCGTCAAGCGAAAGAGGTGAGGAGTGCAGCACAGCAGGAAGTATATTTCCAACTCCATTTAGCTGCAGTGCCATCGCTATTAAAATTAAAAAAAAAAAAACAAAAACAAAAAATGAAAGACAACCACAAATATACAAATTGAGTTGAGTTTTATGCTCTTAAGAAAGTGGGAAAAAAGACGAGACCAAAGGGCTACAGTTAAAGGCCACTATTATCGTTGCCAATCACGGAAGCGGAAGTTCAGTTATTTTAAGCAACGTTTTTGCTAATTTTTTGCTACACATTTTCCTTTCTTTTTCATTTTGCGCTCTCTTTTAGCGGCTGACTATCAGCCAACAAATTGTGGCGCTCTTGGTGTAAGCTGTTTGTGGTTGCCGTAAAGCGGCAGGCCAAAGTAAATGTATTTTTGTTTCTAATTTCTGCTGCGTTTTTATGAATTTAACTTATTTATGGCCACAGGAAAACGGTTTTCATGGTCTGCCAGTTGAGCGCCTGAAATTGTGACTATTTCAGTACGGACTATGGTTGCATGTGAACGCCGCTTGGACTGAAGTTAGCTGCGAGTACGAGTTAGATGATCCAGCAATCGATGGCAGATTTCAACTTCCACAAAACTGAACATATAATGTAATGTGTATATGACAAATTTGTCGAGTGAACAAGGAAGGCATTGAGTGGAGGCGACAAATCACTTATTGTACTTTTAGGAACGGCAAGGTTTGACGATATGCTAGTGTTTAGCATATTTAGTACTACTGTGCCCAAAAAATAAGGTGACATTGTATTTATTTTGAAAATTCTTTATTTATTCTTCCAAATAAATTTCATCCCCTTCAAAGTAATCCCCCCTCCCGAAGCAATGGACTAATGCCAAGGGATTTTCCAATCTTGCGATTGTGTAAAGATATGGGTTGAGTTTTTGGCGAAATGATGACGAATTACGAGGGCAATATTGGATGGTGCGTTATCGTGGTGCAAAAACCAAGAATTGTCTTACCACAATTCCGGCTTTTTTAGGAGGGTAGCGTTACAGAAACGACGCACAACGTTCAAATAATATTCCTTGTTGACTGTTTGACCGATTGGAAGGAATTTGTAATGCACAACACCACGATAATCGAAGAAAACAGTCAACATGTCTCGGCTCTCTTTTGGCACGATATTCGCTCGATTGATCGGTTGTTTCGAGGTCGTAAGCATAGATCCAAGTCCCATCGTCAGTTATAATGCATTTCATGACACCCTGGTAGTCGAAAAGCATCGTTTCACACACTTCAACGCGACGCCTTTTTTCCAAAAAATTCAATGTTTTCAGTACGAGTCGAGATTTGACGAGCTTGAGGCCCAAAACATTCTTCAAAATTGTATTGGCTGAGCCCTTTGATATGCCAACTTCACCAGCATGGTCTCTAATTGTTAATCGACGGGTTTTCAGCACCAAATCTTTGATTTTTTCAACGTGAGCCTCGTCGGTTGAGGTTGATGGTCGCCCTGGTCGCTCTTCGTCTTCGACACGTTCACGGCCGGCTTGGAACTCACTATACCACTTGTAAACATATTTTTAAAGACATAGCCTCATCACCAGAGGCTTTCTGCATTATCCTCAACGTATCCGCAGCAGAAAATTGATTCCGTAAACAAAATTTAATGCAAATTCTTTGCTCAACAAATTTCGACATCGCAAAAAAACGAAAAACTCACTTTTAGCAGCTCACAAAACGACGCGTAACTCAAACACTAATGAATATTTTGACATAAAATTTGACATAAATGTGACTTACAGTACTACCAACCTAAAAAAAATAAGTCTCCAAATCCTTCGACGCCCGCAGTTCAAATTAAAATGTTACCTTATTTTTTGGACACAGTATTTAGTATAAAAATATTAAGCTTATGTGGAGATCTCAGTCCATAATTCGTGGTTGTAGACTTGGCTAAGGTCTTTTCGTCTGAATGGATGGAAACTCTGCGGCTCTGAGCATGTTCGATGCAGTACCCGCCGGTGGAAGCTGAGGATAAGGAAGACCCGATGGAAATACCAAAAATTGAGAAAGACCTGACTTCATTTGGAATCTCCAATGGGCGCTTAACAGCGAAAATCGAGAACGACTGGCGCGCTATGGTAAACTCGACTATAACCACGTAAGTGGTGTCTACGACACCTTGGAGAAATGTCAGCTCCAGATTTTCCAAAAAAAGGAAAAAAAAGTATCTGACTAAAAAGTAGTTTGAAAGCCACCCAGGCAACCTACATACTATAGTATAGTATAAAAGATATTCAATTAGGTTGATATGGGTTTCGTAGAATCTTAACTCGGAAACAAACTCTGCGTAAGCTCTGAGATGTCAGTAGGACACGAAGGCTTAACGTTAAAAATGTATGTGTACCACTATCTCTTAGTGGTCTAGAAATAGTTATAAGAAATTTAAGCAGTGTAGTGACTCCGCTATTAAAAAAAAAAAATGTTCCCAACATTTTGGAATCGGAAATATTTATAAAAATGTTAAATGAAATAAAGACAGCAGCAAATTAAAATAATTTAATCTACAACATCGTCCAAATGTCTTAAGGGGGTATTCTAGTCTAGAACTTAAATTTTGGGCAGTTTTTTGAATATTATTAAAACAAATAAACCAAAAAATACTTTTAGTATCAATTTTTTTAAGGTGTTTTTATTAATATCTTAAGAATACAAAAAAAAAAGTTTACAAAAAAAATTTTTAAAATTAAAAAAATAAGAGGGGGGAGAGACAGGTGTAAACAAAATGGCGCATCCTTGTGACATTGATCCTGACTCTCCTGATGGTCTGAAAAAATAATCAATAGCAATTCTTCATCAGTAAGGATACTGTTATAATTCGGGAACACGAAAATTTTTTTTTTTTTTTAAATGACGACTGCCTGAAAATAAAAATCATTTTTTACGCTTTTTTATTTGAAATTCCTGAATATTTTTAAAATATTAAAAACAAAAATTTTGACACGATGCTGGTAGGAACGATAAAGGATTATATAAAGAAGGTTCACACAAAATTTCAAGTAAATCGGTTGTATAGAACTTGAGATAATGCCGGTACCGTGTAGAAAAAAGTAGTTTCGAGAAAAAAACGTTTAAAAAAGTGAGTCAAACCGAACCGGGCTAGGTACTGCGTCAGTAAAGTAACTGTAGCTCTTAAAATAATTTTAATTTTTAAAAATCCTTTGGAGGATATGTTCTTAAGGGTCTAAACTTTAAATATATGAAAAAAAAAAATCGAATTTTTCAAAATTTTAGAATGGAATACCCTCTTAATAGTTTCAGAACAAAGAGGTTTCAGTAACATACGCTCCCTCTTTCCCTCACATATGCGTGATACTAATCGAGATAGACTACTGCTACTAATTTGCCATCGAAATAATCAGCTCTCTGTTTTTGCCCACACAGTGCCTAAACTAATGCATGTATGCCTGTTTCGAGCTACCATTACACACACCCACATATCTACATACATATATATAGATTCACATTTGTTAACACCATCAAGCCAGCTAACAAACACAGAAAGCCACTCGCACTCGACCTAATTAAACAGCCTCTGGGAAGGACACTTTTCGCAGTGCAACGCGTAACCACAATTAGGCTTAAATATGTACATGTGTGTAAATATATATGTATATATTTGTATATAAGGTGCCTGTGAACTAATAGTTGCACCAATAACACTGTTAATAGTACGCTGCGACATGCTTTGCATTAATGGAGGCTGGAGGAGCGGGTTGTTGCAAGCTTAGTTGGTTTATGCTACTGAAACGCGGTTATAGAAATATTCCAACTCTGAAAATGGTGTTGAGGGCAGTATAGTTCAAGCAACTTAGAGGTATGTATCTATGACGTGGGATTAATGCTTTCGGAACAAAGCTTATTCTATACCATAAAAATTTGATCCAAGCAATGAATGAAATATAAACCCACTGCTTGGGCATCAACCTACAAGGTCACCTTTGGTATCAAAATTGAAATTCTAAATATAAATTTACATAGTATACATTACAGTTGTCCTTACGGTATAATACTATACCAGTCTCAACCCCACAAGCGCTAATTCCTTCATCAAAAATATGCAATACAAACCAAGGTTTAGAGATTGAGAACGTTCGCGATATAAATCAGAGCTGTCAAGTGGCATGTAAAATCATTCTTCGTACATTTAATAACCACCCTAATACAAATACATGAACACATTATGCATTAGTTGAAGTAAACAGACACAGACCGCTATCAATATCGATGGCTCAAGGCAGCTTGCCCCAAAGCGCAAACAAATGAACAACGTATTCATTAAGCAGTCAGTAAACAGTCGCGTTCACCGCAGCCTCACACTCGGCCACACACACCTTCATATAGTAAATCGAACACTCTTGTCAACACATACACACACACACAAAACAAAGCGTTGGGTTTGTTTGCACACCCACACTTATACAAATGCATATGTGTGAGCGCTTTAATGGCAGCCACGTATTTACTATCTATGTAAGTATACACATGTACAAATATATATATCTATATATATATGTGTATATTTTAATACCGCTATTTGCATTTGTGCACTTTGTGGCTTCGAGCCCACAAACACAAACAAACATTTCTAACTACCGACATACATATCTCGGACTATATTTGGTCCAGTGCAATTTAACCAAATGTGACAACGAGGTCTGGCAGCAGCTGCTAGCAACTATTTAATGCGCATATGTCGACATAACTGTGTATGTGCGCTTTCAGTGTTAATTTTAGTGCTGACCTAATAATTGGATGGAAATCTCGATATGCGTCAGCGCAGTGGTCGGCAGTGTCAGCGTTGACGGCGCAACACTGAAACTCACTACTGTTAATCAACATAATTTAGCTGTTATAAGCCAAAGCTGATTTTAGTTGGTGAATTGGAAATTAAATTTCAAAATTTTGTAAAATAAGAATAAAGAAATCTCTTCAAATAATTAGCAGTCCTTAAACCGTGTTCATGCCACAAATTCAAGCTTTTGTGCGCTATATACAGCGAGAAGCAAATCTAAACCATATCAGCACCGGTTAAACGTTTCTTGGTGGATCTTTTGTGTCGCTAAAGTAAACTTGGAACTTTAAAATTAGTTTGTTGTTGTTGTTGTAGCGGCAAAAATACTGAAGTAAATTGGAGAAATGCTAGCGAGTAGACATCCCTTACCGTACCGATAACGTAAACACGACTGTCAATGGAACGGTTACAAAGGTTGCTCTATATATTTCCTGCCTAGGCAACACTAAGTGTTGCCAGGTGCAATCTGACATTTTAATTGAAAAGTTTGACATTTTTTAGCATAACATCACTCAAAACGTTTTGTCATTTAATCGTGAATTGTTTTATTTACAGGGAATTAAAAAATTCATCTCGGCCAAAAAATGGAATTAACTCGTGAACATTTTCGTGCGATCATTTTTCACAACTTTCGACGTGGATTATCACGACAAGAGTGCAACGATGAACTAAAATCTTTGTATGGCTATGAAGCACCATCCTATAGCATTGTGAAAAACTGTTACAACGAATTCAATCGTGGCCGACATTCGCTCAAAGACGAATGCCATGAAGGTCGTCCAAAAACAGCCGTTGTGCCAGAAAACATCGATCTCGTACGTGAACTGATAATGCAAGACCGTCATGTAACATACCTTCAGATAGAGGCATGCCTATGCATTTCTTACACTAGCATACATTCGGTATTGCATGAACACCTGGCCGTAAAAAAGGCTCGTGTGGATTGGTGTAAAGAAATGCAGAAAAAATACGATCGCGGTGCTTCAAAAGACGTTTATAAGATCGTCACAGGTGACGAATCATGGATCTATGCGTATGAGCCCGAAACAAAACAGCAATCGACGGTGTGGGTCTCCAAGACGAGCTCAATCCAACGAAAAAAAAACCATTTTCGTTGATAAATATGCCTATTTTCATTATTAGGCATTTTTTAATAGTATTTTGGCTGAGGAATGGCAATATTCATTTTCGAAGCTGCGCTGACATACTACCATTTCTTGCTAGCCCACTTTCCATATAATTTTCGAAGAGGGAAATTTGCGAGTTTATACAGCGTCTACCAATAGGGATGACGTGATTTGGAAAGCTCGTGACGAGCCATGTTTTTTACAGATTTAACTTAAAGTTTGAGAAAGTGTTCAGTAAGGGTTTGCTATTTCATTATGTCACGTTTCACTTAGGTACAACGCTTGGGAGTTGTCCGTTAGCAATGTCGATGTCAAATGGCCGCCAAGATCATAAATATTTCTATATTATTTTCTCTGGGATATGTTAAATCAAAGATTCACACCAATCAACCAACAACGTGTGAGAAGCTCGAAGACAACTTTCAGGGCACTATAAACGAACTCTGCAACGGACTGTCGGAAATCGTCGTAAGCGGGCAATTGTTCAGATCATAAATGGCAAAAAATTATCTGTGTTAACGCAGTTTTTCCGGTTTCATTTAAATTTCATTTTCACATTCGTAAGCCCACGTCGTCTCTTAACAGTAATGATACGTTTGATAAATGGCGACCTCTACACGTGGTACTTATTACAAAAGATTCAAGTACGAGTAGTAAAAGCTGTTAATATCTTCTGCTATCTCTCTCATGACAACACAACGATCTTCAAGCACTACCTCTATGCTTCTAAACATAATCGCCATTAATATGAGGCAAGTTTTCGTTGTGTTCACGACCTTCTCTAAATGCTCAAAAACTTGTGTTTATAATAAAGTAGTATCCGGAAACAAGTCAGCAACATTTTCAACGATTTCGAATCCGTGATTACCTTGGAAAAAAATTTCAAGCAAACTCATTGTTAAATTTATTTCCATGGTAAAAGTCGTCAGAAAAAATTTAAGCGTCAAAATTTGCATGAAAATAGAAACAGGTATATCCATTCAGTTTGAGCACTCAGTTTACTACAAAGTATATGCACCAGTCCGGTTTAATTTCGATTAGTTGGTAATAAATTGGCTTCAGGAGTTTCAAAGCTTATTTTTATTGATTCAGTTTGCGCACTCAGTTTACCAGGTATGTACCAGTCTGGGTCAATTTTGATCAGATGACAAAAAGTTGACTTCAGGGGAAATTCAAATACCCTCAACTTTAAGGTGATTAACTGCGATAGATATAAATGTGACTTTCGATTCATAAATGCATACAATAATAAATATACAAGGTGCGTTCCAAAGTAAACAGGACTTTTTGAAACTAGCGCTCCCTGTTGGGCCATTTATATGTATTTCGACTGGTGCGTTAGAATCTGCTATGCTATCGATTGTGATTTTATGACATTTCATTGATTGGAAGTGAAGTTATTGCGTTTTAATTGTCAGTATGTTTGTGTTATCGAAAATGAGCTTCGAACAAAAAGCCAACATTAAATTTTGTTTTAAAATTGATCAAACTTTTACCGAAATGTTTCAATTGATGAAACAAGTTTATGGCATTCATCCAAAATCAGCCGAAATCATCATTGAAATTCATGGAAATGGACTTATCGCATTTTGACCGAACATATGGGCTTAAGAAAGGTGGTTGCACGGTTTGTTTCGCATAAATTGACTGACGACCAAAAATTTCTGAGATTCCAACATTCGAAGGACATCACTGATTAGTTGACCAAAAATCACATTTTAATCATTAACCACTCGATCATACTGGCAGCCATACCGGCCAACGAGCTAAAACACTCGTCTGCAGGTGTTCTCTCCCCGCTACTGTTTAACTTCTACAACTCGAAACTCCCACAACCACCAGAAAGGATTTCCTTAACCTCGTACGCTGATGACTGCACGATATTGACGTCGGGCAATGGAATCGATGGCATGTGTTCGAAGGTAAACAACTACCTCACCGACCTTTCTCGTTTCCTCACTGCACGGAACCTCATACTTTCCCAACCAAATCCACGGCGACCATATTTACAAACTGGACGAAGGAGTATAGACTTGAGCTTAATATTGCAGTCGACGGCGTCAAAACTCCGACTGTCAATAACCCTAAGATTTTAGGTGTAACATTCGATAGTCTATGCTCCTTCTCTCCCCATACGACCGCGATTATCGCCAAGGTACAGAGCCGCAACAAAATCCTCAAGTCGCTAGCCGGCAGCACATGGGGAAAAGACAAAGAAACGTTGTTGGCAACATACAAGGCAATCGGCCGGCCGGTCCTTAAATACGCAGCGCCTATATTGTCGCCTGGATGCAGTGGCACGCAGATGAGAAAACTTCAGACCTGTCAAAATACTGCACTCTAGACCACGACGGGATGCCTTTTGATGTCTCCCATAGAACACCTCCACAGTGAGACGCTTATGCTCCCACTTAAGGAGTATAAGGAAGTCCTCTCCAAGCAGTTCCTGCTGGGATGTTTTCGCAGCCATCTGCTTGTAGCGGAACCGCCTCCTAGGAGCATCAAAAGGTCTTTCCTTGACTACACCGACCGGACTTCGGACGCAACTGCCATTCGACAGGCACTGACCGCCATTCACAGCGGAGCCATCAACACCTTCACCGACTCCCTTCACGTGAATGGCGTTCTTGGAATCAAATCACCACCCATAGCAGACGAAGAGCTCCAGCTGCCGCGAGACGCGAGTGACCCTAACGCAATTTCGTGCTGGATACTGTAACAGGTTAAACTCCTTCTTACCCAGAATAGACCCTGACATACCCAATGTATGTCCTGCATGCAACGAGTCTCCGCATCATACTGGCCACCTCTTTGCATGCCCTACGAACCCTACTCATCTAACACCTTCCTCCCTATGGTCCGAACCCGTCGAAACAGCACGTCTCTTGGGCCTCCCGTTAGATGGCGTCGACGACAACACAAGTGACCCTTACCATCCTAACGGGGATTAGATATTCCGTTAAAACAACATCAACAACTCGTTTGACATGCTTTCGGACCGTGCAAAAAGCTATATTGAAGCAGAAGAAGACTATTTTGAATAAAATAAATTTATTTTGGCGAAAAAACATTTGTTCCGTTTTTTTTTTTTTTTAATCCTGTTTACTTTGGAACGTACCTTGTATATATGTAGCATAGAATTTTCAGCTTCCGCTGTCAGATATAACCAATATATAACTAATACATAACCAATATATAACCATTTTATAACCAAAACTCAATTTTTATTTCAATATGAGTGGTTTCTATTATAACGTTTTTTCATCGCCTGCAAAGTTATGAAAAGTGATGTTACGTTATTTTGCATTTTAGGCGACTAAATGTATTCTAAACATATTTCAATATACATATGTATTCAAATTCTCCCTAAAACTATGCTTGAAGTAAAATTTTCCCAAATCACTTTCACAAATATCGCCAGCAAATCAATTTCAAACAACTACATTAGCACCTCTACAGTTACAAAAACAAAAACCAGAGAAGATAATCCGAATGGTAGAGATTTTTGCTATTAACCTAAATTCTTGCAGAGAAGAGTAGACCAACATATAATAGATATATCGCACGACTAAAAGTGAAATAGGAAACCAGCACTAATTTAGAAGCATTTATGTGTATGTGTGTGTGCGTGTGCGTTGTGATATGCCGGCACTTAATCCCTTGCGAACCCTTTAGGCAAGCAGCCATTTACTTTATCACCTTCGCTCAAATGAGCCAGATCATTAATTTAATGCAGCCAAAATGAACTCGTCCATGTAAGTGCAAATGTATGTGTGTGCGAAAACATGTGCATGTGTGTATGTATGTATACAAGTTATAGTTATATACAAATAAACTTACACGGCTGCTTATATGCGCAGTTAATGTATTTTGTTTGTGGCATTAAAGAGTGGCAACAATTTGTTTGGAGGTTTAGTTTCTATTTATTGCAACAACTACAATAAATGGAAAACGAACAGCAGAAGTAGCAAAGATAGGAAATGGCGTACAAATACATATATACACATATGTATATACGTGTAAATATATATACCAACACAGAATTCAACGTCGAAAATCGATGTGTAAGCGTTAAACGTAGAATAGCGTAATGGCAAGAGACCAAAATAGTTATCAGCGACAACAACAACAACCACTTGGGTTAATAATAACGATTTGCACAGCCATTACCACAACAAACGATAGCGAAAAATAGCCAGACAATCGGCTTGTCCACATACAGTATGCCATATACTTATAACATATGAGTGTGTGTTAAAAGATATGTTTGTGTGCATGTGTACGCGACAATGTGTATTAAATGAAGGACCAAAAGTCAACAACGGTTGCCGACAGTGGCGTAGAGAGGTTAATATCAGCAAATATGTTGGATAATTCGGTCTATAATTAGGTCGGAAATAACCAAAGCGAAAGTGACCCAGTTGCTGGCCTCGCCACTTAACTGATTTACAAAGCACCGCGGACCGTTGTTTTACGGCATACACATACAAAGAGGCAGTTTTACGTATTTTTACATACACTTGTGCACTTATAATATTACATACGTGTGCGAAAAATATGAATTGGAAACTTAAGGGGGTATTCTACTCTAGAATTTTGAAAAATTCGATTTTTTTCATATATTTAAAGTTTAGACTTTCAAAAATATGACCTTGGCAGAATTTTTCAAAATTCGAATTATTTTCGGAGATACAGCCGATTTTGTGAGTTGGCGTCCGTGTTCACTAGAATTGTCTCCTAAACTTTAAACGCGTTTTTCTCGAAACTACGTTTTTCCACACGGTGCCGGTATCATCTCAAGTTTTATACAACCGATTTACTTGAAATTTTGTGTGAACCTTCTTTATATAATCCTTTATCGTTCTTACCAGCATCGTGTCAAATTTTTTGTTTTTAATATTAAAAAAAAAATGAAGAATTTTAAAAAAAAAGCGTAAAAAATGATTTTTATTTTCAGGCAGTCGCCATTTTTTCAAAAAAAAAAAATCGTGTTCCCGGACTATAACAGCATCCTTACTGATTAAGAATTTCTTTTAATTTTTTTTTTTTAGACCATCAGGAGAGTCAGGATCAATGTCACCAGGATGTGCCACTTTTTTCTTTTACACCTGTCTCTCCCCCCTCTAATTATTTTTATTTTTAATATTTTTTTGTAAAATTTTTTTCTGTATTCTTAAGATATCAATAAAAACACCATAAAAAAATTGATGGTAAAAATATTTTTTGTTTTTTTTTTTTGTTTTTTTTTTTTTTGTTTTTTGTTTTTTGTAATTCAAAAAACTACCCAAAATTTGATTTCTAGAGTAGAATACCGCCTTAAAAATCGTTTTATGCCCTAGTCGAGTAGAGTAGAATTCAAGAACTCACAAAGGCAGCAGTTCGATGATTCCTTATTTCCTTATCAAATATATTCACAGCCCATTGAGATTTTTTGTCATATTTTTTATACAGCCATCCTTTCTAAAAATTAATGGCCCGAATTTTTTCTAACCTTATATCTTAAACGAGCGATACAACGGGCTCCCAAAAGCATATAAAAGCATGTAAAGGGAGCAAAATGTTTAATCAAAACGATGGTTGAGTCAGCTTTACCAAAATGATGGTAGATGATCATAGAGAAATTATGTAAAAATATTTCTTACAGCGTCAATTCTCCTTTATCAAGTATCCCGTAAGATATTTGAAAATCCAGCCTTTAAACTGACACACAATTTTTCGAAAATTCCATGCTTACTTTCAACGGAACATGGTAAAAAGCCTTGAAATAGGCATAAATATTTCATATATCTATATATTATAATTATACACATATATGTACATGTTGTTGTAAGCTTATTTTAACTATTTACAGGGCACCTCTAACACTGAAATCAATAATAAACACCAAAATTTTCCGCTTCGCAATTTCGATTATACAGACATACCCAATCGAATACGCCCACACTGGCAGTTTGACGATGATATTGCAGCACATATACGTACTCGCAATTATTTACCGTTTACACAACCCTTGTACCGTTGGTTGTAAACAATAATACTTTCACTTGTCGCCTGCGCAAAGGTTACCCATAAAATTTAATTACCAATTCATGCCAAAAATTTAATTAAAAGTAAACGTTTAAATTTTATATGCTCGCCAATGAAATTAAATCGAGAGGAAAAAGCAAAAGAAGTAAGAGCGCCACTGTGAGCGGTTATGAAAAGGGTTAAATACCGTATACGACAGCAATATGCTGCTGAGGGATACAGAGTTAGTAAATGAAATTTTGATCTTGGTTTAATTATTGAGAAGAGCATACAATGACAAACGTTGAACAAATGAAAGAAGTAGATAAAAGTCAGCGTTACCAGATTAAAAGACATTTTTATTAAATATCACACAAACTAAAATTAGCGCTCATTGTCATACTCAAACATTTTTTGATGATGAAATTGTTATGTCAAACTTTGTCAAAATTTTTGACATCATACTGAGGATTGAAAATCGTCCCTAGTTCTCTTAATGTTTTAAAATATGTATAGTTGGTTTTTATTGAAAAATTCTGTGGCTTATTTTTATTTGACACAATCTGTGTCAAATTCAATGGCAGCCATAGTTTGGCAAATAAAAGCAGTCAACTCAAGTTTTGCAGCGAAAAGCGCATATTGTGTGAACTGTCACTAAAATTACAATGTACTGCTCGTTGCTTTGCCAACTGAACACATTTTTTGGAAGATAAAATTGTACAGTCAAACTTTGTCATTATTTTGACATCATAAAAATTTCTAATTTTTTTATTAAATTTGATACTGTGAAAATAGCAAACTTTGTCATAAAATTTTAAATCATTTAAATGTCAAAAACGTCAAACTTTGTCATTAAATTTGACATCATAAGAATGAAAACCTATGTCATTGAATTTAATATCTTGAAAATGACAAAATTTCTCATTAAATTTTACATTAAAAATGTCAAACTTTTTCAGTAAAATTGGCATCATGAACAAGTCAAACTTTGTCATTAAATTTGACATAGAGAAAATGTCAAAGTTCGTCCTTAAATTTGGCATCATAAAAATGTCAAAATTTGTCATTAAATTTGACATCAAAATAATGAAAACCGATTCCATTAAATTTGATATCTTGAAAATTACAAAATTTCTCATTAAATTTTACATCACAAAAATGTCAAACTTTTTCAAAAATCATGAAAAAGTCAAACTTTGTCATTAAATTTGACGTTATGAAAATGTCAAAGTTCGTCCTTAAATTTGGCATCATAAAAATGTCAAACTTTGTCACTAAATTTGACATGATAAGAATGAAAACCTATGGCATTAAATTTGATATCTTGAAAATGACAAAATTTCTCATAACATTTTACATCATAAAAATGTCAAACTTTTTCAATAAAATTGACATCATAAAAATGTCAAACTTTGTCATTAAATTTGACACCAAGAAAATATCTTGGTTTGTTTTTAAATTGGACAACATAAAATGTCAAAAAACTTTCACATGAAATTCAACATCATGAAAATGTCAAACTTTGTCATTAAGTTTGACAACATGAAAATGTCAGATTTTGTCAGTAATTTGACATCATCGAATTGTTCATTTGTCAGCAAGTTGTCTATTATTTATATTTGTGATATTTAGAAAAATTCTACTAATTTTAAAAATCTCTGTATTTTTTGATACCATGAACAACCTTTGACTAGAGCTTAACTATGAAGTATTTATGAGATCTGTCAAATTAGCAGGAGCTAAAAAATCAGTATTCTCTATTTTTATGTCATTTTAAGACATCAGACAAGTACATCAAGTCCTAGTCGACAAAATCAGAATTAAAATATTTGCAAAATAAAACGGGAAATGAAGAAAATATGTAAATAATGTCAAAATTTGTATTCATTAATAAAAAATTATTCAACTTCCAACCGTCAAAAATAACGAAATTCATATTTCCATATAATGTGCTACCAAAAATTTCATTTAGGGTATACAAGCAATTCATATTCGCCAAAAATGAAAAGAGAAAAGTGAACGGAGAATTCGTTTTGCGCGTTGAAACACTTACGCCTACGCCACTAGTAAGCAAGTGTTTTACCAGCTTGTGTGCGCTGCTGCCACAGCCATGCTGCTGATAGGCAAGCAGTCAGTCAAGCGGCACATACATGCCAAATATGGATGTGAGTATGAATTTCCGCGCAATATCAATATTTAAATTGCCAGTAAATGCTACGCTTTGTCACAAACACCGCGACATCAACAACCAGCAACGCCCAATAACAATGTTGCCACACATGCACACATGAACATGTGTAGTACATGAGCAAGTGTGTGTGTGTGTCTGTGTGTTCCAAATATTCGAGCATGAACGGCGTTCAGCCACTTGACTGCTCTTGTGTGGCTTGTTGTTCGGCTCCGGGGAAATGTTGATGGCACAGGTCCGCGGCCTTCAAGCCGTGGCGGCTCTCTCATATGCAATTTTCGCAAATATTTTCGTAGCGTCATCTTTTCTTCGTTTAATTTGCATTTTTGAATTTTCCGCACTGTTATGGCTTTTTCTGTTATAACGGTTTTTTTTTTCTTTTGCCTGCTTTTAATTTCTTTTTTGGCTGCTGCCTCAAGTGGTTTATGAAAATTTCGCCCTTCGCTTTACTTTGCTACATGTATGTATGTACATATGTATACATATATGTATGTACATATACATACATATGTATGTATGTATGTATATGCATACAGGCTATATAAAATGCATTGTTCGCATTTACAAAGTGTATTGGTTTAATGTGCTGTTCATGCATGTAAATATGCATATGTTTATATGTGTGTCTGTGTGTTGCTGCACGCAATTCGTTAACAGTTACGTTGTTGTCGACGCCGTGATTTTAAACGCACTCACACACGCACACATACACATATGTAGGTACTTGGAGCCGAAAGTGGTGGGAAATTGAGCAGATCAAAGGCGCTGAGTGGCCGGAGATTCCACAAAGCAACTGGGAATTTAAGTATTTTCAGTTTTCCTTTTAATGAGCATGCCTCACCGGGGAAATGTTCTTTATTTTCGTGGTGGGAAAAAAGTTGCGCAATTAAGTGTATTAAAAATTTACATTTGGCACAGCCACATGGGGCGTATGAGCAACATTAATTAAATCAGAAAATGAAATGACAGTTGATGGCAGCCAGAGACGGCGAAGTCAAATAATTCATGGCGTACGGTTGCGTATAAGGCAGGCGACTTTACGGATTTTTACTTCCATTTGTTGAAATTTTGTAATTAATAAAATAATTCAAAAATTGCTTGAATGCAATTTCCAATTAAGCGAAAAATCGGAAGTGAGGAATTGGATATCTGGACTATAAGTATCATAATGAACTATAGAGGTATAATATTTCCAATAAACTAAAATTTAAGGGCATTTTTTCGTATTGATAAACTCCGTGTTTGTAAGTAGTATTGTTAGTGGCCCATAAACTCGAGTTGAAGAGGTTTATTCGTGGTGTAATGCAATATAGCCATGCTTTTGGGGAAGCAGTTACAGTCGTAAGGCTATACCCAAATACTATTCTTACGTCCCCGCTACACACCCTAGAAACGTCAGTAATCCTTTTCTAAGATGCGGTAGTTAACCAACAGCGGAGCCAAACAAACCGGCTCGATACTAAATACGTCTATACAACTTGCCTAGCGATTTTGACGACTGGTCCCGCTACGATGTAAAAATTGTGCATGGCGATTTTAACGCCAAGGTGGACAAAGAAGGCATCTTTGGTGCAACAGTCGGAAAATTCAAAAAGGAAAATGTGGGACATCACTTCCAGCTCTTTACGTATAGCTGTATGCTAAACCATTGATTTTCGTGAAGATCAAAGGAACAACTGGTATAAGGACGTGCCGTAGTGGAGAGAAAGCAGACAGCCGACCTCGCAATGTTACGATAGACTACAACCAAGCGGGACGTATATGCAGACAAAAACAGAAAGAGGCGGAATAGCGAGTATCAGGAGCTTTGGAAGCTGGCCGACAAGGATAGTGCTCGAAAAGATGTCCCGACTAATGGAAAGTTTTAAAATCGGCGCATTCTTTTGTAGGTGTTTGGGGTGGGTGGGGATGTTCAGATCATACTGAAGTTATGGAGAGAACAGCCAAGCTATTCAAATACGACTGCGAAGAATTGATAAGTTGCATGCATCAGCTTCTTTGGAAGATATCGTCGAATGTAAGTGTGCTCTGCCAATCCACAAAATTAACTTGAGATAAGCCTCCTTAAGATCGCATATAAGGTCTTTCACCTCTTCGGCGATTTTAAACCCACCTTCGACAGCACGAAAATGAACTAACTCTATGCCGTTATGCCTGAATTTGGTATCCCTGCAAAACTAATTCGACTGTGTAAACTGCAATACCAAAAGCTCCGACAGGATCGGGAATGATATTTCAGCGCCGTGAGCACTAAAAGCAAGAACAATGTCAGCCTCGCAATACAAGACAGAGTAACTCCTGCCAGCAGGTGCTACATTGGAATGAGTAGGCACTTAAGAAGTAAAGTCCTCTCTCATCGAACAAAGACCAAACTCTATAAGTCACTCATCATCTCCGCCCTGCTATCTCCGCCGCAGCAGAGCCCTGGACGATAACAGCATCTGACGAGTCGGCGTTACGAGTTTTCGAGAGAAAGGTTCTGCAAATGATTTATGATCCTTTGCGCATAGGCCACGGCGAATACCTCAGTCGATGGAACGATGAACTGTACGAGATATACGGTGACAATAACATAATTCAGCAAATTTAGACACAGGTCATGATATCCGGATGAAACAAAACACTCCAGCTTTGAAGGGTTTGATCCAGTACAGAAAGAGGAAGACCTCTACTCCATTGCAAAGATCAGATGAAGAAGCCCATCCTGACGTTAAAGTCGCCAAGCACGATTTTGACATCATGGCGGGGCAGCTCTCATAAGTGCGCTCTAAGCGCTCATAAAAGGCATCTTTGGTCACATCGTCCTTCTCTTCCGTTGGGGTGTGGGCGCAAATCAGCGATATGTTGAAGAACCTCGCTTTGATGCGGATTGTGGCGAGACGTTCATTCACCGGAGTGAATGATAGTACTCGGTGACGGAGTCTTTCTCCCACCACAAATCCCGCACCAAACTTGCGCTCCTTTATATGGCCACTGTAGTAAATGCCACAAGGACCTACTTGTCTCTGTCCTTGTCCCGTCCATCGCATTTCTTGGACGGTGGTGATGTCAGTCTTTATTTTCACGAGGACATCAACCAGCAGGGCAGCGGTACCTTCCCAATTAAGGGAAATGTCATTCCAGGTGCATGCCCTCAATTCGTACTCCTTATTTCGTTTTCCATGGTCATCATCAAAAGGAGGGTCTCTCACCCGAGAATGATTGTTAAATTTCATTAGGGTTTTTTTTTTACGTGACGGGTCCCAAACCCAGCGCACAACCCTTTGTAGGGGATATTTCGCCTTCTTGTTGATGTTCTTAGGCTACCCAGAGGATGCTTGGTCAAAGACCGGAAGTCGTAAGCTGCTTGAGTCATATGTAAAAGAATCGTTTCTGACCACTCCCAAGTGAATGGCGATCAGAGAACTTTCCTCACTTGCGTGAACTTCTACACATGACTCCATCCTCCTCATATTATCCTAATTTATAAAAAAAGAATAGTTTCTGAATTTTTCAGAAATCCCACGAAAAAATTCAGTCTTCTTAACAAAATCAACTTTTATTTTTTATATTATATGGTACATGTATATAATAAAGTACATTTGTATTAGTTAACTGAGCACCTGTTATCCAGCACAAAATCGCTTAGAGAAATAACACTAACATCGAAGTAGAAAAAAGGCGGCATATCGATAATCGTTCTCTGCGCTTCGCACGTGATTCGCTTCCAAAACGGCTTTTTAGGCAATCGCGGGAGAACTCACGCATGAGCGCCAACACTCCTAAGTGTGCACTTAGCAAAATATGCCCACTTTCAACACACACCACACACTGCAGCACTTGAGGGCTGCGCTGCTTGCGCTAAAACCACTTAGCCACTGGCTTATTAAACACGCGTGCAGAAGCGGCAAGTTCACTATTTCGATTTCTGCCTCAAATATGTGTTTCCTTGCCAGCGGCTTATAGCGTCGCTTTGACTGACTGTCAGAAAGGCGGACAATCGACAGCAACCAGCAGCCAACAACCTACTTTAAAACTCAGCGCTGTAGGAGTTTGGAACTTGGTGCTGGCTGCCGACTGTCGGCTGTTGTCTTCATTATTTCCTTGAGTGCAAAAAACTTATTCTACTTAAGTTGTTGTTAAAAGCTACTTATGGCCGCCTCTGTTTTATGCGCTTTTCCTACAATGGAAGACACTGACGCTCACTGCGTTTGTCTGCGCTGTGAAAGAGCTTTTAGATTTTCGATTTTGATTTGGCTTCTTTAAGGTTCCTCTTTTATTATTATTATGCTGTGCTGTTTTACAAGGTTCATAAGAAGTGTTCTAGCGGTAGTGAGCAGTCCCTTTTCGCCACTGCTAGTGTGTGCTGTCTGTGTGTGCGGTCTTTGTGAACATTTTCTGAAGTCTGCACGACGTTTTGCAGCATTGTCCTTCACTTCCTTTCCGCAGTGCAATGCTTTTGAATTATATTTAGCCCTCTTTGCTTTCTGTGTATCATGAAGCTCTGCAAGCAACGAAGTGTAAGACTCATGGCACACTTTCTTTCACCTGCTGCTCTGTCTTCTCCGGCTTCAAATTAATACCAAAAGCTATATTTCCATTTTGTATGCCCGCCTGACGAGACATTTTCGACCGACTTGGCATTTGCGCAAAGCTTGCGTGTCCTTTTTCAATCCTCACCTCACTATTCACAAGTTGAGCACGGCACGAGATGCTTGGGTGTTGATAAGCGCATCGTTTTGTAAAGGCATTGCGGCGCGTAGACCGAAGAGAAAGTGAAGGAATATGCCTTTTCTTTTTGTTTCATTCTTTAGTATGCTTTAGAGCCCACTTTTATTTTAATATGCTAAGGTCGCTAGCGTTTTTATGACACTCATTGTTTCATACCGTGTTGAGCGCAATCTGCCTTAAAAAGTATTTACTGCAAAAGCCGAAAAAACTGACATTTCCCTACAATTTGTTGGCCTCTTCTTGCCCCGCCATTTTTATTACTGTCACCTTATTGTTTGTGGAAATTGTTTCTGCTATCACAGTCAGCGAGGAGATGTGTTTTAGTCAGCTACTCGGATCTGATTGCTGGACGAATGCCGGTAACCGAAATTTACTCTCTACTTGGACATGCGAACTTAAAGAGAAGTCCCAGTAAACCAAAATATTATCAGTTTGCTTCTATTCTACATTTACCTCACATCTATTGTACATATGTTGGAGGAAGCTGACTATGCTAGTTAAGAGAAACTAATAGGAGAAAAGCCTTAGAAGAAACGACTCTTTCCTTTGCTAAGACTTCCTCAAATGTAGTATAGCCTATCTTGTTTTTGTTGGCAAACAGCAAAGCAAAGAGGTTTTAGAATCTTAGTAAGTTTGAAGACCAAAATATCGTTAGTGATATTTGAAAAAGAATAATTCGACCAAGAACTGTTCCAAGAGCCCACTAGTCGTTTCTTCTTTTCATAAGCTGGTGCCAATTGGAGATTCTAAGCGAGCCAGGTCCTTCTCCACCTGGTCTTTCCAACGCCGTGGAGGTTTTCCTCTTCCTCTGTTTCCTCCAGCGGGTGCTGCGTCAAGTACTCTCAGACTTGGAGTGTTTTCATCCATTCGGACTACAGGTCTTAGCCATCGTAGCATCTTAATTCATTGAACTATGGCAATGTCGGCATTATATCTCGTACACTTCATTCCATCTACTGCGGTATTCGCCGTTACCAATATGTAAAGGACCATAAATCTTCCGCAGAACCTTTTTTTCGAAAACTCTTAACGCCGACTCATTAGATTTTGTCATCGTCCATTGTAGGGTTTGATCTTTGTTCGTTGATAGAGGACTTCAGTTCTCAATTTCGTATTCAGTCCGAAGCAGTTCCTGTTGGAAAGAGTTATTCCTCGTTGGATTTCGAAATTATCTACGACTTCGAAGTCGTGACTGTCAACAGTTACTTGTGAGCCAAGTCGCAAGTGCGATGACTGTTTATTTGATGACAGGAGATATCTCGTCTTGCCTTCGTTCACTACCAAACATTTGCTTCGCTGCCTTACCTATTCTAAAGAAATCGGAATTAACGGCGCGGTTGTTGAGGCAAATGACACTCTTGTCGAAGATTGTACCTTCTCTATTCAGATCTGCATCTCGAATTATTTTCTCCAGGATTAGATTGAAGAAGTCACACAATAGGGAATCGTCTTGTCTGAAACCTCGTTTGACATAAACGGCTCGGAGAGGTCCTTCCCGATCCTGACGGAGCTTTTGCTATTGCTTAACAACAGTTTACACAGCCGTACGCGATGTTTAGGAGGCTAATCCCACGGTAGTGGGCGCAGATTGTGAGGTCTCCCTTTTTGTGGATTGAGCAGAGCACACTTAAATTGCAACCGTCGGGCATGCTTTCTTCTGACCATATTCTACAAAGAAACTGATGCATCCTTATCAGTTCTTCGCCGCCGTGTTTGAATAACTCTGCCAACAATCCATCGGCCCCCGCCGCTTTGTTAGCTGGGTACACTCCGCCCATAAAACAGACAGTGTGTGGTTATGTTTACTGTGTGCGGGTATTTTGTCGGGTCTGTTTGTCAGTTGTGAAATTGTTACTTTTTAAGCCAATATGTTTTATGATGTATGAAATTTGATGTTTTGTGTGCGATAACATTTTACACACTCGACTGCACTTTACTTTCGCTTCAAACACCAGCCACCGTTATCTCAGCCATCTTGGCCAGGTTTACTGCGGCGACAATATCAGATAGCATTCAAGCGGACGTACAAATGAGTGAAGACGGCGGCGACGCAGACGGAATGGACACGTAATGTCAGTTTCCGTTCTTCACAAAGACGATGGTCAAAAGAATCGTAGACGGCAGCAACACAACCGCACACAGTGCAGGAACTTACATTCAGTTATATTTAGTTTTTTTTTTATTTTATCTTCTGTCTCGTTGATTTATCATTTTCTCATTACATGTAGTTTTGGTTGGTCGGCTGATTGGATGGTTATGTAACATGTTATGTGCTGCTTCGACAAACCATTCACGCAACTACTTAATGTGTGTCAGAAACACACACTCACATATGAATAGTAGTTAAGGCGACCATCAAATTTGTTACTTGAAGATTCGGGTTGAACTTATGGCAAAATAGTATTTGGTGCGGCTGACTTACTTTTTGAGGGAAAAGTGCGTTTGACCTTTCGTCATCGGTTGGAATGCAATTGAAATTGTATCCACTCAACTAAGCACCGTTGAACATGGGTTTTAGTAATGTTTGTATATTATTAAATGGCCTCAAAATTTCAAAGAAACTGTTAATTTATTCTAAAGTTTTGACAGCATCTAAATACCCTTTTATGGGTATAAAATTATTTTTACTTTAATATTGATCGCAGTTTGTAAGACAGCTATCTGCTAAAGTGTCCCGTTCTAAATAAGTTCTTCGAGGATTTTAGCATAGTCTTGTGCCATAATTTGTGCCGAATTTCGTGCGGAAATCTTGTCAAATAAAAGAGTTTTCTATACAAAGACTTGATTTCTACCGTTCAGTTTGTATGGCAGCTATACCCTATAGTTGTCCGATGTCGGCGACTCCGACAAATGAGCACGATACTGGGGAGAAAAGCATGTATGCAAAATTTCAAATCGATAGCTCAAAAACTGAGAGACCTCACAGAAGAAAGTCGGTGATCGGTGAGATAAAGAGAAGCAGAAAGCATAAAATTTCGACTTTGGAATAAATTTTGTGAAATTTTAGACTACTTGAAACTTTCTAAACACATATCTGACGAAGGATCATGTGTTTAGAACCATACTCATCCCACAAGCCTATCGCTGCTCTCACTCGCACATCTGTCCAACTTAGGATAATAATTAATTCTGAAGGCTTTAATAAAAATATCAACTCATTACACTCCAACATCTCTACCTCCACCTAACTGTAAGGCATTTACTTTTACAGCGAGACAAAAAACTCAACAGAATTACAAAAGTTAGTATCGGAAAGCAAAGCACCACACCACTCTTCCAAGAGCCTAACCTCAGAATGAGTAAGATGGCGGATAAAAAAATGCAAAACACATTCAAAGCTTGCATATCTTGAGCAAATATTTATGTGAGTTTATTGACAAGTAGTCTGCACTTGTGTATGTATTTCGCAAAAGCGCAACAATAGCAATAATAACTTGTTATGTTTTTAAAAAAATACTAACATTCTATGCAACAATAAGAATACATAAGAATAGGGATAAAGGAAGTAAATAGGAAGACTAGCCAGTAACGGCGTCTCAACTGTAACCAAGAGAGAATATCCAAACAAAGCCACAGAAAAGCATTTGTTGTAAGAGCTAAGTAACAAGACAAGAATGAGAATTTTATGTGCGTATGAATGTACGTAGCGGGTGATCCAAGTAGAGGTAATTTTTTCAATAGCCTTTTTTGACAGATAACGCGGCAGTCGTGTCAAGCTGTTATGTTATTTTTGTGCAGCGTCTCATGGAAAGACTTCAAACATTTACAAATTGTTCAACTTTATTACGAAAATTCAAGTTCTGTAAAGAATGTGTTTCGCGCGCTTCGCTCAACTTAATTTCAATACAAACGGTCTAACGAACGTACGATTCGCAACACCTATCACCTATATTGAGACCCAGCATTCATTATTGGATAATATTCGAGCGAATAGATCACGTCCAGCAAGCAATGAAGAAAATATAGCAGTCGTAGCTGAGAGTGTACACGAAGACAGTGGAGAGTCGATTCGGCGCCGCTTGCAGCAACTCGAACTGACGTATGGAAGGACTTGACACATTTTATGCCGAGATCTAAGGGACCTGAACGGAATGAAGAGCTGCCGTTTTATCAAAAAAAAAAAAAAACAATGATTTGATGTGATCAGTGGAATCATCGTTCCATATTTCTTCAAAATTGATACCGTTGAGAACGTAACCGTCAATGCCGACCGTTATCGTGCCATGAGGACTGACTACTTGATGTCTGAAATTGAAATTCCTGAACTCGGCGACATTTGGTTTCAACAAGACGGCGACACTTTCCACACATTGCCTTAACTTTATAACTTAGATAAGGTTTTAGTATGGCTTGAGAGTAGCGCGTTGTTCAATAGTTCACAGAGTTTACTTAAGTATAAGTACTTTTTCAATAGCCTTTCTTCAGCCCTTTCATCATGAAGAGACTTACGCCTGAACAAAATTTAAACAAAACGTCGCCACTTCCCACACATCGCCTAAATCAATGGATTTATTGAGAGAACACTTCGGTGAACAGATAATTTCACATTTCGGACCGGTCGATTCGGCACCAAGATCATGTGATATCACACCGTCAGACGTTTTTCTGTGGGGGTATTTAAAGTCTAAAGTATATCCCCGTCTAAAGGACAATCCCGCCTCGATTCAGCTCTTAGAACAAAGCATCACACGTATCATTCGCCAATTACCAATCGAAATGATGAAAGAAATCATCGAAAATTGGGCTCAACGGATGGACCATCTGAGACGTAGCCGCGGCCAGCATTTGAAAGAGATAATCTTCAAAAATGAATGCCAAAAAATTGTCTTTCGATTGATAGTAAATTATATTTGAAGCTTCTGTGTGTTTTCCTTTAAAAGGTAAGAAACCTCGAAATGGATCACCCCTTAAAAGAACCCTTCATTAAAAAATTCGTTAAGTTACCACTTCCTAACTCAAAAAGGCTTCCAGTTGTTAAGAAAACAACAAATATTTTCAAGCAAATTTTGCTCGCTCAGCACTAAAATGAAAACTTTTTACAATAAAACCAACAAAAGCAACATTTTCCCCACAGCCGAAATCAAAATACAGTTTTCCATAGCAATACATCAGTCAAAAGAAAGCAAATATATCAATAACATTCGCCACAAGAAAAACAACAGCAACATTATGAATGCATACCTGTCAAGAGCAAACTTTATGCTCACCACAATGGTATACAAAATGAAAGTCTGCATAAAATAGAAGCAAACATCTGCAACACGCATACACGCCCTTGCAGTGGCGCAAAAAGCCGCACTTCGCTCAAAGCAGCAAAAGGTTATTGAGTGTTTGCTTGTGATTTGTGACAACGGCATTTGTGACACATGCAACAAATGCCACTATGCACCGTTATTTGAAGCGCTGCACAGGCAGCCAGAGCATATTGTGTTATATACGCTGCAGCCAAGGCAACAAACCGACTCGGAAATCAAAAGAGAAGTATACTTTTCATACTTTTTCTTTCAACAAAGCAAATGCAGCTAAAACAAAATATTGTAATTTCATAAAGCTCGGTGTGGCATAACCTTATATTTTTCTTGCTGCAAGCTTTATCCCCAGGCTTAAGCAATACACACTCACTACTTTATAGACACACGTGCTTAAATACACTCATACACAGGCATTTACACTCACACAAAGGCATTTACTTTGCTTTGCATTTTGTCTGCTTTTGCGCGCATCTTCACTATGCTTTTTTACTTACATAAAATACTTTCAAGACACTCGAGCAGCCGGTTTTCAAGGCTCACGCCACGCCATCTTCCAAAGCTTTGTACTCACACATTGTTTGTTGTTGTGGCAGCAAGGTAAGCGCGTTTGTGTGAGTGCTGCTGGCGTTTTCTTTGTATGCGCGCTGATTTCATTTCTAGTTGAGTAAACAAACACGAGTACAAAGTTTTCTTAGACACCGCAGCAGACGCATAAAGCACAAGTGAACACAGCTCCACATTCACACACACACACACATGCGTAGACATGCAGGAATACACACATGGCGCAAGAAATAGGGAAGCAGTAAACACACTGTAGAACAATAAAGATAACAACATTTGTGGCAAAAACAAAAAAAAAAACACATAAGAAAAAAGAAAAATATATTTTGTTTGCGATAATAAAGCAACGCATATGGCGCTTGCTGTGTATTGTCGCCAAGGGGATAAAGCGGCTAAGGAGCTGCAGCAATAGACGCAATAACGCCGAAAGCACTCAACTTTATAGCACACCCTAGTGCCATATGTGTCATTGAGGGGCACTCAACATGCGTCTTTTACACTCAACTTCTATCACCCTCGCTTTTTGTCTTCCACTTCTTATTTTCTTTCTTTTCTCTTTCTTATTTATTTTAGACTGCACTGCTTCTTGCTCCTTTTTTCTTTTTTATATTATTTTTGTTTTTATAATTTTTCTTCGCATTTTGTACCCTTAAGTAACCCTGCGCTTTAAATTACTTCCCCGCCTCAGTCACCCGAGCAGTTAACGGCATACGCAATCAACACCGAATGATGTGAAAATCACATGTAGCATGAACTGTGAATTATTTTATTTCACGGCAAGTGAGGGAGTTAGACTTGTAAGATACTGAAGTATATATGTTACATACATACATAGGTAGTACATACATTTTATCCCTTATAGGCGAAGCTTTGCATTATAGAACCAATCATACCATTAGGCGTCTTCGATTCGCCATTTCTCTGACCGCTATCTTTGAATGACAGCAAACGACACCATATTTTTTCCGCTCTTTTGACATTTCTCTTCAATAAGATTCGCCATTTCACCATGGAAAATATGCGATCTAACAACGAGTCAAAATTATTAAAATTTACTACCGAAATTCGGGGTTTTTTCGAAATTCAAATTATTTTCGGAGCTATTACATAGGTATTTTGCTGACCCGCTAACCAAACTGTTTCGGCAGGAACTGAAACTTTAAACGCGTTTTTCTGGACGAAATTTTTCAAAATGATAAATTTTTAGACTTTTAAATATCTGGGACTAGCCATATGCCTCAAATTTGAGTTTTTACTATAAAAAAAAATCGAAACAGACAAAAAAATAGTCATATTTTTCTTTGTACAGAGGACCAAAGGACGGTGGACCCACAGACTAGTTCCGACCAATGATTCGTGGATAGATGGACAACATAGGGACCTAGACTTCCACCTAACCCCAATGCAGAGTGGACATAGATGCTTTAGAAGCTATATGCTCCAATTCCATCACGACCTTATTCTGTGCATGTATCTGTGACTCTGTGCATGTATTTTTTCAATGCCCTCATTTTTCAATTGTAAGAGGAAAGTTTATAACTTCACTTGGCGGTAGTTTTTCGGTGGAAAATTTCACAGCACTCATGTGTCTGTCCTCTGGTAAATAGAAATCTCTCAGCTCTCAGTCAGTTAGTCAGTCCGTATGATAGATGAGACTCAAAGCCTTTTCTCTCTCATGAAGTAATACTTAATCCGGTGGCTCCGTGGGAGAGGCTAGGTTTAGAAGATTAAAGTTCGACACTACGGCTTTCGCTGATTTCTCCTACTAGAAACAAAAAACAAAAAAAAAAACAAGAAAAAACGTTAACTTCGGCTGCACCGAAGCAAATATACCCTTCACAGGTGCATTTCTTTTAGTAACTATGTACTCAGTTTGTATGGCAGCTTTTATGCTATAGTTAACCGATCTGAACAATTTCTTTGGAGATTACATTGTTGCCTTAGAAAATAAGCTGAGCCAGCTTTTGTGAAAATATATTGTCAAATGTGAAAGTTTTCCATACAAGAACTTGATTCCGATCGTTCAGTTTGTATGGCAGCTATATGTTATAGTGATCCGATATCGGCAGTTCCGACAAATGAGCAGCTTCTTGAAGAGAAAATGACGTTTGCAAAATTTCAAAACGATATCTTAAAAACTGAGGGACTAGTTCGTATTTATGCAGACAGACAGACAGACGGACGGGCAGACAGACGGACATGGCTAAATCGACTCAGCTCAATATACTGATCATTTATATATATACTTTATAGGGTCGCCGACCCTTCCTTCTCGGTGTTACAAACTTAATATACCCTGTTCAGGGTATAAATATTTGGTTTCAGATTGTTAGGAGAGTTGAAATCGTATATATGGTCGCGAGTTACGTCGACGTCGATGCCAACCACTATCGGCATGACCGATATGAATGCAACTGCAATTCATAAGAACTGCAACAAAGAAATAATGCCGACGTCAACGTTAACAACCTACCCCAAAACACTTAGAATTAATTGGTCTACTTAAATATTTTCCCTTTTTTGTTACCGCAACAATATTGCGACCACACGAAATATGCATATCATATTTCGAAACAAACCAGGGCACTTACATTGGATCACTTGCATTTCCGCTGCACATTTAATATGTTCAAACGAATATTGCGATAGCAATTAACGTCAAAATAAATAGTGCAACATAAATATTTGAGGGAATGCAATTGATGTAATGTGAGAAGTAGGCCACTTGACAAATATTGTCGCAACTACAAGTGGTTGCGCCAAAATAATAATAAGAAAAGAAATAATGTATTTTGTATCAGAAAATAGAACTTAGCTTAAGAAAATATTGGAAATAAATGAACAGAAGAATTCTGACGGTTAATCCGACAAGTCGTGATTTTCTTTTAGCGATACACCAAACCGAAGTTTAGTGTTAATAAGAATATTTGAACTAAAGTTCAATATTCATCGTTATTGACCGAGCCTTAAAAACACGGTTCAATAACCACAACGGGCGCAGTCGACGGAACTTTGCCCTTAGACAAAGAAAAAGAGCCTGACACAACATGTCAACCGCTTAAACGTACTTATTAAAGTGAAAAAAAAAAAAAAAATATTTTAGAGTGAACTTCTGACATATTACGAAATCTAACTGCCAAAAGTCATAGAATCATTTATAAGAAACTTACTATTGCTTGCGGGTTCAAACAGTGTTACATCATTTTATAAATATAAAAGAACTAACTTCTCAAAAAAAAAAAAAAAAAAAAAAAAACACAATTATACACATTTAACTACCACAATGGCAATCATCAACAACGATCTAAACCGGATATCAGCGTCGGACCTCCTTAAGGAAGCTGCGAAAATCAAAGAGTTCAGAGGCGACGGGAGCTACGACATATCTTCATTCATTGGAGAGGTGGAACTGATCCTGCCCTTGTTCGACGAGAACCAAGCGGTCAAAAATTATGTATGGGAGAGACACATAAAGACCAAGATCCAAGGAGAGGCGCTCCAGACAATACGGACACTAAACAGAGACTCATCGTGGGACGAAGTGAAGACAGAACTGATACGGAACTTCGGAATAAGGGAAAGCTACCACCAACTCTTTCACCAGGCCATCACAACCAGGCAGTATAATGTAAGTCATTATTATTACAACTTAAAAAACATATTAGATAAGCTTAACTCAAAATATAATTTAGACGAAAATAAGCCGACAGAATTTTCTCCTAAGACTAACGAGTCATTAATATTAAAAACATTTTTAAATAATATTCCGCCTCATTTATCGGCAATAATTTACGGTGGGAAACATTAACTCATTAAGGGAAGCATTTTACGTATTAGAAGAAACAGGACTTACTAATAGAAGCTATTATGGTCAAGTAGGAAATAGAATAAACAATCAAAGCCCTGGGGACCATAACCAAACAAATAATAGGTTTTATAATTTTAACAATTCTAATAATAAATTCAACAACGAAAGAACAAGGACGAATCCTAGACAAGGAAATACAGAACAAACACGATTAAACAGTAATCGTTTCAATAATCAAAACCAAAGTAATAACACAGCAAGCTCATTCAGACGGACTTACCAAAACCATAACAATTATAACGGTGAAAGAAGTACCAACTATAGGAATGAAATTCCAATGGAAGTAGACCATATAAACCAAGAAGTAAATTTTCCCTTGGACCATACCAAAACTACCTTCCGTTAGTAGAATTAACAATAAAAAATGAAAAGATTACATGTCTAATCGACTCAGGCTCTACTACGTCCCTTATCGACAATAGAAAATTAATGAAGTATAACAGAATACTATTAAATAACTCAATAAAAATCCGGTCATTTAATAGTGAAGCACTAATCAAATGGGAAATAATAACAAGTTTACCCCTCGAATTTAATTTTGACGCAAATATGTCATGGAAATTAACTGATTTACATAATAAAGGATTCGATGCAATCCTCGGGCAAAACATACTAAAACCATTACAAGCAGTTATTGATATGAGAAACGATACCTTAACAATTAATAACGAAGTGATAAAATTTATGAATTCTTGCCCATATAATTTTAATGAAATTTATCAATTAGAAAGTACGGAAAATAGGGACTTACCAATTGAGCAATTTACAACAAATCTAAATAAAAAAGAAAATTCTTAGTTAGTAAGTTAATAAAAAATTACAAGAACCTATTTTATAAAGAAGGAGATGACCTTACTAGTACATCAGCTATTGAACACGAGATAGTGACCACGACAGACACTCCAGTATATTCGAAAATTTACAGATACCCACAGATACACGAAGAAGAGATAACTAAACAAATTAAAGAAATGTTAAAACAAGGAATCATAAGAAATAGTAATTCCCCTTACAATAGTCCTTTATGGATAGTGCCAAAAAAATCAGATAACTCCCAAAAAAAGAAATGGCGGATCGTGATAGACTACAGAAAACTAAATGATATCACAATCGATGACAAATTCCCAATCCCAAACATTGATAATATATTAGATAAATTAGGAAGAGCTGTATACTTTACGACACTCGATCTCGCAAAAGGATTCCACCAAATCTTAGTAAAAGAGGAAGATAGAAAGAAAACCGCGTTTTCCACCCCTTTTGGTCATTACGAATACGTTAGAATGCCATTCGGCCTCAAAAACGCTCCATCAACCTTCCAAAGGCTGATGAATTGTGTTCTTAGAGAATACATAAATAAAATATGCGTAGTATACATGGATGACATTCTCGTTTTCAGTACAACATTAGAAGAGCATATACAAAGCCTAACAAAAATTTTCAATGCACTAAAGAAGCATAACCTTAAGGTACAATTTGACAAGTGCAATTTTTGTGCCAAAGAAACACAATTTCTAGGCCACGTTTTAACACCTGAAGGAGTTAAACCGAATTTCGAGAAAATAAATAAAATACAAGATTTAAAATTACCAAAAACAACAAGACAAATAAAGTCTTTTCTAGGAGCTACGGGATACTATCGGAAATTTATAAAAGACTACGCGAAAGTAGCACAACCTATGACAAATTTTCTGAAGAAAAATGTCAAAATTAATATTAACGACTCTACATATATAAACTCATTTCAAAAATTAAAACAAATAATGACAGAAGCTCCAGTACTAAGTTATCCAGATTTCAAAAAGAAATTTACATTAACTACTGATGCAAGCAATTTCGCAATCGGTGCCGTATTACAACAAAATGAACATCCTGTATGTTATGCGAGTAGAACACTCAACGACCACGAACGTAGATATTCTACAACAGAAAAGGAGTTGTTAGCAATCGTTTGGGCCACAAACTACTTCCGGCCTTACTTATATGGCGTCCAATTTGATTTATTAACAGATCATCAACCATTAAAATGGCTATACACGAAGGCTCATTGTAAAGATATAAATCCTAGACTACAAAGATGGATAAAAAAATTAGGAGAATACAACATGAACGTAAATTATATAAAAGGAAAGGAAAACAAAGTAGCAGATTTCCTTAGCAGAATCAATAATAACACCAATTTAATAAATTTTATGGAAACAGGTAGCAATCTATCTTTAGAAAATAATTTAGACGAAAACGATGTAAATACAATACACTCTCAGGAGGAGCAATTGAACAACCATATACCCATTTTGGACACCATAGTCAATCGGTTTAAAATTCAGATAATTTTAACAGATAGCAAACAATTGGAGTTCGAAATAAAACACAACAATAAAAAAATATACGTAACACCAGTAGATCTCGACAACAATATTTCTGATATCCTCAGAAGACATATCACTTCAGGCAAAATTGGCATATACAGCGAAGTTAACGACCATGAATATAATAAATTACAACAAAAAATCATCGAGTTATTTGATGGATTCGACAACATTAAATTTGTTAAATGTTCATATCACGCTAAAGATATAAATAGCGAAGAAGAAGCCTACAGACATATCCAAAATTATCACAAGTTTGAAACAGGACACACAGGAATATCGGAGAACTACGAAGGAGTTAAAAGACATATCTACTTCCCAAATTTGAAAAAACTGGTACACAAATTCGTAAACAACTGCGATACATGCAACAGAGTCAAATATGATAGGCGACCTATAAGAGCAAAATTTAATTTAACGGAAACACCGAAAGATTGCAAAGAAATAATTCACATGGACTGCTACACTAATTCAAAAGCGAATTTTCTAACTTTTATAGACAGGTTTTCTAAATTCGCCACAGCATTTTTTCTTGAAGATAGGACCAGCCAAACTATAATCGAAAAAATAAACCAATATAAGTCGCAAAGAGGACATTTTAAAAAAATTATTGCTGATAACGAATTTAAAAGCATTAATATTAAAGATTTCCTCAGAAACGAAAATATTGAACTACATCTCGTTAAACCAAATAACCATACCGGCAATTCTGATGTAGAACGCCTACACAATACACTAGGAGAAAAAATTAGAGTATTAGGTATAGAAAATAAAAACTCCAGTATAACAAATAAAATGAGCAAAGCTATAGAATGGTATAATAACAGCTACCACTCAGTTACAAAAGAAAAACCCATAAATATTGAGGAAGGTAAGTGTAACAAGAGCACAATTTATGACAGAATATTCAAAGAAAAATCTAAGCGAATAAATAAGAGTAACGAAAACAGAGAACACTATGTAGAAGAAAAAAATATAGGTTACGTAAAGAATTACAAAAGCGTTAGGCATAAGGAACAACCGAAGTTTATAAAAACAAATCTAAACGATATACATTTAAACAACGTTAAACGGAAATACAAATTTGCAGGGGCAATGGATCCTGAAACTTTTGATCCTGACAGCAATTTGGACCCTGGGGCTGGGACAAGTAACAATAGATAAAATAGAAAGCAACAAAGGATATATAGAAATACAAACAGGCGATGCAGATATAGTTAAGTCATATGTAACAATACTACACGTTATAAATCCACTAGAAATATCAAATTTACTTAATGAAATAGAATCTAATATAAAATCGGCAAATCTGCAAGTAGGACAAGCAAACTAAACATGCAAATTAAATTTATTAGAAGCAAGATAAATACTATCACACCCCACAGACAAAAAAGAGGCCCACTAAATGCTGTAGGAACTGTACAAAAATGGCTTTACGGTACCATGGACGACAATGATAGACAAGACCTTGAACAACACCTCAACATCATCGACACAAACAACCACAAGGCTATCGAAACAATAAACAAACAAATAGATATTAATACTAATTTCAATAAAACGTTTCTTGAATTAAAAAGACTTATGCATAACGATAGGGATATGATATCTGCAAAACTAAACTCCATAGGGAGCATAAGTAAAAGGACCCAAGACGAAATTTTATACCTCGACTTTTCTCTAAAACTGAAAATATTACAGGACAATGTAGAACACATACAAGACAATATAGCAGCAAGTGGTTTAGGAATTTTACATAGCAACATGATAACCGACCAAGAAATAACAAAATACAACTTAGACTCACAAAAATTGAAAAAAATAAAATTAGGATCCCTTACAGACAAAAACCATAACATTATTTTCGCTATCAAAATTCCAACAGAAATAATAACACTACACACATCTATAATATTGCCGTTAGGAGATATAAGCAACTTTGAGTTAATGTTTCAACAAGTATATGCACTAAGATATAACAATGAATTGTACGAATTTAATGATAATATAGATTTACAACGTCTTAAGCCAATTAATAATTGTTTGATAAAAAGAAACTGTATGAAAATTTTTAATAACGCCTCCGAAATTATAAACATTAACGAAGGAATTATATTTGTAAAAAATACTAAAAATACTAGTGTAGAAAGTGACTGCATTATAAACAACAGCTCTCCCTTAAGCGGAAACTATTTAATACATTTTTACAATTGTAGCATAACAATTAATAATAAAACATTTTCAACAAAAAGTAAAATAATTAAAAGTAGCATTGTATTAGCAAGCGATATAGACAACATTAAAGATATAAATAAGAAACTTATATTTGATGATATTATATTACAACAAATAGAAAATATAAACTTTATAGATGAAGTTAAATATCAAAAACGACAACAATACATACATATAAGCATATATACAATATCAATTGTAATTATAGTCAGTCTTTCGATAATCATTTATTGTAAAAACAAGAGAAAGAATTTCAAAATTACTAATGTGATCTCCCAGGAGAGAGCTCAATCAAGGGGGGGAGGAGTTACGTCGACGTCGATGCCAACCACTATCGGCATGACCGATATGAATGCAACTGCAATTCATAAGAACTGCAACAAAGAAATAATGCCGACGTCAACGTTAACAACCTACCCCAAAACACTTAGAATTAATTGGTCTACTTAAATATTTTCCCTTTTTTGTTACCGCAACAATATTGCGACCACACGAAATATGCATATCATATTTCGAAACAAACCAGGGCACTTACATTGGATCACATTGCATTTCCGCTGCACTTTAATATGTTCAAACGAATATTGCGATAGCAATTAACGTCACAATAAATAGTGCAACATAAATATTTGAGGGAATGCAATTGATGTAATGTGAGAAGTAGGCCACTTGACAAATATTGTCGCAACTACAAGTGGTTGCGCCAAAATAATAATAAGAAAAGAAATAATGTATTTTGTATCAGAAAATAGAACTTAGCTTAAGAAAATATTGGAAATAAATGAACAGAAGAATTCTGACGGTTAATCCGACAAGTCGTGATTTTCTTTTAGCGATACACCAAACCGAAGTTTAGTGTTAATAAGAATATTTGAACTAAAGTTCAAAATTCATCGTTATTGACCGAGCCTTAAAAACACGGTTCAATAACCACAATTTTTTGAGACCCCTAACTTAATCAACTGTTAATTGGTGAAATTTTTAACTTATCTTTATTTTTTGATCTTTTTCTGTATTCTTGAAATGTTAACTAACCAATATTAGAAACATCGGTAGTAAAAACATGAATTGCGAGACATCAAAAATTATCTGAAATTCATATCTCTAGGCTAAAATACTCCCTTAGGTTTACCGCGCAGTTTGTAACACCCAGAAACTAACTTCAGAGAACACCAACACCATTTAAAGGTTAACACGAGGTCAGAGTGACGAGATTAGTACATTTAGCCAGTACTAGCAAAGAAAAAATCATTCGTTATTAAAAAAAAAGAACGCAACACCTATGAGTGTGGACATGCTAGTCCAAGAGGAAGTCCTGAGCATATAAAAGAACTGTGAAGTTTTATTGTACAACTGCGGGAGGGTACAGAAGACAACCGTTTACGTGGACAGCCAGGCGGCACTACTAGCCTTGTTGTCGTCAAATATCAACTCCAGCGTAGTAAACAAAGCAAGGACGGCCTTAATCTCACTGGCAGTTCAACTCAAAGCAGATGAGTTCACTAAGTGAAGAGCCTATCTTGACGAATCCGAGGCAGAGACATAACCGTGAGCGCTACGAACGATCAAGAGGAAGTTCTGTACGTAATTTGATCAAACTACGCAAAATAGATGGAGATCTACAAACAAATGCAGGATAACGAAAGAGATATGGCCAATCTATGACAAAATAAAACTAAGAAATTATTACATAGGTCCAGGAAAATTATATATAGACTCATTGCTACCATAACGAGACACTTGCCATTTAGAGAACATGCGTTAAAAATGGGTATGTCTTACAATAGCACTTGTCGCAGCTACATATTTGAAGGAAGCAAAGAAACTCACTTCACTTGCTCTGTGAGTGCCCAGCTCTATCATAAACCAGACATAGAATTTTCAAAATCCATCAGATATCAAACCTTGCTGTCAAGATAAGATCTTACGATAATGTATCATAATGGTGCTACCAGCGAGAATCGAGCCCGAAGCGCAGCACTCTTACCTACCAACCGACCCAGTACAAGTGGTGCCAGCCAATGTGAGCTACTATCTGATGATTGACGAAACGAACACATTTATTATTTGTGAAGTTCGACATTTTTAAAGACATTTTCTGAGGACGAATTGAACACATTTATTTTTTAGGAAGTTTGACATTTTTAGAGACCTTTCCTGAGGGCGAATCGAACACATTTATTATTTGTGAAGTTCGACATTTTTAGGGACCTTTCCTGAGGGCGAATCGAACACATTTATTATTTATGAAGTTCGACATTTTTAGGGACCTTTTCTGAGGGCGAATCGAACACATTTATTATTTGTGAAGTTCGACATTTTTAGAGACCTTTCCTGAGGGCGAATCAAACACATTTATTATTTGTGAAGTTCGACATTTTTAGAGACCTTTCCTGAGGGCGAATCGAACACATTTATTATTTACGAAGTTCGACATTTTTAGAGACCTTTCCTGAGGGCGAATCGAACACATTTATTTTTTACGAAGTTTGACACTTTTAGAAACCCTTTTTGAGATCATCAAGTCCACTCAGTACTTTGTTATACAATGATATATTTTGCAAGAACAAAGTGTAGACAGAAGTTGGAAATTGCAAAAAATAAATAATCCTTTACTCACAAAAATATGCTGTGCTCCAATAATTTGGTCCCTAAATTTGAGTTCGTGGAAATAATTAAAAAAAAAATATGATACATTGCTAGCATAAATTGCTGAACATAAATAATATTTACTGAAAATGAACAAAGATTGTGACAGTGAGAACTTTGTTAGTAATTTCTTATATTCAAATTGCTTTCTCTCGGAAATTGTGCTAAAATATGCGCATCCGCTGGCAGCCGAAATGTAGAAACGCGAGAATTTCCCACGAATTTCCCTATCCAAGCACATATCTCAATAGAAATAAATAACAACTTTTGGTTGTGTTACTTTGAAAGGCCAAAATAACTGACTTAAATAGAAAACAATAACAACGCTTTTGCGCCTAGTGCGAAGTATCGCTGTTGCAATAACGTAACAACTTGCCACATAAATAATACTTGCAACAGATTGGCAAACATGGCCAGAAACATGACCAGAAACACCGGCACACACCCACGTACGCATAAGTGTTGTACCCACGCGATCTCACACACACACACACGCAAAGTACACCGCACTTGTCGCACCACGAGCACGCATACTAATTTACCAACATACCGCACAACAACAATAGTAACTTGTGAACACCCACTGGAAGTTCGAGACCGCCAGCGCATATCTTGAGCGTGTTAGGCAAGCGCAACAACAACAAATGGGTCATAACAACACGAGTGTCGAGGGCCACAATCGCGCGTTGTGCAGCAGTGCTGCCGCGAGCAACGCGAAAACACGAAAACTAACACCAACTTTTCGACGCTGCAAAACTCACGCCTTCGCCAACGCCATCGCCCGCAACACCAATGCAAAGTGCAACTTTCGCTGCTGCTGCAACAGCTCATTTTATTGCTATTACACTTGATACAACTAAAACACTTTTGCAATGATTTAGAAGTGCATTTACACACACACACACACATATTTGCATAGTCGAGGGTAACTTACACATGAAAGTTGCTTGAAGTGCGACACTGTGGGGTGCATATTTCAGCAGAATTTCAACAAGGGAGAGGAGGCAACCATGTGTGCGTGCTTTTTAGGGTCGCATATAGCCCTAAGGAATAATATCATTATTAGTTGTTATTGTCATTGGTAAGACAACAAGTTACAAACGCGAATGATAACATTCAGAAAATTATGTGAGCTCGCTTTTATTGATATTAAGTTAACTTTTCGTTATCAGTAGAATAGGAACAGGCCTGTGCTCCTGTATCCGCTTACGTTCTTCTACTAGATAGCAGGACTTTGCGGGAGCTTGACCAGCGCTGGGAAACCATCGGCCCAAGATCGATCGCAAGAGATCTAGTGATTGTTCTATTGGCGTCCATGCTTTAAGGCTGGGAATCTTAGCAGACGTCATCTGCAGAAGCTTTATGAAAGAAGATAAGCTGGAAACAACTCAACATTTCCTTCTTTACTGTCCCGTATTTGGGAAGTCAAGGATTAAACACTTGGGAGCGCATACCTTCAGAAATCTCACCGAACTGGCAGGAAGGGAAATTGAACGCCTGAGTAAATTTGTATTGGCCACCAAGTGTTTTGCTAGTTTATAAGTTCGAACACAGGAATTCTTCCTTTCTATGGCTTCACAAAGGACAAAGGGGTATTCTAGTCTAGAAATTTGAAAAAATCGAATTTTTTTTCATATTTCGATAGTTTTGATATTCAAAAATATCTTCCTAAAAGGATTTTTCAAAACTCAAATTATTTTCAAAGTTATAGCCATTTTAGTGACGTGGCAACCAGACCGGTTGAGCGAATATCGTATAACGTAAAGATTTAATCACGTTTTTCTCGAAACTACTATTTTCAACACTTCTGACATGATTTCTAAAGTTCTAATGAACCGATTAACTTGAAATTTGGTGTGGACCTTCTTTATATATCTCTCTATGGTTGGAACTAGGATTATTAAAAAATTTTGATTTTTACTATTTTTAAAAAATTTTGATCTTTGCCAAAAAACGGGCAAAAAATTCAAACAGTCGCCATTTACTGAAAAAATAATTTTTTTATTTATCCTAGTTCAGACTATAGCGGCATTTGTACTGATTAAAAAACCCCTTATTTTCAACCCCCGCCACGCCACCACACCGCAATTAATCAAATTATCACAAAATTTGTTTTTATATTTTTTTTTGTATTCTTAAAATATCAATAAATATCTGATAAAAAATTGGATGGTAAAAATGTTCATAGTTTTTTTTTGGACTTTAAAAAATGCCGTTAAATAGTATTTTTAGACTAGAATACCCCCATAAAGCAGTCCCACGTACGATTTCTCTAGATCAGTCATCTAACCTAATCTAACCTAACTTGTCCCCCAATCCTAAAGGTTAGAGATGAATTATCGGTATCTTAGACTGATTTGATGGGTTTGCATAAGAAACATTCAAATTAGAACTTCACGGAAACTAATTCTACATAATCGGCCAGTAGGTCACCGACATGATACGATTCCCTTGTCTGATTTCAACTGATAACAGCGCTGATACAGAGGTCTGGCATAAGGACTAAGTCTTGGTATATAGATTAATATATCGTCGATAGCCAGGCGGAAATTAAGGCAATAATCTCACAAAGTTTTACCTCAGAGAATGTCCGTGGAAGCAAGGAGGTAGATGTAGAGGCTTCATATATATGTATATACTGGGTTCAAGGCCACAAAAAATTCTGGGAAACGAAATAGCTGATGATATTGCCAAAAGTGCCATACGTCTGGGTGCCGAGCAAGAACAGGAAATGCGGAAATCACTAAAAACGGTATGCCATGAAATTTCCAAAAGGCTGACAGACGGATCAGGGTCAAATGGAATGCTATAATACATGCAGCATTGCCTGAATTTGCAACGCCTGGAAGAAAAATACGTATGCTTTTTACTCATACGGTCTCGAAAGGGCTGGAAGACGGTGGTTGATCTATAGACAAGTCAAAAACTACTGGCATCGCATGCGAGCCGGACGGGCATAAGTAATGTCAATACATCCAGAAAGTGCAGGGAAGTAGGCATGATAGAGACGCTGAAACACCTTCTACGCTTCTGTGCAGTCTTCTATAGAACTCGTCTTGGATATCCAGGAGCTTCCCAGTTCAGGGGAGTAGATGAATTATCCAAATTAAATAGCATGTCACTCTTAAAGATCCCAAAACGCTTTGACGTCCTAAATGACGAATACTTCAGCTTAAATTAAACTTAACCTCCATCTGGCAAAATTAAAAACCAATAGGTCTACAGAGAGCTTGACAGATGGCCAGTATAAACTGACCTAACTCATTTAGTTTTGATATCTCCAGTTTCAATAAAGAAGCGAAGCAAGCGGCCTAGTAGTGAACGAGGGAAAGTCGAAATATCACCTGTCATCAAACAATTTTGTACAAACAGTCGTCGCACTCGCGACTTGGCTCCCACGTCACTGTTGACAGTCATAACTTCGAAGTCATAGATAATTTCGTCTATCTTGAAACCAGCACTAATACCAACAACATCGTCAGCCACGATATCCAACGCAGAATAACTCTTACCAACAGTTACTAATTCGGACTGAGTAGGCAATTGAGAAGTAAAGTCCTCTCTTGACGAATAAAAAACAAACTATAAATCTCTTATTATTCCCGTCCTGCTGTATGGTGCAGAAGCATGGATGATGAGAACATCTGATGAGTCGACGATACGAGTTTTCGAGGGAAAGGTTCTACGGAAATGTATGGTCTTCTGCGCATTGGAAACGGCGAATACTGCAGTCGATGGAACAATGAGCTGTACAAGGTACACGAATTAAGAGACTGCTTGATCATGTCATCCGAATGGATGACACTGAGAATATTCGACGCAGTTCCAACCCAGGAAAGCAGAAGAAGACCTTCACTCCGTTGGAAAGACCTGTTGGAGAAGAGCTCCGCTACACTTGTAATCTGCAATTGGCGCCACACAGTAAAAAAGAAGAAGCCAATAAAGAAGAAGAAGAACTAAAAGTAACAAGTAACCTGGACATGACAAAAAAGAGACCCTTCCTCCTTCTATTAGCTTCAACTTTCGTTCCGAAAAATATAATGATGCGCTTTGACGTTGTAATCGAACCTTTATAGCCCCGATCCCGTTTACTTAGCACCGTTTTGGGCAATATGTAAGTCGTCTGTTATTTTTAAGCAGTGTTATTCGCATTAAAGAATTTGTTGAAATTCACACACATATTAATTTCGTAAAATATATCAAAAAAAAAAATAGTACAGTTAAGAGCATGAAAATGTACTCACATTGTCATAGTTGATAACGCGCTTGGTGTCACCACTACAAATTAGGCGCAGCTGAACAGTTGAGTTGCCTGAAATGAAAGAAAGAAAGGAAGGACATTATTATTATGGAGCAGTGTGAATGGGGGAAATTTTTTTATAAAAGTTTCGGTCACTTTAAACACATTTATAAAGGGGTCAACATGGCAGGCTATTAAAACTAATGCGAAAGGGATGTAGTCATAATGAGTGTAATGAAAACATTTGCTAAAAACTAAACAAAAAAAAGGAGCAACAAAGTTGTTGAAATCCCAAATATTAGCCCTCTTTAAATAATATCTATTATGAGTGCTATGTCATTTTCGCTTATCTGCACAGCTTACAATTTGAAAAGTTAACGCCACACAACTATATACCAGCACGATACAAAGGCGCATAAACGAGTCCCAAAACCAAAATTCGAAATAGCAGTCAAGCAGCGAGAGTGACTGAAGGCAAAACTTTTGCTTTTATGTGTCAATCAAAAGTGAAACAACTTTCATTTGCATGTGCCATAGTTCAAAAGCTGGCGGTGATGGCAGAGATGTGGGATGAGGCAGGGTCCCTGCACAAGCACTGCAATTACGAACAACCCCATTTTTTATTACAGCCCGCAAACAAAGCAAAATAGTAATTATAACTATAAACAACAACAAACACACAAGCAAACAAACGATTTAGAAATAACAGGGTGCTACGTATAGAAGCAAAAAAAGAGCAATTTATGTAAGAACTGTATTTGGGAGGTGGACAGCAATTGGAGCAATGTATGCCCAGGAAGAATGCAAATATTATCCACCACAGATCAAAAACTTTACATTCAGCTGAGGGGTAAAGGTAGACAGGGTGACACATAAATTTAAAAAAGTAAAATCTTGCAAAAAAGAAGTATACTTTAGGATTAATAATACGAGAGTAAAAGGCATTGGGAATGATTTTTGAGTACAGTTATGCAGTTTACAACTGAGCGTCAATCGTTCTTCTTTTCCACTGTTTAGCGGATTGTTTAGATTCCAAGTGTGACAGGTCCTTCTTCTTTCAAGCGGAGTGGAGGTTTTCCACTTCCTCTGCTTCCCTCAGCGGGTATTACATCAGACGACAAGACCTAGCCAGCGTAGCCGGTGTCTCTGAACTATGTCAATGTCGTTGTATAAGATATGCAGCTCTTCGTTCCATCGAATACCAATGCGCAAAAGCCCATAAACCTTCCGCAGTACCTTTCTCTCGAAAACTCGTAACACCGACTCATCAGAAGTTGCCATCGTCCATGTCTCTGCACCATATAGCAGGACGGGAATGAGGAGTGACTTGTAGATTTGGCTTTTGTTCGAGAGTGGACTTCACTTCTCGATTGCCTACTCAGTCTGAAGTAGCACCTGTTGGCAAAAGTTATTCTTCGTTAGATTTCGAGTCCGACGTCGTTGTTGGTGTTAATTCTGCGTTAGATTTCGAATCTGACGTCGTTGTTGGTGTTAATGCTGGTACCAAGATCGACGAAATTATCTCCTACTTCGAAGTTATGACTGTGACGTGGAAGCCAAGGCGCGAGTTCGACGACGATTTGTTTGAAACACATTAGATATGGTTCACTTTGCAAAGTACCGAAGAGTTTTTCTGGAAATTTGTATATTTGGGTCAATGGCGCATTTCACGAAACGACTTTTTCAGTTTAAAAAATAGAAAAAACCCACAGGGAACCAAACTCAAAAGTCGGTCACGATCATGCTTTACTCGTCGTTGCAAAGCAGCTAAGTCTCCTAGTACGAGCATAGTATTTACAAGCTTCATACACCAAACATTAACCAATATAGATGAGTCGATCCATAAAATATGTTGAGATCCTCTGCTTTGTCTCTGCGTCTGTGATGCCAACACGACGATTTTCAAGCACTCTTTCTTTAAAATTTGGGTTGTTTTTATGTCCGGATTAAAGAATAAAAACAAATTTTAATCATTTAAAATCGCTTAATTATTTTTCAAAATATTCTCCATTCAGCTCTATGTACTTGTCCATGCGTTTGAAGCAATTAACAAAGCACTTTTACCACTTTGATTGATTTCTTTCAGAACTTTATTGTTCTAGTGATATGGTTCCGACCTGCTCAGTTTAAAAAAAACTGCTGTTTGCTTTCGGGCTCATTCGCAAAATTTCACGATTCATCACCTGTCACGTTGTCATAAACGTGTTTCGAACACCGTTATCGTATTTCTCTTGACCAATCAACATGCGATTGGAGGATGGAGTTATGTGTAGAATTTTACGCAAGTGGGGAGAGTTCTCTGATCGCCATTTACTTGGGAGTGGCCAGAGCCTGAGCAGCCCACGACTTCCTATCTTTGACCTCTGCATAGCCGAAGAACATCCGTTTGAAGGCGAGCGAAAGTGAGGCGAAACATCCCCTACATAGGGTTGTGAGCTAGGTTTGGAACCCGCCACGTAAAAACTGAAAAATTACCAACAGCCTCCTGTTGTTAACTCGGCTATAATCGCGTAAGCGGTGTCTACGCCAGTAAGGAAGAAGAAGATTCGACATGCGATTTTTTTTAGCGATTGACAAATTGTGTGGGATCCAACGTGAATAAATTTTTTGTACAGTGAAAAATTCATGCTATATTGAATGCATGCTATGCTAGTTACACTAATGCCCATAGTTGTCTAAATCCCACGATAGGTCGCATGACGATCGTATAATATCATTTTGTGCACAGCATCAATAGTTTCCGAAACAACAACTGATTCTGAAATTCGTCTTGGAGTGATCTGCGATCTCAATTGAATCCACCATACCATCGATACACACAGGTTCTTAATGAATCTTCAACGCTAAAAATTTATATAAATTTATCAATGAACTGTTGATGAGTTAACCCAGGTCGAAAGTTATAAGAGCTAATCGCGTGAAAATGTTTGCGATCTAAATCCATTTTTTTAGCCGAGATGAACATTTTAAGTTACTATAAACAGCACGAATAGCGCTCGTATATCAAAACATTTTGAGTGTCAATAACATCAAAAATGTCGAACATTACGATACAGTTGTGAATTACCAGCTTGTAACACCAGGGTCGCCAAATCTCGAATTATAAAATGCAAGCTATTAGACATCAGTATCAAAGGATTATGGATTATTTGTTTTCAATGACCTTCCCTGTATACTGTATGATCACTCAAAGCACTTCCGCAACATTTTCAACCATTCCATAGCCGTGATTTAACCGGAAGCGTAAAATGTCAAGTAAACTATTTTTTAAATTTTTTTATTTTGAATAAAAATCGCTAGACAAGCTATTCGCTTCGTGAACAAACAGTGAAACTTCACATGAACATTAAAAAAAAAAACTTGTACCAATCTAGGAAAAAATTTGTATCGATTCGGTTTAGAGGCATTGTTTAAATGAACCAGTCCGATTCAAATTTGATCATTTGGTACTTCGCGCAACTGTCTCTCACTTTTTTCTCAAACTGACTCATTCTGAAACAAAATACCGTTATGAAACATTTTTTTCTTATATTTCTGACAATTTTCCAGTTTTAACCATGCTTTAATATAAAACATATGTACTTATATGCCCCTGATATCTAAACTGAAGCTGAAAAGTTTCAGCAACATAAGTAAAGTGTCAGTCATGAACAGAATCTTCAGGGAAATTTCCTAGCAAATTTAGATAGAAGAAACCAGAAAAGCACCTTGTTCTTTTTTATCTGTCATCTGCATATTAATTTGTTTCCTTGTGTAAAGCTGATTATGAACGAGACGATTTTCTTTTCCTGTCTTCTGAGTGTGATTAAAATGAAGTTAATTTTTTGTTAAGAACAACACATGTGCTTTTTAAAAGCTTTACCTAGTTAACTTTTACTAGAAACATTTTTTTTTTTATTCTCACACGGTGAGTCTAACACACCTTGTCACTAGAGCAACAAGAAAATAGCTTTATAAAAATATATGCATGCAAATATAACAACATTATAGGGAAAAAATAAATAGTGAAGCATGAGTGTTAAGAAAAACACGAACAAGTAAATGCGAGACACAGCAAAGGGAAGAACGATGTCATTGAAGAAAATGACGAAAATGAAAATCCCTCAGATTTGTACTTTTAATCGGACAACAAGAATGAAAGTGGCTATACCAACTTGAGTGCTTTTCTGCGTAATAGCAAATACTATAAGAACGCCAGAGAGAGAGATGGAAACGAAAGCCAGCGCGCCACAGTCTGAAATGCCGCCATTGATGGCACAGAAACAATGAGCGAAAGTTGTGGAACCGCACGAAAAAATATTACTTTTTTACGGTTTTCGATGGTAGAAAGCTGATTCGGGAACAAAATCACCCAAAAATTAGACTCAATTGATATTGCAAATTTCCTACAATTTCAACACACATTTTATTTTAATGGAAGCTTTAGATATAAAATTATGGTAACACCTTCCTGCCAGATATGTGACTAAAACGAGAATATGTATATAATTAGCTTGGACTACAGTCGACATCTAATTTTTGTTCGCCAGATAGATAGACGAGGATTGCACTGCGACCTTAGGTCCAATGTGCCTCAGATACAGCAGTGTATCTCTTTTATTTTCTACTCAAGTTAGAAGATAACGTTTCAAACCGAAATAAAGTCACTTATTAATTATTATAGAATAATTGCCACAAAAATTCCTGTACGGCCCCATAAGTTTCGGCGAATAATACATGAATCCAAGCATATGCCGTGAAGTGTGCCAGGAGTGCTTCACAATCTGTATAAGTAAGTAGCATCGCAGCCCGTAGTTGTCGCCGACTTGCCGCAGCCGTCGTCGACATATTAAAAATTCATAGACCACGGAAACAAGGCAAGTTTTTTTCCATTATCTGGCGGATTTCATTTTTAAATTCCTGCTGCTTTCGGTACTTTCTTGTATTGGTTTTTCCAAACGATGTTGCAAAAAGATGAGCGAAAAAAATCGGAAAGGTGTATGTATGTTTGGCATTGGTTTGCAGAATAAACAGCGACACTGACATGCTGCTTACCGAGCGCCGCCGAGCTGCAGTGCTGCAATGCAGCTAAGCGAGCGCAAAGCTGCAGCGCATATGGCGGAGAATAAAGCGCCGTTGGCATAGCTTGCAATGGGAGCAAAAACAAAATCGCACTGCAAACAAGGATGCGACCTGGAACAGTGCAAAGTGAGACGGGGAAAAAACGGAAGTAAGACGATGCACTCATCCGGCTTCCATATGCAAGAAAACGCTTCGCAACATGGCTGGAGAATGTGGTTTTTATTTAAAGCTCAACAAAAAGTGTATGCGAGTGTGTGCTGGAGCACATGGTGTTCCAATAGGAAGGTAGTTAAATTAAAAGTTTTTAAAGTTTGTCAATGTGGGTATCTAATGTAAAAAAGTTTTAAAGAGACCTTGTCTTAAAGCATAAAATATTTTGCTATCAAAATTATCCCATTTTTCTATCACCCACGAAGTCAATGAGACTCGACATGCAATCCTAACTTATTCAAGTCAATCATTCAAAGATCCGTAATCAAGAAAAACCGCTCGCTTAGAGGTTTCCAAGGCATCTAGGTTAGGTAAAGTTAGGCCACAGGACAGATTGTTGCATCTAAAATGGCACAGGGTTCCACTTAACGCTCCCACGCTTTGCACACTAGTATTTTTTGATTTTCTGACCGTTATGGATCGACAAAGACTTTTGAGCTTGCAACAGATTCCAATTGAGATTCTTCTTCTTTTGCTTCCCCGGCGGGTACTGCGTCGAATTCGCTTAGAGCTGGATTGTTTTCATCTAATCGGACAGCATGTCGTCGTAAATCTCGCACAGCTTTCCATCGTTCCATCGACTGCGGTATTCGCCGGATCATAAATCTTCCGCAGAACCTTCAGAACTTCGAAGTTATAAGTGTCAACAGTGACGTGGGAGCCAAGTCGCGACTGCGACGACTGTTTGTTTGGTGACAGGAAATATTTTAGTCCAGTCATTTAAGCTTAAATCAGGTAAGAATCTCGGAATTCGTTATACCCATTTATATGTCTGTAAATACTTGTATATTGATACCCTTAAGTTGCCTCAAAGTCTACATATAATAGGGTATACCTATTTACCACAGATTCCATATAAATGGGTATATCGAATTCCGAGGTGAACTTACTATAATGACTGGACTATTTCATCTTGCTGTCGTTCACTACCAGACCCATTTGCTTCGCTTCCTTATCAAGTCAGAAGAAAGCAGAACTAACAGCGCCGTTGTTTCGGTCTATGATATCAATATCAGCTCAGGGAGGTTCTTCCCGATCTCTTCCATTTAATCTTACTTAAAAAAAATTATTAGGTTTATAAGCTTTGTTCTAGCCTTTCCTTTACCTTATTCCTTATTCACATCGTCGTTGCACCGAAATTTAGGCTACATTTGCTTTTAAAGCACCCTTTATTTCACTTGCCAGCCAACATTTAACGAAAGTGCTGCTATTTATGTAAGCTGGCATGGCAGTTAGGATGAGTCGCGATAATATCCGTAGGGGAAGCCAAAGCGCGAAACAGCGAGATAAGCGTGAAAGACAAAACAAGCGCAACGGGACAATTGCCAATTCTAATGTGATTTACAGATTATACTTATATACATATAAGCAGACGAATGAGTGGCACATACGTAAAATGTGAAAAAGTAACGGAATAGCGATTAAACGTTAAATACACTTGACTCCACAGCAAAGACTGCCGGCGAATACTCGCAAAGCGGATACGAAAATCTGGCAGCGACGTTGCGGTAAATAAATGAAACTCTTTTGGATTTTGAAGTGAGTTAATCTGAACTAAATGCAGACATAGAATAATAGATCATTTTCATTAGTCACTGACTGGGTGCTTTTAACCGAAAAGTGTTTCAACAGTTTTAAATATAACCAAATGTTAGAAAAAGAAGCAACCATAAGGAAAATTGAATTAAATAAATAAAAAATATTTATTAAATAAATAAATAATATTTATTAAATAATTAAATAATATTCATTAAGTAAATAAATAATATTATTTTAAAAAATTTTGTGTCCTTCCTGCCTCAGTTACCTCTCATGAAGAGTATATAGTTATATTTACTTAAATTACCCTTCCTTTTTATTTCCAACTATTGGAAAGAGGGGTATTCAGGGGGTATTCTACTCTAGAATTTTGAAAAATTCGATTTTTTTTCATATATTTTAAGTTTAGACCCTTAAGAACATATCCTCCAAAGGATTTTTAAAAATTAAAATTATTTTAAGAGCTACAGTTACTTTAGTGGCGCAGTACCTAGCCCGGTAGGTAGGTAGGCACTCACTTTTTAAACGCGTTTTTCTCGAAACTACTTTTTTCCACACGGTACCGGCATTATCTCAAGTTCTATACAACCGATTTACTTGAAATTTTATGTGAACCTTCTTTATACAATCCTTTATCGTTCCTACCAGCATCTTGTAAAAACTTTTGTTTTTAATATTAAAAAAAAAAATTCAGAAATTTCAAAAAAAAGCGTAAAAACTGATTTTTATTTTCAGGCAGTCGCCATTTTTGAAAAAAAAAAATTTTTTCGTCTTCCCGGACTATAACAGCATCCTTACTGATTAAGAATTACTTTTGATTTTTTTTCAGACCACCAGGAGAGTCAGGATCAATGTCACCAGGATGCGCCATTTTTTTTAACACTTGTCTCTCCCTTCCCCTATAATTATTTTAAGTTTTAATATTTTTTTGCAAATTTTTTTTTCTGCCCAAAATTTGATTTCTAGACTAGAATACCCCCTTAAAAATAATAAATGTTTATTCCACTCACCGCATGGCGCCTCTCCAGTGAAGAACAAATTCACCAAACCCTGAGAGTAATCAGTTTCAGCTTTGCGATGATTGCCACAGATGTTGAGTGTAAACTCATCTTTACCGTTGGGAATCTAATGAAAGTGCACAAAGGAGTGAGAGCGAAAAACGTACATTAAAAATATAATATCATCAGCAATATCTTAATTATAATTAATTATAATAAAACTCAACTTTTAAACAAAAATAAGCGGAAACGCACAAATTGACTTACCTTTATTTGACCAGCGTCGGTGAAAGGCGCCTTTTTCAGTTCGTAATTGAAATTAATATCGTCGTTAATTATTTCGCAAGTCTCCTCATTAAAAGTGCACATATGTGAGGGACATATGACGTTCGTCGTCCACTGGAATTCGTAAAGACAATCTGTAATTGTCTGTAGAATGGGTTTGCCCTGCAATTAAATAAAAAAATTAAATAAATGAATAAACAGACACTTCAAATTATTTTAAAATAAAGTTAAATGTGAACAGATCTTTACTAAGGAAAATATATATGTGACCTGGTCTACGGAAAGGGGGCTTAGGTGTCAATTTTCACTTTTTTTTCACTTTCCCTTTTCGTAGACCAGGTCACATATAATAAATCACATACTAAAGAGCGAAGGTAAAGAAATTTCCATCATCGAGACTTGCTTTAAGTGCCCGAGGCCTGCATAGCTCTTATTTCCAATTTAGCCATCGCAACATAAAGTTCATAAGTATCTAGGCTTGAAGCACCCACACAAAACAATAATGCCCATTAGCCTTTTCGCAAAGAAACTCATTGATCAATGAACCAACCTTTGCTCGATTAAAACGCTAATTTAGATGCTTATGACAACCGCAGGTAAAACCATACTTTACTACATTAAGGGGTTAGGGGTAGTTAGAATTTTCAAAAAATTATTATTTTTTTTGCATTCGAACTCGAACTCGAAAACCGCTCAGTAGATTTTAATGAAATTTATACAGCTTTTAGAATACATAATAAACTCGGACCTGATCGAAGGATTTTTATTTTTTTATTTACTGCTAATTTTTTCGCAAAAATTTAGAAAAAAATTTCATGAGGCCGCCATTTTGTTAATTTTGAAAAAAAAAAATGAAATCCTTCGATCAGGCCCGGGATTATCTATTTAAAAAACTATTGTTTTTCGTCCGATTGTTTTTAGATGAATCTCCAAGGACTTATGCTTGTCACCGCAAGTAAATTTTTTAGGAACAGGGTCAAAACAAACAACTATAACTTTGGAAATTTATAATTTTTTTTTTTTTGAAATTTTCGTGACTTCAAGTCAACAGATCCTTTAATAATGCCATATCACTACTTTTGTAAAATAACATGATTTAATAGCAAAAAAAATACTGAAAACTCTAATTTTTTCGTGCCTCTGACTACCCCTAACCCTTTAATTCTTAATCAAACTGAAATCGAGTTAACACTGAAATGTAACTATTCGGGTTGTTGTCCTGACTGCAAACTTGGTGTGTGCGTTGATAAAATAACATCAGATACTAGATTTTGTTCATTAGAGAATATATAAAATGAAGAGAAGAAGCAAATATAACAGCTGATGATTAATTAAGCCTATCGTTAATCGAGTAGCAGGCTGAGCGAAGGAAAAAAACTGATTTCTCAATTATGATCTTAATTAATTTGACTGTGCGAGAAGGCTCTAAGGGGGTATTCTAGTCTACAAATTTAAAAAAATCGAAATTTTTTTTATATTTTCAAAGTTTAACTATTCACAAAAATATGTGTACAAGAGAATTTTTCAAAATTCAAATTATTTTCGGAGATATAGGCATTTTTCTGACCGGGCATCCAAACTGGTTCGGCCGGAACGCGAAACTTTAAACGCGTTTTTCTTAAAACTGACTTTTTCAGAACGATACTCAAGATTTCTCTGGTTTTACTAGACCGATTTACTTGAAATTTTTATAGAGTCTTTTTTATAGGCTTGTCTATGGTTGGAACCCATGTACAAATTGTTATTTTTATTATTATTAAAAAATTCGAAATAGTCAGAAAAAGTGATCCAAAAACTTTTTTTAGGAAGTCGCCATTTTGTGAAAAATTTTGTTCCCACTTTTCCGTAATTCCGGCCATTGAGACATTATTCTAGATTAATAATAGTTTTTTCTTTTTGGTTTCAGATAACTAGGAGGGTTGAAATCATGGGTATGGTCACATGGAAATTTTTAGAGACCCCCCACTTCGTCAGCTCATAATTTTTGAAGTTTTTTGCTTTTTTTTAATTTTTTTCCCTACTCTTCTAAAATTAGCAAATAACTAATAAAAAAAATTTATAGTAAAAATATTAATTGCCTTTTTACGACACTTTAAAAATTACCTGAAACTCATGCTTCTAGACTAGAATACAAGACGCAACTTATATCCAAGTGTGGTTATGCTCAGATTTTGACACCAAGTCAGTTTTTAATTACAATTGAAATATCCTAGGCTTATTGCCCGGTGACAGCAAGTGTCCAGACCCTTATTTATATTAAATTACAAAATTTGTCATTTAAAAAATTTAACCAAAAATTATAACTTTGCAGAAAATTCCTATAATTTTTAAGCCTGCGCTTATTTTATGTTTATTTATTCATTCGCTTTGTTGTTTTAAGGCATGAGTTGCATGAAAAAAGCGCAAATAAATGTAAACATATTTAAGCCGACAATTATGAGTGCAAATAGCAGTGTACACAATTTAAATGCGGACACACATATGTACATGCTCACACAAATATACAAACATAATTTCAAATGTAGGAGCCCTTTGCATATGCCGCCCACACACTCAACGCCGACCACAAAATCGTTACATAACAATTGAGGACTCACAGTTACCTCAACAGCGTTTCATAACCGCAGAGGTCACTGCACACACGCACAAAAACACAAAGAGGCGCACAAGAAATGCCAGCAGTTGATCGATCAACGGCTGCCTGGACGGCTGACCAGCAAGCAAACAAACCGCCGTTATGGTCATAAAGGGAAAAGCGAATGAAATGGGTGTTACTATATTAAATAACAATTACAAATCAACAGTTGCCATAATCACAACAGCAACCAAATGCAATAAAAACCCACACCAATAACAATCAATGCGGTGCCGTCTGCAACAGCAGTGCTGGCCATGCCACAATTGAGTAAGGTGCAGTCACATTGCCGACATTATGGCCAATTGCAATATTACCTGCGGCAACATTCCATAGCAACATTAATAACAATAATATCGGCAAACAATTGTTGAGCCGTGGCGTATATGCATGTGAGCGTTCGCTCAAATTGATTGGCAGACACATTAATGTTCAGACCACATGACTGAGGCGGGTCAAAGGGAATCGACATTTCACTAGGTAATTCCACAAACTAGTACATGTTGATATGAATAGTGCAGTTACTGAGTTGAGCCCACTGTTACGATGGATTAAACGATAAGTGAAAGAACTGTCTGAAAATGGTTTTCATGTACACTAAGTATATTAAGTAATTAACTACATAAATTTCTATCGATACCCATAAATGTCGCTACTATAAAAACGAACTGCGAACAGGCGATAGATTGGCGTCAGCTCTCAGTATTTATCAAGGAAGTGGTCGCACAATAATCATTGACATTCGAGAGTCACAAAGAGACAACTATTGTTTCTCAGCTGAGTCGGGATATATTGGTCTCTCTTTAGCCACAGCCATAGTGATAGTCACCAGCTTACTCATGAGCTGTTACTTCTCTTTCTATTCTATACCCTGAAACGATCATAAAAGCGAGAAAAATAATATCACATTTGACTACCGAGTACGAGAACTTGTCTTGATAAAGAATCAGGAATATATGGTATAATATTCGACCGATTAGATCACGTCCAGCACGCAGTGAAGAATATATAGCAGCCGTAACCGAGAGTGTACACGAAGACTGGAGGGTCGATTCGGTTCGCAGCAACTCGGACTGATGTGTGGAACGACTTGGCGCATTTTACTTCGAGATCTTGAATTGAAAGCTTAAAAAATATAGCTTGTGCAAGAACTGAAGGCTCTCAACCTTCCCTAGCGACATCGCTTCGATCTATGGACTCTTCAAAAGATCCAAGAAGATCCGACGTTTTCGAGCAAAATTTTGTTCAGCTCAATCGGTATTTAAACAAGCAAAATTGCCGCATTTGGGAAGAAAAGTAAACTGAAGAGATTCAAAAGCTGTCATTTTATCCAGAAAAAAAAACAGTTTGGTGAGTTTTGTAGGCGGGTGGAAATCTCGGTAAATATATTGCTTCAAAAATGATGCCAATGAGAACATAACCGTCAATAGCAACAGTTACCGCGCCATGATAACCGACTATTTGATGCCTAAAATTGGAAATCGTGATCTCGGCGACTTTGGTTTCAGCAAGACGTCTTCAATTCCCAAACATCGCATCAATCAATGGATTTATTGAGAGAACACTTCGATGAGCAGATAATTTCACGTTTTGGCTGGTCAATTGTCCATCAAGATCGTATGATTTCCTACCATTAGACTTTTTCCTGTGGGAATATGTAAAGTCTAAAGTATATGTGGACAATCCCGTTCCGACTCGAGACTTGGAGCAAACCATCACGCATGTCATTCGCCAGTTACCAGTGAAAATGCTCCAATGAGTCATCGAAAATTGGACTCAACGTATAGACCATCTGAGACGTTGCCGCGGCCAATATTTGAAATAGATAATCTTCAAAAAATAAATGCCAAAGAATGTTCTTTCAAATGTAATAAACATTCCTCACTAAATTTGAAGTTTCTGTGTTTTTTCTTTAAAAAATCAGTGAAATGAAATATAAATACCCTTTATAAAGAGGTTACGTGATCAGGTTATCTATTTGACGACCTGAGTCGATTTAGCTACGTCCCTCTGTCTATCCCTGTGTCCGTTCGCGTCTCTCACTTTTTGAAATAGCAATCTAAAACTTGGAAACATGTCATTTTCTCGCTAAGGATCTATGCATTTGTCGGAACCGCCGAGATCGGATATTAATATAAAAGATAAATATCTTTTTATATCCTAAAATAAATACAACTTCGAGGGTATTACACCGTCGATACACTCTAAGTTAACGGTTTTTCTCAGTCTCGGGCTAAATTTCTTTAAATAAAGTCATGTATCTGACGATATATTATATCTGAAATAAAAAATACTTTATGAACTTAGCTTCAGCTACAGCTAGGAATACAAACATATGTGTATGAATATAAATATGCCTGCAGGTATCAGCCATAATAGAGGCCAAACCATTGCATTGCCAATAACTGCCCTTTACCACTACTGCCATATCGTTTGGTATATCGGCAAGCGGCCATTAAACGTTGTTAAATGACGCATGAGTTAACACCAACGCATGCCGGACTTAATTGTGGTGAAAAGCGATTACAAGTATAATTAAAAACTGCCATACTTAACGAAATGCCGACAAATTGCTGAACTTTTAATCAGAGTGTTACAATATCGCTTGCATTTGCTTTCGTGTATTGTGTGTATATTTTATGTAAGTGTCAATATGAGTACAGTTGTTGTAAAATAGAAGTGCTTACCAGACCGGCGCGCATATCACAGTTGAATTTAATGCTGGAGGAGAGTTCCGTTGTGCTGTCCGTGGGACAAATGCTGCCGCGCAGATAACGTAATTCCGCGACGGTGCGATTGTAGGCGACCAACGACGCCATTGGGAAACCAAGACTCTGAAAATAAATTAAAATTTTGAATGATAAGAAACATTAAAAATTTAAAAATTAAGAGGATGCGGAAGCATAGTTATCATAAATTCACTAAAGCTTGGAAAGTGGCGAATCGAAAATAAAGTTGTATAAATACCATACGGCCTATGCTAAGTAGATTAGCTGCGAATAGTAATACCATGTTCAGACCGAATATTTAAAAGATTAGATTACATTTAATAACATTTCATAACCCAACAGTGTTCTCACTGCCGTTAGAAAGATCAAAAAACAGCTGTATTGTCATTCAAGAATTCACATCGCCTAATATTTATCAAAAGAGAAGATTTTCATATAGTATTTTGAAATAAAAGCCGTCTTTTTTTTAATATTTTCCGTATAATAGAAATAATGGATGCATTTTTTCATTTGTTAAGTCGACTTTCAGGCGAAATTAGATTCATTGCTTTAAAAAAAATTTGTTTGTTTACATTTTTTTCCCTTTGTAGTGTCTAAATCAGCTGTGATAATGTAACAGATTTCCAGTGCTGACAAGTATGAGTAGATTGCGCAAAATCAGAGTCGCACAGAGAGATTTAGCGTGGATCAGTTTCAAATCATTTCAATGAATTGATTTGGAACTGTCATTTTTGTATGGCGAAATCTTGATAAATTTTTAAGTTTAGTGGGATAATCCATTCAACAGCCGAAATCATGTGATTAACAACAGCCCCCCACCAAGAGCTGCATGAGATGAGGGCTTGGTTCAAAATGCCTCATGCGTCCAAAGGACCTCCGGCGAAGAAGCGAACAAATACCAACTTTAATCAAGCGTCCACAACCTCTATCGGGGTTGCACCGACGGTGAACGTACCCATGAGAGAGAGGCAAGAAAACGACGTGGGACCACACAGTGATCAGCAACTAACGTCGACGAAAAACCTGGGCAAGGGCTCATCAGAATCGAGGCCAGTAAATTCTGATTACGCTGTACTGGAAACAAGGACTGGGCCTGTATTCTGTTACCTCAGTAGGTAAGAGTGACATCTCACCGAAATGGCTGGCAGGCTAAAGCTGTTGTCATCTCTGTCTCGTTAAAACCCTGACAGCACGTCGTCATATTGACAGTTGATACGAACTCCTGATTAGTGCCCAAACCTGGCACTGAACATAAGCTCCCATAAGGTCTTATCTCAAACTTTTCGATGCATAAGAACCCCCTTACCACGTTCTTAGAGGTTTTGGCGAGTCATTGTCGATATGGTGGACTGGTGTTATCGTAATGGGACACAATTTCTTTCCTATATAGATATATAAAGATATATTTTTTCAAAGAGCTTCTTTTTATAACCGATCTGTTTTAAATGGTTTCAAAGGGTTTTTTGTCTATGGCTTTCAAACTTAGCGATTTTCTTTACTTTATCGATATTTTCGAAAACGTGGTGTATATTTGGCATCAAAATTAGCAGAACAGATTCGGCAGAACCCAAATTTTCACGTGATTGACCTTTATAGTATCAGGACCAAAAACTCCATTTACATTTTCAGCTTATCGAATAATATCTTTCTAACGCCATTAAGATCAAGATCTAATGCCATTAAGATCGTTCTTCTACAACACAAGAAACAAGTTACTGAAGCTATCTTTTGGAAAAATAAAGATGATCTTTTCACTGGGCCCCACATTTTTCATTTTCAAAATATCTCGAGAAATATTGAGTAAAATAAACTTGACTACTTTCTTTGACTCAAAACTCATAAGATCATGGCATGACAGATTTATTCGAAATATAGAAATCATTTTTCACAATGTTAAGACCATGAGACCATCAGACCTCTTCAACAAAAAACATTTATTGTCCCATTCGTGGATGTTGGTTATGTTTTTTTTTTTTTGTTTTTTTGTCGAACATAAATGTACCTAAACTCTCACAAAAGTTTTGGCCGTTCTTCTCGACTATGGTCTTCCTCTGATTACTATCTTGACTGAAGTATAATCTTATTATTATGTTGCTGAGAAAATGTTGCCTCGGGTTTGCGACTAAAGCCGAAAATTTTCATTTAAATGCCACAAAATACAACATTACATCAAATGGAAAGTTTTTAGAAACGGACAACAGAGAGATGTGTCTTTATAGTCAGAGAAATTTTAGAGAAAATATTTTCGTAATACTTATGTCCACGTCTTGTTGTTGTGCACTGTAAAAATATATAAAGTTTCCAAGTGCATAATGTTACAACAAAATAAATCTCCGGCGTGGAGCGCAGGAAGAGTAGTAGACATAACAGTCGCAATGCGAGAAGTGGTACGTGAGGCAGAGAGCACAAAACTGCTTGCAAACGTAAACAAGGTATTTTAAGCGCATTTTTAAACGCAAACTGTATTCTTCTCGTACAGCATCGTAACGCGTGAGGAGTTCTATTACATTAGGCAAGCTGCAAAGGAAAACGTGAAATACGCTCAGTCGGCAGCAAGCGTTAAACGAAATTCAATTGAACACAACCGAAGCGCTGCTAAATGCATTTCGAATTGAAATTCAAGTGGATTTGCAAAATGAAGCCGCATGCTTTTGAGATTAGTGAATAATTCTTATTTGATGTTGTGTCCGCTGTGGCATGAACGTAAGGCAAGGAAAATATTCAGCATGTTACTTCGTACTGAGTCAGTTTGCTTTTAGAATACCAGGTGTCGTATTTTTTAAGAAATAATGACAAAAAACGCTTACTGCAACTAAATTACATTAGTAATTGTCGAGAAAAGTTCGCAGTAGACCCTAGATATCTATTTACGAGGCTATTTAAAAAAGGATCGTCGAGCCGACTTTTGGAAAACGATTTCAACGATTTTGTTATTCAAAAGCCTCTAGATGAAACCATCATACCATCATCATTACCAGAAATATATTCAGTCTGAACAACGTTTACAAATCGTTCAACTTTATTACGAAAATACACGTTCTGGAAAGAATACGTTTCGCGTGCTTCGCTCAACTTATGGCTAACATAATCGGCCTACTGAGCGTACTATTCGCAACATCATCACCTATCTACAGATCCAGCATTCATTATTGGGTAATATTCGACCCAATAGCTCACGTACAGCAAGCAGTGAAGAAAGCAGCCGTAGCTGAGTGTACACTAAGGCCGTGAAGTCTATTCGGCGCCCTTCGCAGCAACTCGGACTGACGTATGGAACGACTTGGCGCATCTTACGTCGAGCTAGTAAATTGAAAGCGTAAAAAACAACTTGTGCAAGAATTGAAGCTGCTCGACCTTCCCAAACAGCATCGCTTCTCTCTGTGGGTTCTTGAAATGTTCCAAGAAGATCCGACCCATTGAGCCAGCAAGCAAAATTACCACATTTAGGACGAAAAGCAACCTGAAGAGATAAAAGAGATACCATTGCATTCAGAAAAAACAACGGTTTGGTGTGGTTTGTAAGCCGGTGGAATCATCGGTCTATATTTCTTCAAAAATGATGCCGGTGGGAACGTAGCCGTCAATGGCGACTGTTATCGCGCCATGATAATCGACTATTTGATGCCTGAAATTAAAGCTCTTGATCTCGACGATATCGGATCAATCAAAGTAGTTATTGAGAGAACACTTCGGTGAACAGATAATTTCAAATTTGACCGGTCGACTGACCATCAAGATCGCGTGATATCACACCGTTAGATTTTTTCCTGTGGGAATATGTAAAGTCTAAAGTCTATGCGGACAATCCCGCTTCGATTCAGGCCTTGGGACAAAATTCGCCAGCCGCCAGTTACCAGTTGAAATGCTCAAGAGACATCGAAAATTGGACTCAACTTATGGACGATCTGGAAAGTAGCCACTGCCGACATTTGAAAGGGGTAAACTTCAAAACAGAAATCCCAAAGAATGTACTTTCGAATGATAATAAACATTCCCCATGGAATTTGAAAAAAACTTCCTTGCATACTCCTTGCCGATGTCTGACAGCACTTTAACACATAAAATCTCAAACCACTCTGAACCAGTTTAGGCACCAGTTCCTAGAATTAAATACAAAAAGGTGTGTCTACACACCAGCTGGACACAAAACCTGCATTTCAATGCACGTAGCATAAGCACTATCGAAGCCCTTTTTATTTATGAGCAACGCCTTCGGATCACCACAACAGCTGCAGCAACAGTTGTTGTGTCAACCGACACTATGCATAACAACAGAATTTTCGAGTAATCTCAACAAATCGATAAGTGTTTCTTGACAAAAACCAAACACACACAACAAAAGCAACTACAAGAATGGCAACAACACTTTCCGAAAACCACAATGCCACACACTGCTGACACTGACAACACTTGTGTATACATCAGCAACAAAGTAGCCACAAATACCAGCAGCAACAGCAGCACACACACGCACACGTGGGCAAGCACATAAATGGCGAAAAGCAATGCAGGAAGTAATCGTTGTAGCCACAAGCATTAAATGAGGCAGCACTCGCTCAATGCGCACAATTCGGTGCACTTGGCATTGCGTTGGACCGGGCAGAGCAACGATATTGAGACTGCGTCGGCCGCAAATCTAGGGCTGCGTGGTCAGCAGCAGCTCTGTGGCTCAGCAGAAATCAGTATCGACAGAATTGCACTGAATTTCGATTTTATGCGCATACCAAAGCAAGTGCATGTGTGTGTCTGTGTGAATGTATGCATTTCGGTCTGCACATACATATGCACATTTGCGTACTTATTAAGAATTATCCTTCTGACCGGTGCGCATAGTTATGCATGTACGTATGCTTGAGTGTGTGTGCTTGACCGCAGGCGGTTAAGGAAGCTTAATCCGTATACAACCGCTGTTTTAATGCAAATATGTATGCATGCTGACTCCGCGTCCGACACAACGGACGAAAATGATGAGTTTACTACTTATGTATGCATATGGACATAAATAAACACCCTGTAGTATAATCATTCGCTGTCTCAATGGATTTTTAATGTAATGAAAATAGCGGTCGAATATTTAGCTTCAAACCAGGTGAGCTGAGTGACATGATGTGGTCCTTTGATTAAGAAACGTAGTTTCATCAAAGCTTTGAGAAAATTCAAGAAGTTCAAAAGATATATTTGAATAATTTATGTATACAAAAACTAGTCGGCGCTTTAGTGAAGTCCATTACCATTTTTTGAGTCGTGGCGAAAAATCGTGTTTTGAGAAAAGTCTAAATAAAATAAAAAAAGGTTTCTTAGAGAAGTAGCCGCTCTTCCAGCAAATTCAAAGTTTTTATATATAATATTTCTAAAAAATTTCTAGGCGGTCGTGATTATCGAAGTCCACCACCACTTTATGAACCGTGGACACAAATCTCCTTCGGGAAAACTCTTAAATGCGAGTCAAAGATTTTTCTAATAGCCGCCGAAGCCGAATAGACAATATCAATATACTGGATATTACAGCCAGAATTAATTTGTATACCCTCAATTGAATATATTAAAGAGAGAAGTGTCTATTTGCCTTACCCGTCTGTCATGGAAAACTTTCTATTCGACAAACTATTTTCTCAAAATTTGGCCAGGGCAAACATAGGGCTTATAACGGACAACTATAACATATAGCACCCATATAAAATGACCGATCAAAATCATGATATAGGTAAAGATAAAGATAAAGATAAAGATAAAGATAAAGATAAAAATAAAGATAAAGATAAAGATAAAGATAAAGATAAAGATAAAGATAAAGATAAAGATAAAGATAAAGATAAAGATAAAGATAAAGATAAAGATAAAGATAAAGATAAAGATAAAGATAAAGATAAAGATAAAGATAAAGATAAAGATAAAGATAAAGATAAAGATAAAGATAAAGATAAAGATAAAGATAAAGATAAAGATAAAGATAAAGATAAAGATAAAGATAAAGATAAAGATAAAGATAAAGATAAAGATAAAGATAAAGATAAAGATAAAGATAAAGATAAAGATAAAGATAAAGATAAAGATAAAGATAAAGATAAAGATAAAGATAAAGATAAAGATAAAGATAAAGATAAAGATAAAGATAAAGATAAAGATAAAGATAAAGATAAAGATAAAGATAAAGATAAAGATAAAGATAAAATAAAGATAAAGATAAAGATAAAGATAAAGATAAAGATAAAGATAAAGATAAAGATAAAGATAAAGATAAAGATAAAGATAAAGATAAAGATAAAGATAAAGATAAAGATAAAGATAAAGATAAAGATAAAGATAAAGATAAAGATAAAGATAAAGATAAAGATAAAGATAAAGAGAAAGTTATTCATGACTTAAAAATAACCACTGTAAAAGAAAATATAGAAAGATTTAGTAGTTTATCTTTGAAATTAAACCACAATAATCTTCTTGCGATCCCAGTACTGGATTATAGTCAACAATGGAGGAGGCTAAAAAGATCATCCATTAAATCTTCCCTTTCGTTTCAATCGATCTCATCTTCATTTTTGTAAAATATTTTTCATTGTACTTTTGTTTTTGTAATAAATTTTTCATTGTCATTGCTATAAGACGGATTCTATATAGAACTAAATATTAACCAAAAAAAAAATAATTATCGGATTTGAATTGTTGATCTCTACTCAACGCCTGACTACCATATTACACCACAAATATTAGTAACAAATATTTGTACAAAGCTTTCACAACCAAAGCTCCGTAATTCGCTGCTGGGAGAGTGGACGCAATGTACCATAGTTTGTGGTCAATTTAAGTTTCCAGCGAGTGCCAGTGACGGTGTTAGCAACGTGTGTTAACATATGTTGGTACATAGATATATATATAATATATAGCTATGTATCAAAGAGGAATACATGGTATATAGCAAATATTTATTTTTTGTTTGTTTTGTTGTTGGCGGCGATTTACTTTATCATCCGCTTATCTTTATCGCATTACCAAAACGACGCACGTTCAAGCAGCAAAAACGGATTTATTATTCCCTTTGAGCTTTCAGTCATTTCCTCGTATTGCATTGTGCACATAAATATGTGCGAAAGTATATATCAATATATACATATATCAAAAAGAGTGCAACCTGCATTGCATGAGCACACACTTGTAGCTTAACTTATTCTGGTTGCGGCGCTCCTCCTTTCGCATTACTTCGTAGCTTTTTATTACGCATAAATGCATTTCGGTGGAAATCTCTCACTGGAGGATATTAATAACATTCGGGATTTTCACTTTAATACGCTGTGTATAGCAGGTGAAAATAAAAACCACGAAGGATCCAATAAATGAAATTGAATTGAAATTAGTGGCAACATGGTGCGCAATAAACGCCATAAACTGGGTAATGGGTTGTGTTGCAAGAGAATCACTTTTTTTATTGCAACAACATTTAATTATACCAAATTATTTTATTGTAGATATTTTAATATTCTTTTGACAGTGGCTTAACTGTTGTAACGGTAAATGTGATTAAGAGAAATCATGTGTTTTTAAACCACTTATCGGTTTGTGTTACAAAGAAAACAAAAAGTATCAGCTTGGTCTTCATACATACATATTATATCCATCAGAGACTAGTAAACTGATACATACAAACATCATATTTGTATATCTTCAAATATATATATACCTAATTACAGCTTCTACGCTTTGTTATATTTATATGTATAGACACTATCCAGCAAACTAATCAATATGGAAAGCTTTTTTTCAACAGTGAATTTATTGAAAAACTTTTTATCGCCTGCCAACTGTGTCGGTCGAAGATGGAGGCGAAAGTTGACTTAAGAAAATGAGATAAAAAACTTTTCTGATTATAACAACAAACTAAATTTTTTCCAACTACACTGTTATATAGATATAAGGAATACGAATTGTTGTAGTAATTTGTATCCAAGAAAAATTGTAGCAAAACTTATTTACTCAAAGAGAAAATTATATGCGATAAATACCGAGGACGGAGATGCAGAAGTTTGGCAGAAAAATAAGACATTAACTCAAAATGACCGAGAGGGCCGAATATACATTTGTGGATAAACAAATTAAAGACTTAAATATAGAGATCGTTTGTTTTTTGCCGCCGCTTTAACAATACGAAGTTTCAGAAGCTTGAAACTGACTAAAAATTAATATGTACTATGTGTTAAAATTGCTTCAGAGTAGAACTGAAGAAAATTAAATTACTAATAATCTTCATGAAATTAATGATCTCGGCTATGATAGTGCTCGTGTTAGTTAATCACTAAATACAAATAGATTTCTTTAGCATAACTCGCTTACTCAAAATCTGAGTACAGAAGAGTTCGATTTTCAGATACAGTAGTGGAATACCATCTGATTAAATTTGACACAGACTGACAATACAAGTATGCCAATGATTTATACAATTTTCCATACTCATTCATAAAACTACTTCTCGTCAAAGGTAGGGTTCTCAGAAACTGCACATCTTTCGCGGTATCTACTCGACTTCGTTTTTGCAAATTATTCAGGTCAGTTAGTCAAAACATTAACCAAAGTATGTTTAGTCGATGCATAAGTAGTGTTAAGATTCTCTGCTATCTCTCCGCCAGAACGACGATTTTCAAGGATTTTCTTTATATTTTTTGTGGAAGTTAAGGGGTCAGTAGGGTAATCTGGCCTGTTTTTTGAAATTTTTTTTTTCATAGAAATTTTATTCTACAATAGAACTGTTTCATATATCATGAGGTATATCGTGGAATGTAAAAACAAACAGTAAAAACGGCTGTGTGAATGATGCGCTTTTTCATTATCGGACACGATTTCTCATGTTTGGATCATCTGAAACCCAATTTATTCATAAAAAGTAATTGAATGGTTGTCCCTACTAGAAACTTTTTTTTTTTGAAAAAAGATTACCCTACTGACCCCTTGATATCTATAACAGAGGTGGATGGACAACACACATGAGGCAAGTTTTCGATGCATTATCTACCTTCACTGAATGTTTTGTGCTACACAAATATTTGGGTTCGTGATTAAGTAGACTTTCAAAAACGTTTGGTAACATTTTCAACGAAGTAGCCGTGATCCCGCAGTAATCATAAAATTTCAAGTAAATTCGTCGTTCAAAGAAGTTCCATACGAAACGTTCAGAATGATGGAATAGGGCTTCGGTAATAATTATTTGTCGCGAGCAAGAGTTCTTGATTGATAAAAATTATTCAAAGAGGGTCGAGAACGCTTTGGCGACGAACCACGTTCAGAACGGCCATAAACATCAACTTGTGATCAAAACGTCAATAAAATAAAGGAATTGGTACTTGAGAATCGACAAAGATCTTTCTGTCATCGTTGAAATATTGGAAGGATCAGTAAAAAAACATTTTTAAAGATCATTTGGGCCTACGAAAAGCGAAAGCACAATTGGTTCTAAAATAATTTTTTTTTTTTTAACAGCGTCCTATTAACGTCTGTGAAACAATGCTTTCACACTACTAGGATGTCAAGAAACGTATTACAAGTATTATTGGCAATGAGTCTTGCTCACGACCCGGAAACAGACGATCAATCGCTCGAATATCGTAGCAAAGGTGAGTTTAAGCCGAAAAAACCACGTCAAGATAGGTCAAAAATCATGGTTATGCTGGTAGTTTCCATAGATTATCGATGTGTGGTGCACTTCAAACTCCTTTTGACCGACCAAACTGTCAACAAGGAATGACATTTGTGTGTTATGCGTCGTTTGCGCGAAACTATTCGTAAATGGAGGCCGGAATTATGGGTCGACAACTCTTGCTTGAAATAACGTTGGCGCAAGTGTATTGTGGACAAAGGGGATCACTTTGAGGGATACACCTTAGATTTTAAAGAATAATGAAGAATTTTAAAATAATGAATTTTTAAATAATGAACAGAGTCTTACTATTTTTTGCTCATAGTAGTACGAGTATGAAAAAAACTTGTCGTAGTCACAGTTTAAATGGACCAGTCCGGCTCAAATTTGACCAGATGATATTATTCACATAGTATATGTTAAAGCCTTCTCCAATAATTTAGATGTAATACCACTATGGTAGTAAATATGTAACTAATTTTCATTCCACAATTTTTAAATAGATGGTAACCTTAAAAATATGTAGTTTTACCTTAAAAAAATAATTTTATAAAAATTTATCTATTATCTATTATTTATTTATATTTATATAGTTGTTTTTGCAAATATTTCTCTCAAAAGTTTTCTTTTCCTCTTTTGTTTGATACTCAAATTATATATATTTTTTAATACAATTATTAAAGAACGATTCACTATCATGTTAAGAAAAGCTTTACTGTCAAAGAGTAATTAAATTTTTAGTAAAACCCGCTAAATATCCCTCAATGTTCTAAATTCAATACTCAATTATACCAATAATATGAATTTCATATGGCGCACTGTGTTGCGGCTAGTGGAAAAGTAATTTTCTCCGATTATTTTTTTCAGTGTTTTTAATGATGCAATTTTGTCACAGACATTCCAAGTAAACAAAAAACACATAAAGCTTATTTTTATGTTGGCCTGTTGATTTTTAATTGATTTTAGAAGTCAAATATACAAAATTTTCACGAAAAGAGGAGATTTCAGGGCTGATTCGGATAAAAAATCTGCCTTCGGACAAGTATCTTCTGTAAAACAAAGGAATGTTGTTTGAGACATTTTCATACGCACCTTTTTTAGAGCGAAAACCCGACTAAAGGTCCATTTTTCCTTTAAATTTAGGTTAGGTAAGCAATATCTAAGAAGTCCCAGAGAGTCCCAGTTCCAAACCACTACAGAAATGTTACATAATTTGTTTTCAACGAACTGTGAAAAAATCAGCTGCCCATACCTGCCCTCCTGGGAGTTATAGCGATTTTAGTATATCACTCTCAGTATTTATTCCATAGAAATAGAACGGAAATTCTCGGAATCACTTATTGAATAATTTAATCATATTGGTTTTCGGGTGACTTTCCGTCATCCCACGCAAGGCAGGGGAAACAAAGAGAACTAAGCTCAGTGAAGATGAAAAGATTATTAGAGATCAAAGAAAAAAGGAAGTTCAACAAAATCTGAAAGATCAGCTCCAAATAACTGTAGAGGTTGTGAAACAAGGAAGTGGAACAACTAATGACGGTAACACAGCAAGGAAATTCTTTAGTGATCCTGAGGAAACCGCTCTGGCCACAGGTGTAGATACCGAACTTATAAGAAGGTTTTCTAGTATTCTTCAAGCTATAACTTCTGGATATAATATAGACTGCGATAAGTTCTCTAAGTACGGAAAAGAAACTGCTGGTCTCTATGTAAAGAAATATTCGTGGCATTATATGCCACCAGCTGTCCACAAGATTCTTATTCATGGAGCTGAAATAATTCGTTAAATTTTGGTCCCCATTGGGCAACTATCAGAAGAAGCATTGGAAGCAGGAAACAAGGACTTCAGAAACACAAGGCTTTACCATGCGAGGAAAACATCAAGAAAAGACAATTGTGAAGACATATTACATTATCTGCTCGCCAATTCTGATCCCTCAATCACAAGTAGGAGAATACTGAAGGAGAAGAAACGCCGGAAATTATCAGAGGAAGCAATGAACTTATTGGTAGATGACTGATAATTTTAATTTTTCTGTAGAATGCAATAAAATATGCCTGTGTTATAAAATAGTATCTTCAATTTTTTTTTTATTCTACATCTATTCTAGCACTCCACAAAAATGAGCATAACTCTCTTAAAACTGAAGCTATTGACTTCAAACCGGTATCAAATTGAAGCTTTTATTGCCACCTTTCAAATAAGAAATGAAATATATTTTGGTTTTATATAAAATTTCAGAGTTTTTCAACAAATATCTAAAAATCATGAAAATTTGACGTTTATAATTGTTGTTCGGACCACCCTATACTTTATTTAAAAAACTAATCATAGGGTATTTATCAGAAATAAAAGAAGAATTAAAATAAATTTTTTTTGTAAATTTTTCGAACAAATTTTTTTTTTTTGACTTTTGTTGAAAATTTGACCCAACAATTTTTTTCGGTGTAAATTTTTTTTCACTCCTTCTGTTTGGGATTTCATTCTGACCAATCTGTAGAAGTTTCTCATCGATACAACTAAAATTACAGTTTAGGCAATATGATTTCCAAAAAATTCCGGTTTCGCAACACTGTGTGGCGGTCAAGTGATTACGTAAAAGTCACATTTGAACTTTTTTGATTGCTATAAATAATCATCAGCGCCTTGCATATTTTTCTCAAAGTACTTAAGTCACCCATTAACAGCTTTATTAAATATTTAAGTTAAGCCAATGGGATTAACGCAATAAAAAGTTAGCTAAGATAAAACAATATTTCTTTTGTGGAATTCAAATGCTTGGCAACTTCTTACACACAACTAATCGCAGGCAATAAACAACTTTTCTGTCTCAATTCCATTCTTGCATGAACCATGTGCAGACCGAAGACAAAAAAGGCGTTGGAAGAAATAAACACGAGTTTATGTGGCGTAAATGATTTGTGTACTCCAGCCTTCGAATCGATAGGAGCCTAAGTGCTCCCAATATACATACTATATAATACATATATATATTATACACAAGCAGATAATGAGCACATTTGGCATTAAATCAACGTGACAATAGATGGAAGTAGGGCAAAGCTTATGAGGTTGACTTTTTCCTCAGTAAAAACAATAATAATACTTTGGCTAAAAACGTGTTAAGATAAATTAATGTTGCATGTGAGAAGAAGGCTTGATTATTCACTGACGTTGTACCTTTTAATTTTTCTTATATTCAGTTACCACCCTAATGTGTGTATACATAGCTATGATATAGTTCATTTTTATATATGAAAGTATATAAAAAATAAACTATGCCACGAATTATTGGAAGTACCTAAAAAATCCGTTACGTGCTGCAATGAAACGTGTGTAAGGTCGCTGAATTTGGCACGAGAAAAAAAATGAGATGCATTCGAAGGCCAAAAGTCAAAATTATCATGATGCACATGAAGTGCACATATTGTTCCATTAAAGGTCGTCGGTTCTGTGCAAATGTCAGTCCAACAGCCAATTTGCGAGCACACACACACGCACACCCGTAAAATAACGGGAGCAACAAAAGATGTGGTAATTGAACTAATGCGCGCCAAAAACGCGAACGCATTCATGCGAATGTGGAGCACAGTGGGCTATTTTCAATAAGACTACGCTCATTATTTATGCATATGAAGTACAGCAGTAAATAATCTAAGCCTGATGGAAGGCCTTACAGTTTCAATGTCCAAATCGCTGATAAAAATTTGGTATAGAGACCCAACGAACTATCTAGTAGCAGGTTCTCTCCGAAGTTTGATTTTAGGCGAGTATTGAAACTCGGAACTCAAACCAACCCAATTGGCTTAAGCGCTGCCGAAATGGATGACATTGTTAAATCGCTCTTTCCCACACACGAAAAAAGAGTCAGTGAGCCAGAACAGGTTATAAGACTTTCGGAAATCTGCCAGTTTACTCTCGAAGAACTGCAACTGGCCGCTAGCAAGTTCAAAATTAACAAATCGCCCGACCCGGACTGGATCCCAGCTCAACGACCCGCAGTACTCTTAAATATGTACAACGGCTGAGCTGGAATATTTCCTGAAATTTGGAATTTGGAAACAATCACTTGTCAGCAAAAGAAAAGAGGATCCCAGCTTGCCATCAGCACACCACCCACTATGCATGCTCGTCACTTCGGGAAAGCTGTAGGAAAGACTACATGAACCTAGACTGGAAGTGGTTATCAATAAAGCTGACGGACTCTCCCGCAGACAGCAAGGTTGTAAACCCGGAAAGTCAACTCTATGCGCTGTCCGAAGCGTCATTGAAAATGTACAACAGCGAAGATGCCCCAAATACAGATAGAAGTTACAGCACAAGGCTCTATTTTACAAATCATACATATTTAATCAGCTAGACGACAGAACAGCAGTAATCACAACCCGAAACACAGAGGAAACCCGAAAAAAGTTGAATGAGGTCATGATTCGGCCGCAAAAGTGTCTGGACTCACATATCCTCCAGCTCGCTGGAGAAAAAACAGAGCTACTACTGTTGACGAACAAGCACATTCCTCTCGTAATGAGTATGCAAACGTCTAAGGATATTCTATGGAGACAGAAAGCTTAAATTACCTAGGCGTACCACTGGAGCCCGGATTAATCTTCTGGGTACAAATCCAGCACGCCACAGGAAAGGCAAGCGAAAATCACCTCCTATCTTAGAAGACTAATGACAAGCATAGGAGAGCTCACACTAGAAAAGAGAAAGCTCTTAAAGTCAACAACCACCAGCGTCTTACTATACGTAACAGAGATTTGAGTAGATGTGCTAAAAAATTAAAATAAAAAAAAAAAAATAAATGAAAAAAATAAGGAATTGAAAGATTTTTAAACGATGTCGCTCTGAAAAAGCGGAAATTCAACGGAAAACTGTATACCGAGCTCTACAATGAAATTGTCTATGCTTTGCTATGACTGGCCCTTAATTGTAATAAAAGAAATATTTTGTAAAGGATTATATTTTAGAAAAGAAACCACTGCTCTTCACATAAATTGTTTTCTTAGCCCTGATTCCGACAGCCAAGGGAGCGAGGTGAAGAGCGCCGAATCTAAATGCAGCACTTCTACTGACTGCAGGAGTTGCCTGCATACCAAGTAGTAGTTTTATTTGCATTCTACGCAAGATCGCAAAATTCAGCGAACGCTTCGTTCGAGCGGAAGTACGAAAGCGGCGTTTAGCAGCAACTTTTCCGCAGCGACAAAATTGAAGCGCTGATTTGTATGCCAACAGAATGCGACCAACTCCGCTGCCACCACACATACACACTACTGAATATATATATATGTGTATATATTGGTACTACACTTCCGCTATGCTGCTGTTTCCGGTTCCTTTTCCGCTTCCACAATTGGCTATGTCATTCGTGTGTAAATAAGAAAAAGAACGCCGCATAAAGAAGGCAATGAAATAAAATAAGTTGTGGAGGGCAAACTTTATGACACAGCAATCTTCTTCACGCTGCTTTAGCGATTTCTTCGAGCGCGCACACTTACTCGCTTATTTTCGTCACTTTGCAACACTTGAGTGTTAAATGCGCTCAGTGGCATATGAGCCAATTGCATTGCGGCAAGCGCATTTGACATTTGCTATGCTGAAGGAGTTTGGAAAAGCGCCGCATTTGGCTGTGTCGTGTCGTGTCGCACATTTTGTAGATTATGGGGTCACGCAGCGTGTTCAGGACGCAGCGTGCGACTGCCACATTTCACACGAAAAAGCAGGCGTGTGAGTGCATATAACTGTCTAAATATTGTGTGTGTTCTAGCAGGGAATGTGGAAGCATATTTTTTTTAAGTTGTTTTTTAGTTTAAGTTGTGTCTTTCATATGCATACACATATATTTGTGTTTGTGTGTTTATATGTGTGTAAGCATAATGTTTAAAATTCCCTTCTTTTTGCTGAAGTTAGCGTTTTATCACCCCAACCTTTGCGCTGTTATTATTTGAATTCTTTCGCTTTTTCCTTCAACAACTTTTAGCTGTTAACTCGTTCGTATGCCTTGGCGTACGTGCTCGTTTTTATCGAATCAGCGATGTCTCGGTGGCGACAATTTTGTGGGTAGCCGGAAAATATAACAAAAATTCATGGAAAAAATTTAGATGCGAAAAAAATTCGCAGAAGTGGCAAATATAAAGAAATTGTGTTTGCCATACACTTTGGTTATATGAAAATATAAATATACCTAGCATTAAAGCAGTTGCAGTCGAAGGGCTACGTGAGCAACCCTTGTGTAAGATGCCGTAGCGAACCCATGTGGAGCCTAGGATCACGACTAAAAGAGAGGAATCTTCAGCGGAGCAACTCCGACATATTTAGTTTAAAGTCTCGCTGAAGTCGAGTCGCAACGTATGTTTGACCAGAGGTGCGGTCTTGAAACAAGCGGAAACCTCTCCGAATGGACAGCCTATCTCACAATGTTTCGATCGACCACAACACGAGCGGGGTGTGATAGATACCGAGAGCTGAAGAAAGAAACGAGACCCATATGCAGATAATGCGTGAGTATGAAGAACTTGAGAAACTGGCCGACAGAGGCAATGCGTCGAAAATTCTACGAAAAGATGCGGCGATTAACGGAAGGTTTCAAGACCGAAGCATACTCTTGCAGGACCCAAAGAGCTGATCTAGTGTCTAATATTGAGAGCATACTAAAGTTATGGAGGAAGTACTTCTTCAGCCTGCTGAACGGTAGTGAAAGTGTAACATCTGGAGATGGCGAACCCGATTTCCCAATCGATGACGATGGAATAGATGTTCCATTGCCCCACTATGATAAGGTTCGAATAGCAACTACCCGCCTGAAGAACAACAAAATGGCAGGGACCGGTGGATTACCTGCCGAGCAACACAGTCGAGGGCACTTTAAGCCGAAATTAAGCTTCTTTCCGATTGAAGGGGTAAAATCCGTTGATTTTTAGTAAGGTTTTCTTAAATTTTTTATAATCAATTGTAATACATTTCAGGTTCTAAGATATGTGACCTGGTCTACAAAAAGGGGGCTTAGGTGCCAAAAAATCAATTTTTTTTAATTTTATTTTTTTATTTTATTTTATTTTTATTTTTATTTTTTTTTTTTTGACACCTAAGCCCCCTTTTCGTAGACCAGGTCACATATGATATTTCTGTTTACTGGACTGGTCTGACAAAAGACATGGCTTATTCGCGTTGTCTATTATTCAATGGATGCATTTTGATCATATGGCCCTATGACTATATTTTTCTCTTTTTGTTTATACTATAATATCAGAAATTAAACCGAAGATCAAAAAAATTAAACCCTCAAACATATTGAACACGACTAAACAAAGTATATTTTTTAGCTAGTGAAGCCATGAGTGCTTGTTTTTGTTGTAAAGGCTGTCGATTGCTAATCAGAGAGGATTCCCAGGAAAAGTGAGGTTCAATGGAGTCGAAGACGAAGAAAAAAGGATGTTAGATGAGTGGTTTTCATAGGACATGCAAAGAGGTCGTATCCGGTGCAAGATGCATGCAAGGTATAGATTTGGTATGTCGGAGACGATTCTGATGGATTGGAGTTTAACTAGTTACGGTGTCAAAAACGACGTTGTGAAAGTTTCACTCTGTATTCGCGAGGTAACTCATACTTTTCTTTTGCTAAGGAAAAATGTAATCATGCTTTGTCCTGCATGAATTTCCCAATACTTGACTGAGGTCCATTGTGTCCGCAGTATGTTCGGTAAGGTGCGCAATACGTATCTTGTCGAAGTTATAAGGAAATATTCACTTGAAGATCCACTTCCACTCTAACCAGATGTGTACCTCCTAGTAGCCTACTAGTAGAAATTGCCTGGATAGAAATTCGTTGTGTTCCTTAACCGGAAACGTACGGATCTCACTGTGTAGATGTTCGATTAGAGACATGGACATGGATGCCTCTATCCATTTATTGTAGGCACATTCTGACATGCCTGAAGCTTCTTCTTCTGCCTTTCACCATATCGACGGGACCATACCGGCGCTACGTAACTAATGACTGATTGTCTTTTAAGCTGGCAACACCGTTTCTTTGGCTCTTCTCTCAAGTGCTGTCGGCTAGTGACTTAGGGATTTGTTGCAGCTATGCTTTGGCAATACTCGCGGTCAGGTGCAGCGTGAAGGAGTATAATCGAGTGCCAATAATAGCTCTATAGTCATACGAAAAACGGAGCAACCAACTGATTTCCAGACATTGAGGCCATTCGTGCATGGCTAAGGGTACATTATTATAGGAAAATCTTTTTTTTTTTAATTTTAAATTGATTAATCATGTATTGTCCATGAACTATCAATAATAGTATTACTATTGACTACACAAATGCATTAGTCAAGTAATAAGTTGCCACCTGAGTACCATTCCTCAACTGCTAAAATGACATTAGCATTCGCTTTGGAGCTGCTTAATGCTCTTGCATAATGTAAGCACTTTAAATGCATTTGCCAGCGACTATCTGCTCACATAGATGGGATAATGCATAATGCAAGTTGACGACACGGGGGCAATTTCGTATGCCAGCAATAAGCCACTTGTGCATTGCTGAAGCTTCAACCAAGACCAACTGTTAATTTCGTGTATTGATAACAAACTTTGATCGGGTCTCCAGTGCCTGCGCTTAGGCTGATACTGTACGCAGAATGCAGTAGAACAAAAATTCCCGACGGTAACCAAATGTAACAACAACAACGAGTGCAGCAATACAGCAAGACAATGGATATGCTGTGTAATATACAGTTGTAAGTACAAACAACAATTGCTACATCACGGTAGTACTTCAAATCCCAAAAGGTAGCCACGGTTCTTACCGACACAATGCATATTGCTTCGGTTGCTACGATCTTAGGATATGATACGACGTGATATGCAGTCATTGCAAACTTCGAAAAATTATGTGGAAATTGCATGCAAAAAGGCGAACTCAGCGTTTCAACGGTAGCCACCCGACTCATTTTGGACAAGTAAAGAGCCTACATTGTCATTGTCTCATCTTTCCCGGTATATGTAACCGGTTGCTGCATGAGTGATGACGAGCTAAGCTAACGCGGAAAATTCACAATTCATGCACGAATAAAGCACGATACTTCGGCAGATCCAGTTGTTTTGCATTTGGCAAGCTTCGTTTTCAATTCATCATTCACCATTCACCAGTCGCCATTCGATTTGTTTGCAGCATCATTAACACGTTAAGTCGCTCGAAAACGCAAACACACACGTCCACCCACGCATCCACGGACTGGAGTTGCACGACTGCTTGCTGCCTTTCAACAAAACATTCACCCTTCCATTGCCGCTTCATATGACATGTACATTCAGCGCTGTTGTTGTTGTACGTAAACTCTTTTGCTCAATTACGGTGCCATGAAACTGTTGAGTTCTCGCCTGAAATGTGTCTGCGATAATTGCTATTTGCGGAAGGTTGTTGCATGCCCTTTTAATCAACGACTGCAACAAGAGGTTTTGAAGGTTGGCGCTTTTTCTGGCTCCGCAAGAAACATAAAGTTGAACTGAACTGTGATCACTCAGGAAGTTCAAAACAGACTTAAAATGCACTTGCAAAGCTTCTGAATGCCACGCGGAGTGGGTTCAAACCGTTGGATTCTTGTAAAACTGGATACTGGGAGAGGCTATACTTCTAGTTGTCTGGATTTGAATCCGACAAACTGTAAGGTACTAACCACCTCAAGACAATACGAGCCAATTCGCTTAGCTATACATCCAGATCCATTTCTTAAAACTAAATTAGATGACTACGATAACAATATCTTTAAAGTGGACATAAATTGAGCAAAGGTCTTACTCAGTTCGCAGATCTGCAAATCCTGACAAATTACAAAAGGAAGCTAAAATCTATCGCTTAGAAGTCGACAAAGGTTCAGCGTTCTCAATAATGCCAGGAGCTTGCTTCGGTTGCAACGACTGCGCGCGACTGAAGTGATGTGACCTGTCCACGTAGATGGATCCTAGCGCCTTGAGCCTGCTTCTACAAACTTCTGGGCAATCTAGAATAAGGTGTTCTGGAGTTTCCTATTTCATGACATAAAAACGGCAGTTTGCGAAAGAGACTATCCTTATGTTGGACACGCGGGTGGGTTCTTGAACCTGCATAGAGCGCGACAAGGCGACGGAATTTGTCCCGGGTGAGGTTGATCATATCTTTTGCGAAAGAGGTTGTAACATCCCTTAGTAGCTTGACAGTGCTGTACTGTCGCCACTCTTTCATCCGG
>CM050325.1:80495950-80578474 GCA_027475135.1 Bactrocera correcta | reverse complement strand
AAGAAACAAGAAAAAATATGTTTGTGGTTGCATCGAAGTTTGAGAAAGATCTTTTTGAAATACCCTTCACAAATAAAAAAGTTTCCCATACAAGAACTTCTATCGTCAAGTTTGTATGGCAGCTTTATGCTATAGTCGTCCGATCTAAACGATTTCTTCGTATAATGTAGGGTTGGTTTAGGCAATAATTCGTATCGAATTTTGTGAAGGTATCTCGTCAGACAAAAAAGTTTTCAATACAAGAACTTGATTCCGATAGTTCAGTTTGTATGGCAGTTATGTGATATAGTGGTCCAATATCCACAATTTCCACAAGTGAGCAGTTCCTTGAGCAGAAAAGAACCTGTGGAAATTTTCATATCGATATCTCAAAAACTGACAGACTTGCTCGAAATAACATACATTAGATACAATAAATAGACTCAGTTCGTCATGCAGATCATTTATATATACATATATATAATATATATATATATATATATATGTATGTTATACATACATTTTTGTGAAGCGAGTACGTTTTTCTGTCCTGAACAGGATATATTAAAATTTCCACAAAGTTTTAATATATCCTGTTCAGGACAGAAAAACGTACTCGCTTCACAAAAATTACAGAAAAGGATGACTAGCACCTTTTCGATCGTGGCACTCTTTCTTCGACGTTTTCCGAGAAACTTTGTCGAATAAAGTCCATTTTTTCGACTATTCTTTAGTGTTTGATGTCTTGACCAGATAATTCCGGATTGTCAGCGGTGTATAATTGACCCAAATACTTTTTTGGTTTGCACCAACCTAAAAAAGTATGAAAGACATTTACATATTTTGAGGTCAAAACAATACTACCGATTAGATGCGGCTGAAATTTTTACAGCACAAAAATTAACAACACGATAGTCAATTTCTTATTATGTTGTGCCACGACCTGGCGTTAGGTTCGATACTTATCGGCGCGCCTTCGTAAGCGTGAAGAGAAATTAATAGTAAGAACGTGTGCTTATCAATGGTAGATATCTTACTTCCAGCTAAATTAAAATACATTTAATTTCAAACGAAATTTTACGAAGCGAAAGCGTTATATTTATTATAGAAAGGTGTCAGGATAAGGCCTGCAGTGATTTAAGTACCGTACAAATAATTATGTCGCTATCACTGCTCAAGATAAGAAGTGGCTATGCATGAAGTGTTGTCATATTTAATATAAATTACGATAGGTCTCATTATTTAGATAATATACTCACATTGAAATGACTGTACTTCTGAAACAGCTTGCCAGGAGTTGCCATACTTCACGTATGTTCCAATAAAGCTTATTCGAAAGTAACTTAACTTTGTTATATAGTACTTGTAGAGATAAAATTTACTGTAAGTACATTATTTGTGAATAAAAATATGCGCTTCGATGGATAAGTAGTACAGTCAAATCGATTAACAATGAGTCCCTTTGGTAACTATCCTATTTGAGTGACCTTTTTTCTTCAATAAAGGTAAAACTGTTAACTCCATTTTGTGGGTAGCGAGAACAAACTGACCGAACGTACGAGGGTACAATTTATTAGTACTTGGTCAAAAATATGATTTTTTAAAACCTTTAGTCCTTAGCTGTCATTCAATGGAACATTGTCTCGAAACTGCATTTGATAAGTTGGAATGAAATTGATTCGTGAAAGAACTTTTTAAAAATATCGTTATAGTAATAATACTGGATTGGAACAGAATGAATACGTTTCATGAGCGTATCTCACAAATCACTAAAGCTATTTTAACCTGACTTACTGACAAGAAGTTTTTCTAGCGTTTATTTCTCCTATGGTAAAGTGTGTTACATCAGGACATATATCTTTAAGTGAAATTCTACATCTAAACAGTTACTCGAAAAAATTTATTTAATGACATCTTATGTTATGTTGTTAAAATGGACGAAAACAACCACGCCTACTTCCCATATATAATAAGCGGAGAACGCAGAAGATCTTGTTAACTACTAGTCCATAGCAAGTTCATATGATAGGCATTCATTGTAGAGATAAAATCCTTGTTGTATGACGTACGGTAGGTTAAAACACGCAGACGCTTTCTCCTTCTGTCCAGCCTTTACAAGACTGAAGATGAAACATTTCTGCAGTCTTATCATGGGCAAACCAAAAGACATAACCATTGTCTCAAGAAATTCTTACTAGACTAAAACCTTTTGGCGATTTGTAAGGATCTTATGATCTATTATATAAGAGTTTTAGGTAATACCAGAGACTGGAGTTCCAGCTGTTCCAGTGAGATCCCTTTTAGGATCGATCCCTTAACGCAACCTAACCTACAATGGATAACATCGAGCCAATATTATCTCTAGTACCCCACATATTCCTAATGTACGCATTTCAACAGATTATCCTATGCAAACGTTGCAATAAGAAACAAATTCATAATGCACCAAACCTCGAATATCAAAAAAAAAAAAAACAAACATTGAGGATCATTTTGATTTTTGAGAGGCTTTGACGTGGTTTTTTTTCTTTTTGGTTTCGGCTCTTTTTCCCTTACATTCCGATGATGGTTGACTTGTTTGTATGTCAAATTCATAAACCCATATATCTTCGGCAGTTATAATGCTCTCCATGAATGTGAGATCGGAACTTGCACGATCAAACATGACCACGGAGACCTGTCTACGGTACTCTTGTCGAAAAAAATCATTTTTATCGGCACGAGTCGAGCAAGGCCACGTTCCATACCCGAAATATCCACCAAAATTATTCAAGCGGCCTCGAGAGACATACACATTGGGCTCTGCTGCCATATCTCCAACACTTTCAAGCACCATATCTTTCACGGTTTTAATATCTTCATCAGTTGAAGGTCGTCCAGAACAAGACATGTCTTCAGCGATCACTCAACCGTTTTTGAAGGCTTTGTACCACTCGTAGGCTTGTGTTTTCGATAAAACTGAACCATCATAAGCCTTTTTTAATATTCACAACGATTCGGCATACGAAATTTGGTTACAAATACAAAATTTTACACGAATTCTTTGTTTCAATAATTTTTGATTGCCTTAAAATGTATCTCTATAACCGCATTGTGCGATTTTAAAATTCCCCTTAATGACTACTAGTATGTCGTAATTTATTTATTGAATTGCTTGCGGTTCGTTGCATTTCAGACCGCCAACCATTAATTGAAAGCATAACTTAGTGTCCAATTATGCTGGTCAGCCATTCGTGTCAACCGTATTATTATCCTTGGCTGCCGCTTTCAGTTCACTAATTACACTCTTAACTACCGACAGCAGAGTTGATCCTTTAACAATACTGTCACAGCTGTTAAGGCTGTTGTTGCATAATACAATTAAGGTGCAGATTTTTTATTCGATAAATTTTAAGTTCACTCTTTACTGTGTTATTTACGGTTATTTAAAAAATGTGTGGCAGGTGACAACGGCGTTAATGTTGCATGTTAATAAATTTATTATAATTGATTATTGTTGTTTTTATTTATTCGTTCTTTTTGCTGATATTTATCGCATTGCTCTTATGCCGGTACTTTGTGTATATTCTTGTGAATGTTGCCGTACTTTTTATTAATTATTTTTTTTTTTTTTTGTTTTTTCTTTTTTGTGGTATTCAATGTTCTGAATATTTTATTAAACTGTGTTGATCATTTCATTTTATTATTTTATTTCTTTTTATTATTTTAATTGTTCATATTTTTTTAATTTTTTCCGCCTTTTGGTTTAATGATTTATTGAATCCATTTCCACGCATATTAATCATGGAATTACTGCTATTTTATGGCATCAGCAAGGTATTTTTATATGTTTACCGTTATATTTTATTACCATGCAATGATTTTATTTGATTTGCTTAAAATTCCACAGATCTCTTTAAAATTTTTGGCGTTGTGAGTATGAGAAATGTATGTAAAATAATTGAGCCCTCTCTATATGCATTTAAAAATCCGTATAATATTAAGCGATTCGGAAAGGTTCTTCTCAAGATTGGCTGACTTGTTTCAAAATGCTTATAGTATGAAACATACCTGATTTAATATGGTTATGTTTTACCTTTGTCTGTATGGAGTTTAGTTCTTTCAATTAAAATTCTGGTCTTTTGGTTCAAATCTGATTTCATACCCTAAACAAAACGTTGGATCAAATCATATGTTATATAAATAGCCGCCAGGTCTCTAATTCCAATAGAGATATGATCAACCTCTTCCTCTGAGACAAATTCCGTCTTCTTGTCTCGCTGCTTCCTGAGCACTGCTGGCTCAAGAAACACTTGTCCAGCATGGGCACAGGCTCTAGTGCAAATTACCAGTTTTAGGAAATGGAACCGAAAACTCCAGTACACCAGATTTTAGTTTGTCGAGGAGTTTATAGAAACAGGCTCAAGACCCTTGGATCCATCTACGTGGACAGGAATCACATCGCCTCCATCGCACTCAGCAAGTTCTTGGAATTTTTCTGTTAAACTTTCTCACCCATCGAACCTTTAATAAAACTATATAAATTAAAATAAAACTGGTGAATACTGGCTTCTTTATATGAACTTTCATATCTTGTTTCTGCTGACTTAGAACATATCCCCTGGTACCTCTGCCCTTATCATAGCAAACTGTACCCTGTTTCTGCTAATTAATTGTTATCAAGTTTCTAAATTGAAAAGTTGAAATAACATCATCACTGCTTCTGGTCTTTCATTGTTTGCAACTACAATTTCCGGTATTTTAGTATGTCGGGCAATATGTAAAAACGTTTCCTTAAAACACCCACTACGAAATTTTATACAGCTTAATTATGCATATTCGTATATATTCGGTTTTAGGTCAGGAATTCTGGTAAACAAAGCAACTAGTGAAGATTGGCAAAAGTGCCATCCGCCTGGCTACCGAACAAGTATAGGAAATACAGAAGTCCCTAAGACCCATATATGTAGAACGAAGTCTTCGAAAAGACTGATAAGCGGATCAGCGCGAGATGGAATGCTTTAAGTACATGGAGGATCGCTAAGATCATATGAAAGAGACACTTAGAAAAACTCGCTTACTTTTACTCACACGGTCTCGAAAGGACCCACTGAAAGTGCAGAAAAGTTTACATGAGAGAGACGCTGGAACACCTCTATTCAGCGCTTTCTAGAACTCGACTCAAGTATCTAGGAGCTTCGAAGTTCAAAGGACTGCACGAAGTTTCAAACGTAGACATCAGCTCGCTCTTAAAGTTCGCAAAAATAGATAGATAAATTAATTGAGGTTTTTCATTGCGACCAATGGTCTAATGTGCCCTCTCCTATATCACATATGGTTACACAAGTCCAGCACGGTGGAGATGATGTGATCCTTGTCCACGCAGATGGATCCAAGTTCCTTGAGAATGCTTCTACAAATTGCTGGGAAACCTGGAATCAGTTGAGTTTCCAGTTCCATGTCGCAAAACCGGTAGTTTGCAGAAGAAGCTATGTCCATGTCTGACTAGTGTTTCTTAAGCCTGCAGTGCTGAGTATAAAGAGCGCGACAAAAAGACGAAATTTTTCTCGAAGTAGGTTGATCATGTCTCTTAGCTTTGCTAGGCTTTTATCTCCAAATAGCAGCTTGGCGTCAATAATGCAGTTTCTAAAGTTTCTACTCACTTCTGATAGAAGATACTACAGGAACATGTTTGTAGAACTCACTGGCCATAATCTGCTGGTGGCATATGCCTGCAAAAAGAGGCTGACTGATAGAGATGACAAGAGAAGATGCCAAGAGCCAGGCACCAGGGAAACAATGGATCCTCTTATTTTTACTTGTCCAGTACTAGCAAGGCAACTCCTAAAACATTGAAAAACTGGCGGAGGTATGGACAGTGAGGCCACAGAAGCTATGGAGATTCGCGTCAAGGCATCCTGAAGAGTGGGCTAAGGCCCACACCGGACTGAGTGTGGCTCACAAGTCTATTTGAGTATCCTAACCTAATATAACCTAATTTTTTTAACTGTCGAGCGTAGATTGTTGAAGGAATATGAAAGACTAGTTTCCCACAAATACACAATTTCCAACAGGGTTTGATCACTATGCGTTATCGATACAAAAGGGAGTAATTTCTCAATCAATATCAACAAATATGCAACATAACCTCAATATCTTATCACAGAATGTGCCAAACGTGGAATTGTAAATCAGTTTACCCAACAAAAAGCAAAAAGGCTGGAATGATGTCATCTCTGTAAATATATGTGCTTGTTTTCGCTAAAAGCTGTAAATTGAACTTATGGCTTATCTTGTTACCCATTTAGTGTACTTCCGCGCGGAACATTTTACCGAAACTATATTTACCACTAATTAGTGCCGATTTTATCGTTGCCATCGATACGCCAATTTTAGTGAAAATGAAAGTCAATGAAACCGAAACCACAACACTTAACTTTGTTTGACGTGTAAGTTGATATGGTAATCATATCTAGAGAGTAGAGTGAATTGTTTGGGAGTGGTAATTAGATACTGGAAGGGTCGGTATATGTCTGCAGATAATTAGAGTAAATGTAATTCTATTGGTATTCATTATAGTCTCAGATTTACATTAATTCTGAGTAAAAATTTATTTCTGCAGACATGTATTATAGCCAAAGATTTAGCTCTGTTTTAAAGATAAGGGTTTGCCATTATGCTCTACAAATGGTTTCGACAAGTAATCGCCGTGGCTGTTCCGAATGAACTCCAGCCGAGAGGTTAAATTTCGCTCACTTCTTGCAGCACTTAGGGCGATATGTCAGCAATAATGCGTCAAATATTATTTTCCAAGACGTCTATAGTTCCGCTTTCATCTTGCAGACCCTCACTAAGAGTATTCTTCAATAAATTGATTGTTTTGTTGTTGTCTTGTTTGAACCATACCTTTTCCACATTGTGTCATTATCTTGAAAACTTTGAGCCGGAGTAGATCTGGGGTATGAAATGTTAAATCAAACAGACTATAAAGCAAGTAACAACTGTCAAGAAATCAACTCCGAAAACTGCACGTCCGATAAACACCCGTTATTTATTGATTTGCTATGTGAAAATTAGCTAGACCCCGACTAAGATTTCCGTCGACTGTTTTTTTACTCTTCCGAAATAAATTTGTTTGGCGGTCGCTTAATATTCACTACATTTGCAGGAGCAGCTAGATTAAGCTTGGTTTCTGCTTGCTTTACAGCTAAATCTACCTTCGTCTCTCCGTGGAGCTTCATTTTTTTTAAGCCGTCTTCTATTAATGTTTTGTTTTCTCCATTTATTTGTGCAGCCAAAGCCTTTGACTATATTAAGTAATAACATTATATCGCTGATTTTCCGCTTTGCCAACCACTGCACACGCCATACCCAGCATAGGACGGCAGATGAAAAGCATTGGCGTGCAATCGGCGGCCAACAACACACCGCACACCGTACAGCCTTTACGCGCTTCGCTCAATTATGTCCGGCTATCGGTTGATCAATTTAGCCTTGCCATTCAATTCACCTTTGTGGTTACACCTGACAGCCGCGCAATGATCTTCCTGCAAGTTTTTACCCGCAACACCTCAGGGAGGCTAACAAAAACTCAAAGTGAATAACAACAACAACACAACAACAACAAAACAGCAACAAAAACAATTCCCTTTTCAGCAGTTTGTTGCAACACCTTTGTAACATCGCTCCACACCAGCTTGTCATTCGCATAGATTTTCCAGTTTTCAAAGCGGCTCGTGTTGGGTTGTTGTTTTTTTTTTTTTGGTTTGATCGTCGTGTTCTCGGTTGCGCTTCGGTTAATCTCAGTTTGTTCGCCAACTAAACTAGCCATGTGCATTAGCCATTAGCTATTAGCCATTGCACTTGACTGCAATTGAGTTTGTTGACCACACAAATCGAACAAAAAGGTCTCTAGGTCTAGGTATGTATGTAATGCCTAGTAAGCATGGCATAATCGAGCACAGCATTGTAGCAACAAAAAGGCGTAGCGTAGAGTAAATGGCAAATATTCTAGGTGCACATGCGTGTGTGTGTCTATATGAGTGCATGCATTGCTGTATGTTAGTCTGCGTACTAATCAACAGATTGCGATTCTTCTTAACCTAACTTTATACTTATCTAAGCATGCATGCAGCCATGGAGTACATGTGTATGTAAGTGCATTTGAAAATTGTTGGTTTCGCTTCCCGTGGTTGACCGCCAGTAACCGGTTTGTTGTGGTTTTTTTTTCATTAATTTCAAATGCTTATTCACTGTAAATATCTAAGCAATGTGCGCAAGCGCATATGCCAATGATTTGAAAGTTTGTAAAAAGGGAAAATTAAAAGCTGCAATTTTTTCTTACACTGAGAAAAATTATTTTGTTCTGCATGGAAACTTGTTGTAAAAGGTTGTTGAGAATATGTGAATAAATGAACAGTAATTTTTTTAATTGATTCAATTAAAAATTTTTCCATTACTAATTATATAGACTATCTGCTAATTGACTCAATTAGCAATATTTCCTTTAATTTTTCCAAACAGTAACTTAATTGATTCAATTAACAGTTGTTAATTGTGCAGATTATCTGCTAACTGACTCAATTAAAAATTTTTCCATTACTAATTGTATAGACTATCTGCTAATTGACTCAATTAGCAATATTTTCTTTAATTTTTCCGAACAGTAACTTAATCGATTCAATTAACAATCTTTAAATATTCTGTAAACTACTTGCTAATCGACTCAATTAAGTTGCTGTCAGAAATCCTTATGTAACACTCTTTGGGTATCTTTCAGAGCGAAATTCGAGGTTGCTTTAAATCACATTGAACCCATAGTTGTACCGGTTTAACATGTAATGAAACAATTAAGTAATATCACTATTAGAATATAATAGATAACAAATTTATATAAAATGTTTCTTAGAAGCCTAACTATTTGTGACGTTAACAGTCAGTTGTATAATTAAGAGTTTCCGTTAATGTTATCACATTTTTTTTCCATATAACAATTAACTAATTGCACAATTAGTATTCAGTTGACATTAAATTGAAATAAAAGTCTATTCGAAGTAGTTAGTCGAGAATTAATAGCGTAAACTATCGTAATGGCGTAATTAGGAGCATTTCCGTAATTAAACTTGTAATTCTAACCATTTTTCATGGTAATTAAGGGGGTATTCTAGTCTAGAAGCATGAATTTCAGGTAATTTTTAAAGTGTCGTAAAAAAAGGCAATAAATATGTTTATTATCCATTTTTTTTACTAGTTATTTGTTAATTTTAGAGAAGTAAAGAAAAAAATTAAAAACTAAAAAAAGTAAAAAATTTCAAAAATTATGAGCTGACGAAGTGGGGAGGTCTATAAAAATTTCCACGTGACCATACCCATGATTTCAACCCTCCTAGTTATCTGAAACCAAAAAAAAAGATTATTAATCTAGAATAATGTCGCAATGGCCGGAACTATGGGAAAGTGGGGAAAAAAAAATTTCACAAAATGGCCACTGCCTAAAAAAAGAGTTATTTTTGGTCACTTTTTCTGACTATTTCTAATTTTTTAAAAATAATAAAAATAAAAATTTGGGGATGGGTCTAGTTCCAACCGGGTAAGGAAATTCATTAGTTTAGGTTAGGCTAGGTTAGGCTAAGAGGTCGCTTTTAAAAAGGATATATCCTGGATAGCTTAGAACGCCGGTCTTATATATTAGATCATAAGATCGTTACAGATCGACAAAGACCAAAATATATATATATAAGACAAAAATATGTTGAGAAGGCTAACATCAGTTTCGTTTATGTTTGCTGGTTGGCGGAAGGTAAAATTATTGAAATGTTTTAACCTCAATTTTTTAAAGGCTGGACAGTGGAGGCGAAAGTGCAAAATGTTTCTACTTCACCACCCTCGATACATATCTGACAATTACGAGTTTGATTACGATATTTTCTAAAATAAAATACAAATGAATGGCATGTCGTCAAGTAATCGGCATCGTAGGGAATGCTGTCAACAATTCTCGAATATTTGGCGAAAATGTGATTCTTGGAACCGAATTCCTATCGCCTATGAAGTCCATTGTGTATTGGGTGGTATCAGGCAATATTTGAACACCGGTATAGTCGGTCAATGTTAATTGCGCCGGAGCACCGGACAGTCATTGATTTCCATTGGCAATTTTGTTATTAACATATTATACTATGTATATACTATACATACTTATAAATACTTATTGAGGGAAAACTCAAAGAAAGAAGTTTGCAGGTTATTGGCGTTTCGGTATATTATCAACTCTAACAATACTTTTTTGTCAGTGTAAAACCCGTTTATTATTAACTATTCGCTATCTTTTCATATACGTTTATCTAATTTCCATCTGGCCTATGGTTAGTGTTGGAGGTCAACCGCTTCCCTTTTTTATTTTGTCGCATATTCTTTGCAAAAAAAAAACTTGTTAAGCAGTTGAATACTGAAATGTTGTAAGCATTATTATAACGGTGGCAATGCTCACACATTAGAGGGCGTAAGAATTGGTCTTATTACCATAAAAATATTAAGAGAAAGATATTAAAAAGTTGATAGAAATGTATAAAACAGAAGTCGTTAGAACAGAAAAGGCTGTTTTCTTTGTCTTACCTAATATAGCACCAAGTTTCTGCAATATTTGTGCCTTCGCAGGGCAAATCTGATCACCAGAATATTTTCTCAACGTAAATTAGTTCTACTAAAAACCCTTCGGCTTTTCGCAATAGGCTTAAAGCGTAAAGTTCAGAAAACAACCCATCGATCTCTGCCACGGACTCAGAGAACTCGGCTTCAATGGCCTCTAATTATTGTTTTTTTTTTTTATTCCATTTACCTGTTCGATTGTTGTTGCATTCGAATTTCCTTAATTTGGTGGGTGCTGCCAATTTGGTGGTGCTGTGAAAATCGAATTCCGATTTGGAACTGTCGAAGGAAAAACTTACCTATGATCTCATATTTTTATTTTCGATTGACCGTCAGATCAGAGTCTTCTTGCGCCAAAGTAAATTGTAAATAATTTCGGAGATTTTCAATTTCTGTTATGTAAATTAGTTTATATCTAGTTTTAAAACAATGTGGAGCAAATAGAGATCAAAATTGCATTTTTCAGAAAGACAACTTTCGAGATCTCTCGATTAAATATAGCAGAGCAACTTTCGATAAAAAATAATTGAAGAGGGACAACAAATCCCTCTCAGAAGCATTTTGGAAGAAGTCAGCAATAACTGAGCGTGATAAAGTTGTTGCTTTGACTTCAGGGGCCCAATACAAATAAGTCAGTAAGTAAGTTCTCATATTGGTACGGTTTTATTTACTATGTATCTATATATTTGTTAATCTATCAATTGTGACCTTAAAGAAATATCACAATATTCTTTATAAAATTATAAAGCTTCTGCCAGACTTAAGATGGGATTGACTTGGTTAAAGTTACCCCTAAATGAACTTCAAAAACACTTGATGACAGTGCTTGGCATACTTATAGCGTTATATCACTTTTTGTGGCCCTGACAATCTAAGTATCCATAAGCCATATAAATTTCAAAAAAATAAACTCAAATTATGCGGCTCATCCAGAAATCAAACCTACTCGTTATAGTCTACCTTAGAAAACACTTTGGTTACCATTTCCATTTCCTTCACTTACTTTGCTTTCGGTTTTCTCCACTTTCGATTGGCTTCGTTAGTTTTCCGCATAATTCTCTACCTTATCTCATGCTTTATTTGTTTGTTCTTTATCATTTTAAATGAACTCGTCTCATTTTTCCTCCATCGCTTGCCACAACATCATTAATTTTAATTGCAGCGAACGTGCTTCTTCTAGTCAGGCACTTTTTGCCCAGCATTATCTGCCATAGTTCGTAGCTCGCGGCTGCAATGCCAGTGCCAGATAATTATTATTTATTTTGCTTTAGCACGTTCATCTGCTTTTAATTTACCTGCATTAGCGAGCAATGGCGATTATGCACGACTGTCCATTTGCTTTTCTCGACTTCTCTATGCTTATAAAACTTGAAGTTGTTTATCACTCTCATAATTGTAACTCTCTATTACTGTTTTATATATAAAGAAATAAATACTAAATTAAATTAAATATTATATAGAGTTGCCATCTGTTGAAAATCTTAAACAGAAAAATATATCTGTGTAAGGTAAATAATGGATAAAAATAGGATGTAGTATGTTTACAAATTTCTAAAACTTAAAAAATTTGTCTGAAAAAGGTTGCCACATGTTTGGAAATTTTAATACAGGCATATTGTCAAGATTAACAAAAATTGAGAAATATAAATATAATAAATATAAAATTTTCAAAAAATTTTAAAGTAAAAAAAAAATGTTGATGGTTGCCACCTGTTTAAAAGTGTATTTTGGGAAAGGTTGCCATCTATATAAAATTTGATAGAAAAAATATTGTTGGAATAAACCTGATAAAGATGATACACAATATTAAAAAGTTTCAAGCGCTTAAAATAAAAAAGAAATTGGATGGTTACCACCTGTTAAAAATTTTAAATACAAAAATATTTTTAAGACAAACGTAGTAAAGTTTATAAAAACGTTTAAAAAATTCTAGCGGTTAATATGACAAAAAAAAATTAGGAAGGTTGCCACCTGTAAAAAAGTTTTAATACAAAAAATATTGCAAGGATATATGCTGTATTAAAATATGGTTATAAATTTAATTGATTTTTAAGAACTAGCATTTAAAATATTTTTCCTAAAAGGTTGCCACCTTATTAAAATATCTTTTTTTTAGTAAAATTTATAAAATTTCGATTTATTTAAAAAACTAAACCTTTCCAATAACACCAGTTTCTAATTATTATTATTTAGGAGTGTTACCCTTCGTTTGGCAAAATATTTCCTCTTTAAAAAATTTAATTCCTTAAGTATATAGATAAATCTATAGCTTTAATTTTATAGTTCGCTCCATTAACCTAAATGCGAAAATTTAATATGTTTTATTGCTGCACACTTATCTTTATTAAAAACTTGTTTGCCATTTTGCAATATTCTCACACTCATTCACTTATCACCCTTCGTTCTACAAATCGTATCACCTCGTTCCATTTATCGAACGCGCTCACTAATTTATTTAGTCACTAATATGTTAATTGAAAACATTCTCATGTCAGTTAATTATCACTACAACAATACCAACGATTTGTCATTATAGTCGTACTCCCTCCCACTCACGCTCGCTCTCTCGGCCAAACCCACTCGGACTGCGCCAAGTTACACGCCACTCTACTCAGCGGTATCAAGGCTGCTATAATCTAGGCAATTAAATATGGCATAGGACAACGTGAAACAAAGTGACAAACTAAATAACTGTAATGCGAAAATGGGAAAAGAATGAGCGCCAATATCCAATATACTCCATTTTGCACTTTTGTTGCTCATTCAGTTGTCACGGTGTAATTTATACACGTCAATCGTAGCTGTCAAATCGGTTAATGAATCAAAGTACGGGTGGAAATGAGAGTTCCATGAAGAAAGTGTGGACGAGCGGTGTGGTAATGGCAAAACGATAAATAGTTATTTACTTGCTGCTGGTTTGTCAACTAGCAGGGAAGTTAGTTTGGGTTTTTGGGTTGCGAAAGCTTTGTAATTTATTTGACTTACTTGCTTGCAAATATATGGGTGTTTCTACTTTTTCTGTGTCATTTTTTCCTTTTACGAGTATTGAATGATTTAATAGATTACGCTCAACAGCGAAAAGCACTCATTTTTTGGTTAGTTATGCATGAGTTCTCGGGACACTGGGTGATTGAACGGTTTTTATGTATTTTTATATGGAAAGGGTTGATTCCATTTAGCGGTGCTGAGTAAGATTTTTTGTATTAAATTGATGGTTAAGAAATGGTCAAGAATGCTTCCTGAAATGGTGAAAATGAGAAAATAAATTATAAGTTTGAAAATTTATCGGAAATTTGAAGCTAAAAAAAAAAAAACGAAAGTAAGTATTAAAATTATTTCAAGTTTTTTTTTTGTTTCGAGCAGTGTTGCCATCTCGTTAAAAGTTGAGAATCAATATTATTTATTATATTAATCAACCATCACAATATGAATAAGAAAATAATTATGTTTAAAAAACCGTGCGTTTCAAAATATTTTCTTAGAGTGTTGCCACCTTCTGGTTTTTTTTAAATTTAAGAAACATTAAAAATACTGCATTAATTTTACTACGTTTCAGATCAAGTTTAAAAATGCTTGCTACTGAAAGAATTTTATTGGAGGGTTGCCACTTTTCATTTTTTTTAGATTAATTAAAATTTAGAAATATTGCACTAATTTTAATATGTTTGGGTTCAAATGTAAACATGCTTGCAGTTCAAAATATTTGTTGTGCAGAGTTGCCACCTTTTATTTTTTTTTTAGATAAATTAAACTTAAGAAATATTGCACTCATTGTAATATCTTTTGGGTGAAGCTTAAAAATGCTTGCAGCTCAAAATATTTGTTGTGAAGGGTTGCCACACTTTATTGGTTTATTTAAATTTTAAAAATAATGCATGTGTCCATAAATTTTGTTTTATTAAAGTTCAAGTTTGGAAATGCTTACAGTGCAAAATATTTTCTTGGAGGGTTGCCACCTTTAAGTTTTTTTTTTAAATTAATTAAAATTTAGAAATATTGCACTAATTTTAATATGTTTGGGTTCAAATGTAAACATGCTTGCAGTTCAAAATATTTGTTGTGCAGAGTTGCCACCTTTTAGTGTTTTTATATAAATTAAGCTTAAGAAATATTGCACTCATTTTAATATGTTTTGGGTGAAGCTTAAAAATGGTTGCAGTTCAAAATATTGGTTGTGCAGGGTTGCCACACTTTATTGGTTTATTTAAATTTTAAAAATATTACATATGTATGTATTTCCATAAATTTTGTTACATTTAAGATCAAGTTGAAAATGCTTACAGTTCAATATATTTTCTTGGAGGGTTGCCACCTTTTACTTTTTCAGATTACTTAAAATTTAGAAATATTGCTCTCATTTTAATATGTTAAGGGTCAAATTTAAATGTGTTTGCATTTCAATGTTTGTTTTGCAGGGTTGCCAGATTTTAATTAATTAAATTAAAGTTTAGAAATAATGCTAATCTGCATTCAAGTTATTGTATAGGCTACCAATAATCCTCTTAGATTTCTTATATAATTGAAGGCGTTTAGAGTTTTTTATCGCGACCAAATAAAGCTTATTTTCTCATTAAGCCCATATTTTCATCTGCTGCTTAGCCGAGATTTTCTTTGATATTCTCAACTTTGAACAGGCCGCTTATTGAGATAACACTTGTACATACATAGATGTGTAGACAATTAGCTAATTGTTTCAATTAACTGACTAACTGAAAATATACCACAATTAATTATATTAAAAAGTCTTCAGACTGACCAAAGGAATCACAGCACAACTTACACAACCCACTGTACTATGCCCATACTTAATACGATATTTACTTATACGTACCGTACATATTTTTTTATATATCGTATATATGCACATAATAATAATCTGATATGGCAAATTAAGTTTTAATAGCCTAAGCTCCTTAAGCCATTATATTTATTTGCTTTTCTCCGCGTACCCACTCCACTACCCACATTTAACGTTTAACCACCTTTCTTTTTCTGCTATTTTTCTTGCTTGGCCCATTAATTTATTATTATTTCAATAGTTTCCGCGATTTAATCGTTCCATTGAATAGAAAATGAAATCAATTTATTGTAAATATTTATTCAGCTAAGTGGTTTCATATCAAACGCTTAGAAACACAAACAAAATAAGCAATTGCGGGGTGTACTCTGCATATAAAAGCAATAAAAAGTTATGTATTTGCTTTTTTGTTTTCTGCATAATTGAAATAAGTAGTAGGTCAGATTAACGATATAAGGAAAAATGGAAAATCCAATACGCACTATGTCTTTTATTTGACTTGCCTCGAAATTTCAGCATAGTTTTGTCATAAATAGTGCTGTAATAAACTGTAACCGACATTATAGACTTTGAAAGAGATTCCTTCTAATGAAAAGACATTTGAAGTTGAAGCACAAATGCCACCAGTCATTGAGTTTGGTGGGTGCACAACTGGTAGTAGCAAAGACTACACGCTCTGGCCGAATATATTAATCTGTTACCACAGGGAGCAGTTAGCCCTTGAAGTTTGCTCCAATCCGCTCATTGAGCTTGGCCCTCTGGGAAGGTTCGTGGTGGCTGTGGTTTAAACCTAAAAGCAGGTAGCCTGAAAATTCAATTCGGTGTGGAGTCGGCCGGGTGCGAGACCCACAACACGGCAGTGGTCGGCCTCGAACTCGACTTACTTGGAAAAGGTGTTTTTTCCACCTGCACAATTAGAGACAAATAATATTTGCAAAAACCATATGTTATTTGTGGCGTTGATCAACGCATCGGTTCGAAACCAGACGGGCTTCTACAACAGTGCAACGTGACTTCCAACTCATCTGATCAAAAAATAATTTAATTTATCTGCAGCATTTTGAGCTTCAATGAAAGAAAACTTAACACTCCAGATAGAAAAGCTTGAAAAACTGGATAAAATTAACTTTGATTTCACTTAAGTATGTGTAACTATTATATTGAGCAAGTTTTTTTTACTGAGTATTCACACAAAACTGAAATACGCATTAACTCGGGGATTCACATGCTTCATTCTCTTAGAAAGGGGGATGCCATATTATCTTAATTAAACTTACAGCATAACTTGTCTCAAAAAGCCCATAAAAAGTTTTTTAAACTATTGAGAATACTAAGTTTTATAGTGTAACTATTATTTTGAGCAGGTGTGTATGTGCTTTTAAGCACCGTGCGGTAAGGCGCTCGCCGGTTGGTACTAATGTAAAAACACAACAACTGTTGGTTCTCTGACCGACTGACATCAACCCACACCGTTATTTAAAGTTTGTTGAAATAGGTCGCCCGTATTCCAGAAACAGTTGTTAGGCTCTGTGCAAAAAAACTTTCTTTCGTATAAAATCGTCAAAATATATATTGAAAATGTTAAGGTCACATTTTTGTAGAGGAAAATTTTAAAATAAATTACACTGCACTCTTTTGCACTCTTTTTTCCGCATTAACCAAAAACCTCGAAATTTTACCTTGGAATTTAGTTATTAAGCTAATTGATTCCACAAAGAATTTTATTTGGACCAGTCAGTTTGTACGGCAGCTAATACTATAGACATCTGATTAGTGAGTATTCTTCAGAGATTGCACCGCTGTCTTTGAAAATAATCCACGCCAAGTTCTGTGAAGATATCTTTCCAAATAAAAAAGTTTTTCATATAAGAACATGCTTTTGAACGCAAAGTTTGTATGCCAGCTACATGCAATAGTGATCCATTCTGATATTTCCTTCTCAGATTACATCATGACTAAAAACAATATTTGATGCCAAATTTCTTGAAGATATCTCGTCAAAGTATGGAGTCTTTCATAAAGGCACTTGGTTCCGTTCCTTCAGTTTGTATGGCAGCTATATGCTATAGTGGTCCGATATCAGCGGCTCCGACAAATAAACAGCTTTTTATAGAGAAAATTACAAGTGAAAAATTTCAGATCGATATCTCAAAGACCCAGGGACTAGTTCCCGTATATACGACAGACGGATGGACATGGTTAAATAGACTCAACTCCGCATGCTGATCTTCTCCGACATTTTCTTCTGGATGTTACAAACTGTCTGCAGACAAAATATACCCTCCTCATAAATGTAGGGTGCTTTTTTGCATAGCTAAACCTTAAGACCTACATGAAAAGCTTCAATTTTCCATTCATTCTTTCGGTTGCAACTTGCTATACTTTTGTTTAACGCATTCTTTTCCATTTTTTTGCAGATAAATAAATTCGAGAACAAAAACAACAGCGAAGGAAACTAACGAAGCAGCAGCGCTGAAAAGAAAATAAAAATCTATATGGGAAACACTAAGGAAACGACATAAAAGTAAACAAAAGATAAGAGCCTTTTCACCAGCTCGAGCAACTGAACGTGCCTGCCAAGAGAGCGCGGGATTGTGATGAGCCAAACTGAAGGCCATAGACACACACACACATACAAACATATGTACTAATGCGATGAACCGAGAACGACAATGCGGTTAAGGTCAACGCAATAAAAGCGCAAAAGAAAGGAATAAATAAAAGTGGAACACAACAGAACCAACTAGTGCATAACGGTGAAAAGGCAATAAATACAAATGAAAAGCGTAAGCGAAGAAGCAGAGAGATAGTCCTCGCAGTTTGTGATTTTCGCGCATATTTTTTGCAAACACTTGCGAAAGCAACGGTAAAAGACGCACGAAGAAGCGTACGAATCGGCAAGAAAAACAAAAAAGTGAAGAGAGAAAATATTATGTTGGTGTGAAAGAATAGTTGAATGAGAGAGCAGCGCAAGGTAAATACAGCTAATGCCATTGACGTGGAAAACTGCAAACGTAAACAAAATTTTAAGTGCGACGCTGAAGTTCTAGTGGCCAGTTGAAGCGAAGCGAACAACGAGCGGAAGGGAGCAAGCGTAAAAGAGCAAAAAGAAACGCTAAAACACAAAAAAAAAATTAAAGCAAAATATCAAAGCTAAAAGCTGAAGAAATTTGCAAAAATTGTGTGTAAAAAAAATTAAAAAAAAAAAACTATCTATAAAAATATTTAAAAAAATTATAAAAATATTTCTAAAAAATTTTAAAACGGGAATTGAAAAAGCGATCGACGCTACAACCCATAAAAAGCGCGCCGTAACACATTTTATATTTTTCCTAACAAAAGTAATCAGCAAAACATATCAATAGCATTTAAATAAGGAATTACAATTTTTGAAGCATATCTGCAGGCGCAAGCGTCTATAATAACTGGCAGTAAAAGCACAAAGCGCTGCTTCAACTGAGAAAAACATCAAACGCAACGGCGAATGTCAAAATAATACCACACAACGACAATAACAACTAACACTAACGCATTTCCTAAGCCAAGCAACGACGCTGGACGCCCAATGGTATGCTGACAAATAGCGCAAATAAATAAACACACATACACAAGCAGCCATACATAACGCAGCAAGTCGCAAGGTAAACGAAAATCGGCGCTACGCAATCAGTTAAAGCGACAAAGCATAAATTACAACTAATTGAGGCATGCATTTAGGCGCATAATAAACAAATCTCAGCACAGCACTACCACAGTGACGTGACGCGCGGGCACAGAACGCAAATAACTCATTTTTACAGCAGAAGAAGAGCAACCGACAGCGCAGGCGAGTAATTGCAAGAGTGTGACAACCGTAGGGTCCATGCATTTAGATGAAATATTGGCAATAGTGACGCGTAAAACATTGAAAAGCAACAACTACTAGTCAACGGCGCATAGCGCACACACCGCACTACACAAGCACTATCAAAACGCGCAAATAAAGTTAGACGCAACGCACACAAATACACAAAATGGCGTTCATTTGGCGGCGACGCTCCGCGTCCATTGTGAAAATCGTGGCGGTGCTCACCGCCATCTGGTTCACAGTGGCGTTCTTCATCTACCACGATGATGCGGCACAAGGCAACGGCAGCAACAAATGGAACGGCATGTCGCTGGCGCTGAAAAGTGTCGCCGGTGGTGGCGGCGGTGCGCCCCCCAACGCGCTCGACGCTGAGCAGGGCATTTATGAAGCCGGTGGCGGTTTTGGTGTTGAACGTGGCGGTGTGGCAGCGGACGATGGTGGCGCCTACGTGGAGGGTGGTCGACGCGAACAGCGACGCGGTGTGGGCGATGTGCCGCCACTCGAGCACAATCAGCTGCTGGCAAATGAAGATATTGCCCAACGGGCGGCTGGTGACGATGCAGCCGACGTGATGGTTGGCAATTTCGCGCCAGATCTTAATGTGGGCGATGAATCAGTGCAGAATAATGTGGTGGTGGCGGCGCAACCAAACGAGCGCGTCTATCGTGGCAAATTGATTGCGGGCAATAAACCCAGCAGGAGCGCCAACAAAAAGGTCCCCGAAGATGATGGTGAGTTGACTGGCGTTGTAGAAATTTTTTACATTAACATGCATATATACTGTGTATTACATATACATATATACATGTATACACATTTATATATATTCATATATATATATTATACTTGTTTGCGCTTAATTTTTGCTGCGCTTCACTGTTTTGTGTTCAGCGCTGCGCGTGCGACATTTGCGCGCATTAATTTTATGGCGCTGCTGTCTATTTGTTTAAGTAGCCACCTCATCAAATTAATTTCGTGCATTTATATACAAGTAAAATTATATATATATTTAACCTTATTTACTTTATGAACCATTAAGCATTGTGCTAATTCCTGGCGTTTGCGTTTTGCGGGTTTTGCTGATGTTTGCTAAAGCTGTTTGCTTTGTTGTTGTGTTTAGTGGTTGTTAAACGCTTAGCTGTTAATGCAAATGTCTAATTTGTGGCATCAGCATTTGGTGTGATATATTTTTTATTGCAAAAAGGTAAATTGTTATACCCTGTACGGCGTATATTAAGTTAGTTTGTTAAACTTAGAAAGAAACATGGAAGGCCTTCAAAATGTTATAAAAGATCAGCTTAGGTTGGGTTGAACGGCTGATCGCACGTGGTCTACTATTTGTAGTCCTTTGTGAAGCCAGAGAAGAGAATAACTCCTGTGTTCGAACATATAAATAAGCAAAACGCTTAGTAGCCAACAAAAATTTTCCCAGGCCTTTAATTTCCATTCCCGACAGTTCTGTGTGATGTCTGAAGGTGGATATGCGCTCCCAAGTGTTTAAGTCTTGACCTCCCAAAGGCGGAACAGTCAAGAAAGAAGTGTTGAGTAGTTTCAACCTCATCTTCTTCCATACAGCTTCTGTAAATGGCATCGGGTAAGACTCCTAATACAGCATAACGCCAAAAGGGCAATGGCCTGATAAAAGGCCACCAACTTGGCAGGGGCTAGCTTTATTTTAGGCAAAAAATCATTAGATCCCTGCGATCGATCTTAGCCTAAAGAGCTTTTGCGTCAGCGCATGTACCGATGGTGGTCCAGCGCTGGCCAAACTGCCGCGAACCTCAACTATCTAGCAGTAGAACACAAGAGGATACAGGAGCACTCTACCAATTCGCATTCTACCAATAGCGGTTCTAGGGTGTCTTTCCTTGCTAGCACATCAGCTTGACCATTTCCTGCAATTTCGCTATGGCCCGGCAACCATACCTGTATTATCACACAGACAGTCGACAGGCTATTGAAAGCGAGGTTAGGAACTTCACGACCAACTTTAAACGCGCTGTAAATGAGTTCAAGACTAGTACCGCCGATCTGCTACCTGAGTAAAAGGTTACTTCTCGGAAGGAGGCTGCACTCCGGAGTAGCAGATCAACTGCTATCTTAATGGGTGCAACCTCAACTTGCAATACTCATGAAATCTGAAGCCGGTGTTGATATAGTGCTCCCTAAGCTGAACTCCTCCACCAACCTTCACACCAATCTTTGATTCATCCCTAAAGAAGCTCACTTCCCCTCTCCTCCAACGGTTTCATCTCACTCACGGCTTCTTTGTCGGTATATGATCAGAGAACGAACCGCCAGAGTTCGTTTCGGCGACTCCATAACTCATGGAGTGATCCGGTATGAAGTAAAAGTGTATGAGGATGTCCGAATGTTCATATACGTGTTCTTTTAAGAAACCAGATTTCCTGAGTCTAATGGCCACTTTCGAAGTCATACACCTTCTCACGATGTCTACGGGCACTTTGTGCAATATGGCGTTAACTGCCATGGTTGGAGTGCACCTTAGTTCATCAAACTGATGAGCGCCACCCGTCGAACGCTCCCGAGTTTCTAAGCAAATGTGGTCTTTTCTAGAACCCTCCACCACATAAAGACTCTATTGAACCACTTTCGGTGAGAGACCCCACCTTTTGTTAATGGCTCCACTATGGCAGTATAAGTCAATCCATGCCTTCTTTGCTTTTCCTTTGATATTCGGCTTCCTATGACAAAAGCTTCCTATCCAGGATAAGCACAAGGGATTTCACTGTATCTGCTCTGTCTCCCATTTGTCTCCCATTTGGGGTAGCGGTGCCACCAGGACCTTATATCTCCTAGTAAATTAAGCCACCTCGGCTTTAATTCGGTTGATGGCGAGACCACTTCCGAAAGCTCAATTTGTTACGACGCAGAGACACCCCTGCTTCAATTCATAGAAGGTATTCACAAAAATTTCTATTGACCATAAGCCCATAAGCCATGATCAGCTTAATGAGCTGAGTCTATTTAGCAGTCGGTCTGTCCGCAGGGTCCATACCCTCACTTGTTGTCATTATTATATAGTGGCTTGCTAATTCTTAGAGATTTTTTTCATTCGCTCTAATAGTCCTGCTTCGCTCGCACTTCTGTTACCGGAATGAGCGTAGGGAAAAGACCCAAAGATGTGGGTTTAGCAGCGCAGAGTGTCGCTAGGGACAAGCGACTTTACTTCCACTGTGTGCAAGGTCACAAAGACCTTCCAAGCAATCAGCTTGTGGATGAGATGCCAAAAGTGGTGTCCAGCTGCCATTCAAAAACGTAGCCGACAGTGATAAACCCATGCGACGATCTGGACAGAAGCATGGCAAAGAAAGTCTAAACCAAAAAAAAATCATTTTCGAGACGGTATATCAGAAGAACACAACACTCCTATACACTATTTGTAGAAAGCGCTGTAGAAATATGATTTGTTCATATTCTTCTGACGGCGCACGCCTACAGAATGGGGCTGAGACATAGTGAAGAGTGCAAGAAGTGTCAAGGGCAAAGCACCAGGGAAGCAATGTAGCACCATTTGTAAACTTGTTATGCATTAGCAAGGCAACGCTTCATGGAATGAGATACTAGAAGAGGTATCGTTGGTGAAACCGCAGTACCTATTAAAATTCACTAGCTACCTAATGGCACACCATAGATGCCATAAGGATCAAAACTGACATATGTTTAGCTCATTAGCTGACCAGACTAATCCAACTTTTTATCTCAATAAATATACTCTCTTTTCAAAATGTTATCTCATTACGATCCTCTGTGAAAATTGATATTCCGAAAAGCGCTTAAGAACCCCAACTGTTTTGTGGACAAGCAAAAAATTCTCTTATAATAAATTCGATCAGGCAGCCAGACTTAAAAGTAGAAGGAAAACATTAAATGTTTTTTATAAATCTGAATAAAATAGAAAAAAAGCAAAAACAGTAGAAAAAGTTTAGCCAAGATGTTCTGCGGCGCCTTAAATTTGGCTTGTAAAAAAAGAAAGGAAAGAGGTCAGAAAATGTCTGCAACGTCTCAAAATTTAATACATGCCTCAACCGAACTTTCTGTGAACACCTTAAAGTTGGCAACATGAAATTGACATTGAAGAAGAACGCTTGCAAAAAATCAATGAAGCTCACATAAATGCTGCGATAGCTGCAATTATGGTTGCAAGCAGCATACTCTCAGACATATACACTTGTATAAACACAAAAGTACAAATCTCTAAAATATATAGTCAAACATGCAAAGCACAGCATGTGGCATGCCACATATAAAGCAATATTTGCTTTCTTACATTGTCTAAGCAAGCAGCGAACACTTTCGAAAGACGTGCAACAAGAAACTATACTATTGTGAATAAATATGTGCATAAATACATATATAAACATACATACGTACAGAGGACTACTTGCAACAGCGCTTGCTGCAACGTTTTCGCTATTTACACAGCCACGCGAAGCCTCATCCTTGCAACCATATATAAATTTACATACATACACATATTTATATATATATAATATATATCTACAGAAAAAAGCATATATATATACATACATCTTTATATAAATATACGTGGTGATGCCCCTTGCGCTTCCGCAACACGACATTCGTCAATTGAGCGCAAATGCTTGTCGTCCACAATTCATCTGACGGCTGGCATTTAAGATTTTCATCGTTGTTGGCAAACGATTAAAGTGAGATTTAAATGCGCCTTCGGCTTAAATTGCCGCGCCACGCAAACTTCAGTTGCGCGCTTGAGCCGCAGCCAGCCACTGTGCCTGCCACATGCCACATTGTACTTGCGCCGGCACTTGGTTGCCAATGATGTGGCAGTGAAGTGCAAAGTGATTGCTGCTGTTACTGTTGTCGTTGTTGTTGTTGTTGTCGTTGGCATGAATGTAATGTTGCAAATCACTAAACGCACACATACACACACAAATGCGGCAGCAAAGATATTGTTATAGTCTACTGTCGCTTGAATGGGTGCTTTTCGTTGTTGTTGCTTTCTTGAAAGCATTTTGCGTTTTTATTTATTTCTAGTTGTAACTTTTAATTTGCCTATTCGTTTTTATTGTTATTGTTGTGGTCTACATGTTGTCAATGTATTCGCACGACGCTGATTTACGAGCGTTTATAGCCGGCCCAAGCAATTACACAGACAAATGGTTTTGAGAATCCGTTTTTAAATAGTTGCTGGCACATTCTTCCCTTTAATTGCGCTATTTATTGTGCGGGCAAGAATTCTGGCATCGGTTTAGGCATTTTTAGTGCCACGAAGCGTACTTAGACTCCGCGTTCTTACTCAAAAGGTTTCTGTATTTCTAAGATTGGATAGTATGCATGTCTTCTTTTAAGGTTCTCTGTTTATTCGAAAGGATTACATAAGGTATCTCAGTATTTTAGGCTACGTCTTAAAACGAATATGCTGTGACTAAAGAACGAGGAAGAACCATTGATGAGAAAAATTTTTATATCTCTTTGTCTCTCACTCTTTCTTTCTCTATCATTATTTCTAGCCGTATTTCTCCCTTCTCTTCCTTTCTCTTTCTCTGCCTCTCAATCTCTCTTCTTCTCTCTTTCATACTCTCTCTACTCTATTTATCTCTCCTTCTCTATGTATTCTCCCTTTTTCTCTTACTGTCTTTGTTTCTCTCTCTCTCCAAGCCTGCTGGTGAGATCGCAATTGAGGTTAAACTCTCTTTTTGTATACCTTTGTATCAAAATTTTAGCGAACTCCCATGATTGTCTGCCATAATGTTTATTATTAAGAATCTTTTTTTTTGGAAACATTCTTTCGTTAAGTATGAGTAGTTCCATGACTAGCCGGATCTTTTTGAGTAACAATTCGCTGATTTATGGCGCCTCAGACTATAGTCAAACTGGTCACTTACACACCTTATATTTGATTTAGAAAGTATAAGCTTTTCCATTAGTCTTGTGGCCCTCAATCGATTTAAATGAGATTTCGGATTCTTAAGACCCGAGAAAGCTATGGGTTATTAGATTTCAAAGAGTATAACTAAGTATGTGCTATGTTCGAATGTTTCATTATAGACTCTTTGAGGGACTCACAATTTTCTTCAATAAAAAAAGGTACAGAGATTTTGAGAGTAAATCTCTTGAACACCTTAATAAAATGCCCCGCTTGACCTTGATTTATAAATATTAAATATTATTTTTTTAGAAAATGTTTTGCTAGTGTTTGCATCGCCTATTTGATCGTAATAACCTTCCGCTTGCCAACAGGTGACGCATCGAACTGAGTAGGCAAATGAGAAGTAAAGCTCTCTCTCGACAAACAAAGACCAAGCTCCACAAGTCACTCATCATCCCCGTCTTGCTTTATAGAGCAGTGGCATGGACGATGGCAATATCTGACGAGAACCTTCGATTTAAATTAAGGTTACTTAGAAAAGAAACAGCGATGTTTTATGATTATCGCCATCTTGATGGGATTGATTGAGGTTATTGAGTAGCTACTATATGCTCTAGTGATCCAATCTGAGACTTATGTTCGGAGATTATAGCGTTGCCTTAGATAATAAGTCCTGCCTTATTTCGTGAAGGTATCTTAACAAAAAAGGAGTTTTATATAGAAAGACTTGGTTTTCATCGATCAATTTGTATGGAAGGTATGGCCTATATTATAACCTATAGTATAACCAATAGTATAACCTATATTATAACCTATAGTATACTTTTTGGGGAAAAGCATGTGTATAAAATTTCAGATCAATACTTTACTCCAAAAACACGAGCCTTTGGTCTTAGTGTTCTTTGTTTTTTTGCCACCAGTTGCTGCCGCTAACTTGTGTGGCAAACAATAAAACGCATTTTCTGCCTCCAACCACGTTCATAATTCTAAGCATGCGCCAGCGCTGCGGGCTAATAAACAAGTGTGTGTCATGTCATATATCAAATAGAATTATTGAATGTCCAAATATGCTAAACTTATATATGAAAGCACAGACGTTTGCATGTGTGTGTGTTTGTGCACGGACAGCTTTTTTTTTAGGATTCGCATGCTATTCACTTTATTGGCAACCATAATGAATGGCTGTGTGGTAAATTAACTGAAATAAAAAGTACAGCTGAATGCTGAAAAAATGGCAGAAAAAACTGAAATTTAGCAAAATCATCGTTGCAGATAATTGCTTGATAACTGATTGCACTAAATTGCATTGGGAGCGCTGATTGCAACGCGCAGCAGCAACAGTTCACTAAACGCAGAGATAGGTCAAGAGCACGCTTTTTCATTGGATGTCTGTTAAGCAATCTGTTAGGTAGTCACAGAAATCTGCGTGACCAAAAAATAAGGTGACATTTGAATTTAAACTGGGCGCGTCGAAGGATTTGGAGAATTATTTTTTTTTTAGGTTGGTAGTACTGTCAGTTACATTTATGTCAAATTTCATGTCAAAATATTCATTAGTGTTTGAGATACTTGTCGTTTTCTGAGCTGCTAAAAGTGAGCTTTTCGTTTTTTTGCGATGTCGAAATTTGTTGTGCAAAGAATTTGCATTAAATTTTGTTTACTGAATCAATTTCCTGCTGCGGATACGTTGAGGATGGTGCAGAAAGCCTTTAGTGATGAGGCTATGTCTAAAAAAACTGTTTACAAGTGAAAGATTTGGTGTTGAAAACCCGCCGATTAACAATTAGAGACAATTGTTCACAAAGTTGGCATATCAAAAAGCTCAGCCAATACAATTGTGAAGGATGTTTTGGGCCTCAAACAAGTCAAATCTCGACTGGTACCGAAAACATTGAAGTTTTTGGAATTTTCCGACTACCAGGGTGTCATGAAACGCATTATAACTGGCGATGAGACTTGAATCTATGCTTACCACTCCGAAACAACCGATTAATCGAGCGAATATCGTTCCAAAAGAGAGCCGAGACCAAAAAAATCGCGCCAAAGTCACTCAAACATCAAGGTCATGTTGACTGTTTTCTTCGATTATCGTAGTGTTGTGTATTATGAATTCCTTCCAACCGGTCAAACAGTCAACAAGGAATATTATTTGAACGTAATGCGTCTTTTGCGTAACGCTATCCGCCTAAAAAGGCCGGAATTGTGGAAAGACAATTCTTGCTTTTTGCACCACGATAATGCACCATCCCATACTGCCCTCGTAATTCGTGATCATTTCGCCAAAAACTCAACCCATATCGTTCCGCAACCACCGTATTCACCTGATCTGACGCCGTGCGACTTCTGGCTGTTCACCAAGCTCAAAATACCGCTCCGGGGACACCATTTTTATACGATAGAGGAACTGAACTGAAGGCCATCCCGGAAAGTGGCTACAGCTAGTGTTTCGAAGATTAGAAAATCCGTTGGCATAAATGCATTGCATCGGGAGGGGATTACTTTGAAGGGAATGAAATTGATTTAGAAGATTAAATAAAGAATTTTCAAAATAAATACAATGTCACCTTATTTTTTGGGCACAGGTATTTATTAATACTGTGAGGGTAAAAGAAAATTTCAACAATTTTGCTAGCGGCATATTTAGTGCAAAGTTCTTGAAAATGTGCTTGAACAATCTAATCGTTAGCGAAGCGGCAATACTGTCCAGTCTATGGCATCACAGTTGATAGTTATTTCTACCGATAATAAGTCTTAAAAGGGCAACTGACTGAGTAAATGTGTTGCAAAGAAGTATTTTATTTGACTATTACCGACCTCAAAAAACTGGCTCAATACATACTAGACATAATTATTTTGAAATCAACGTGGCTGGTGAGTTCAGCCACTTTGATGCACAGAGCTTCTGAAAGAGTAGAAATGCTCTAACGCTGTAGTCCACTATTGTATAACAGATCAATTGAAAAGTCTCCGGCCTGCCTTATTAGAACACATTTTTTTGGAAAAACTCGTTTTATTTTATTAAACATGGTTCATTTCAAAATTTATTTTACAACTAATTTCATCCCCTTCAAAAAAATTTCCTCTGGATGCCAATTTTCGAAACACTGGTTGTAGTCACTTACCGGGATTGCCTTCAGTTCTGACTTCGCTGCGGCCTTTTTCTCCTCTATCGTATAAAAACGGTATCCCCGGAGCGGTCTTTTGAGCTTGGTAAACAGCCAGAAGTCGCACGGCGTCAGATCAGGTGAATACGGTGGTTGCGGAACGATATGGGTTGAGTTTTTGGGGAAATGATCACGAATTACGAGGGCAGTAGGGATGGTGCATTATCGTGGTGTAAAAACCAAGAATTGTCTTTCCACAGTTCCAGCCTTTTTAGGCGGATAGCGTAACGCAAACGACGCATAACGGTCTAATAATATTCCTTGTTGACTGTTTGACCGGCTGGAACGCCTTTTTCCAAAAAATGTTTTCGGTACCAGTCGAGATTTGACGCGCTTGAGGCCCAAAACATCCTTCAAAATGGTATTGGCTAAGCCTTTCGATATGCCAACTTCATCAGCAAGGTCTCTAATTGTTAATCGACGGGTTTTCAAATCCTTGATTTGCCTCATCACCAAGGGCTTTCTGCACCATCCTCAACGTATCCGCAGCAGAAAATTGATTCCGTAAACAAAATTTAATGCAAATTCTTTGATCAACAAATTCCGACATCGCAAAAAAGGAAAAACTCACTTTTAGCAGCTCACGAAACGACACGTATCTCAAACACTAATGAATATTTTGACATGAAATTTGACATAAATGTAACTGACTGCTTCAGTTCAGCACAGAAATGAGGTCTTATATTACTGTGTCTAAAAAATAAGGTGACATTTGAATTTAAACTGCGCGCGTCGAAGGACTTATTTTTTTTAGATTGGTAGTACAGTCAGTTACATTTAAGAGTCCGCTATCACATTCATTATTACATTTCCAATCTCTACTGGCCCCTAGTGCAAACACTTTATAGAATTTGATTCCAATTTCGTATTAATTTGTTAACCACTGGCAATTATTTGAAACTTCAACCAAAGTTTCTACTCTAAAAAGCATTTTAAATGCGTCAGCTCAACAATAACTAAGTGGCGCACCGCTAGGGTCCTCATCCCTACACTTTATACCTCAATACGTAGCAAAGCTTTTCAACCACATTCGATAACTGCTGCGAAAACACACTTAATTCGTTGGGCGACCGTAATATTTCGCAAACAATGCTTTTATGAGCGCACAAAACTGTGCTATGCAAAAACAATAGCGAACAATACACTAAAGCATTACCTCGGCACAATTTCGTTGAATGAGCGTGAGAGCGCACTACAGTTATAAGCTCAAAAATTATGTAATAGTCGATGTATTTATGGATGTATATTGATATACGTACATATATATTTGGGTGTGCATGAATATATTTGTGTATTTGTATATATGTATGTATGTGTGCGTGAGTGCATCATAAATTCATTGACTTTCCATATTTTATTACCATTCAAATTTTGCCGCTATTCAACTTTTCTACACCATTCAATTTACCGGCGCTCTATGCATTTTTTTGTCTTTTTCTCTATTTTCCGAATTTATGCTGGTGAATTTGCAATTTAGTGCTATCTTTTTTGTTATTGCTTGCATGCGTTTGACTGCGTACTTCACAGCATGCACATAGTTGCGCCTTATTGTGGCTGACAACAAGGAGCATAATCCTAATAAAATGCTATTTGAGTACACATTATATACAAGTACATTAGGGTGAGCCAAAAACAAAATTAATATTTATAGTGAATATTTATTGATTATAATTCAGCATAATACAAAGGAAAAGCATCCTTGCAAGACAAGTTTTTTAGTTTAATTTTCAAAGTAGTCGGTGAGTTGAGTTGGATAGTACTTTGGCTTACCCTAGTATATAGTACATATGCAGATTAAATATGTGCTCCTATACCAAGATATGTCTACGTATATACTTCTTTTCGCTTGGTCGGTTCAGAAAAATATATGCACATATGCATTATAAAGGGAGGTTTTTCAGACTTGTGATTTACAAGAGATTAAACGCATATAATTGAATGCTAAATTGAGTGATATAACTTTATTATAAACACAAGGGTTTGCCATTATATTCTAAAAGTGATATCGGCAACCGCCGGGTTGCCTCGAATAAATTCTAGCTGAGCAGCATTTTTCATTTTTGATTACTTTTTGCAGCATTTGTCTCGTATGTCAGTAATAACGCGCGAAATGTTCTCTTCCAAGGCGTCAATCACCTCGAGTTTATCTGCGTAGACAAGGGAATTGAAAGGACGGAGTTCCACAAGGTTCTGTGCTTGGCCCATTGTTGTAGAACGTATGTATGACTAGGTGTTGCGTCTCCCACACCCGAAGCAGATACAGATCGAACAAAATATCGACGGTCATAGTATCATGACCCAGAAGTCACTGAAGTACCTAAGAGTACTGATAGACCATAGAGGTATCTGAAAAAGTAGCACATGTAACAACCACTCTAACAAGAATAATGACAAAAATTGATGGATCAAGCCAAAATAAGAGGGCCAAGGTGAGCCAATCAATTCTGATGTATGCAGAGCCCAGGCGGAGACCAGCCCTACAGTAAAAGATATATGCTAGGGAAGCGAAATTGTCAATGCGTTTCAGTGACATTAGTGTCTCATGTGCTTTTCGCACGGTTTCCCACGAAGCGGTTGAAATTATAGTGGACTTCATGCCACCAGAGATACTGACCGTGGAACTCAAAAGAGTATACGACTGGTCCACAAGACTGGGTAGGCGATTAACGGTGGAAGAATGGAAGGATGAGAGGCAAAGAAGCCTAAATGTTTGGTAAACACGATGGGGATCCAGCTACAATAGAGAGATCGACTTACAGGCTAATTAAAAATGTACAAGCGTGATTAGATATGAAACATAGAGAAATAGATTTCTCGCAACTTTTATCGGGGCACGGTTGTTTTGGAGAGTATCTCTACAAGTATGGACATGACAACGTATTGTTCTTTCTGCGACAGCATCAGAGAAAACACGCTGCACATCTTCTTCTTCTGTTTTTTTCTGTCGACGGTATGAAAAGGAGAGAGCCGATATAGAGAAATTAACAACGGAACGAGTGACAACGACTAACATATTGCTTTTTATGACTGCGTGGTGTGTTATTGTTCCGAAAGAGCTAAGAAGAAAAAGAGTTGCAAAGCAGCGAGATCAGAAGAAGGAATGAGAAGTAGGTCAGATTGACGTGATTGACGAGCCGAATGGCTTAGCTTGGTCTCACGATGTAATGCCTAACGTCAGTTCCGTGGGACAAATAACAAGCAATGAAGATGGAGTTAAGGGTTTAGTACGTAGGCGTATTGGTCTCCGCTGCCGCGGTCATTACAAATCGTACATACCGTCACTTTCGAAGATTCCCTCTCCAAAACCAAAAACAAAGGCGTATTTATATAACACAACAAAAAATAGTCCAGCGCACATCTACGACGTGAGATAATGCGCTTACCAAAAGTTTCCTACAACACTTTGGTTATTTCGTTGGCTGTATGGCATGTAGCGCCGTTTTCGTGGAACCAAAAGTCATTCATCATAATTTTAAACCTTCGAAAAGAATAATAACGAAAAAATTACTGTCTCATTGAAAGCCACACATCTCAAAAAACACCCATTATATGCATTAAACATAAAATAAAATATTTGCTTCTAGCCTTTTCACTCGTCCTTATTATCTTCTTATTATTTTCGCCACATAAAAAGTGAAATAAAAATAGAAAATTAACCACACGCATAAAATAGCAGCTCAGACTATTCATGAAATGTCCTTTAAGCTTTTAAGCGGATTTATGCTGCGAAATAAGCTACTTTTTTCAACACATACATAAACGCATAGTACTTACATACATATCCACTCACACACATATGGACACATAAATATATACAAAAAAATATAATCTCATTATCCACTCACACATATGGACACATAAATATATACAAAAAAATATAATCTCATTCTCTGCCACATAAAAATATTTTTATGATTTTTTTCACACTTCTAACCACATTTAAGTGTTATTAAATATAAATTTACGCCTTATCTGCTGCCCACTCTGGCATCCTTTTTCCTGTCGCCAAATCCTTTACGCTAGCTAATCCTTCTTTATTGCTCGTGTTTCAATTTTATCGTCACACAACTTTTGTTAACAATTTCCAGTTTTTTGTGTACATATTTTTATTTATTTCATAACTTTTACAATTTCCATTGTTTGCACCCAATTTTATGGGTTTAAATGAAATATGTGCACTTTATTTCTATAGCAGCGTTTCAATGTGTTAAAGGCTACAATTGATTGCATAAATTTATTAAACTAAAAATATTTAAAAGCAGTTAAAGTTATTGTAGTGTAGCTGACCGTGTTAATTTGTTGAAAAAAAAAAATTAATTAAAAGTTATTTTATTGAATTGAAAGTAAGTTGGCGTTTTCTGCATAGAAAATTCAATTGAGTTTGAACTGCTTCATTTAAAAAGCATACATTTAGGAGTCACTATTTTGGAAAATTTTGAAATTATTACTCAAATACTTTTTGATGATTGATTTTCTCTTGGCATAATTTTTTTTTTGTATATTTGTATGAGAACTATATGCTACAGCATTCTAATCTACACAATAAATTCGGAGATTGCCTTGGTAAGTAATCCTAAAGCCATATTTTGTAAAGATCGTATTGTCGGTTCGTTTTTGAGATATCGATATAAAAATTTGCAGACTTTCTTTTATTTTCAAGAAGCTGCTCATATGTTGGAACCGCCGATATAGGACCACTATATCATATAGCTGCCATACAAACTGAACGATCGTAATCAATGACTTGTATGGAAAACTTTTGTATCTGAAAATATATCTTAACGAAATTCGGCTGGAATAATCACATTAAGTAATGGTATAATCTGTGAAGAAATTGTTCAGATCGGATAACTATAGCATATAGCTACCATACAAATTGAGCTATCGTAATCAAGTACTTGTATGAAAAACTTTTTTTTTTGATAAGATATCTTCACGAAATTTTGCACAGACTATTGTCTAAAGCAAAGCTATAAACTCTGAAGAAATTGTTTAGATCGGATAACCATAGCATATAGCTGCCATACAAGTTGAACGATCGTAATCAAGCACTTGTATGAAAAAGTTTTTTGTTTAAGAAGATATCTTCACGAAACTTTACACAAATTATTTTGCAAGTCAGTGATGTAATCTCTGAAGAAATTGTTCAGATCGGATAACTATAGCATATAGCTGCCATACAAAGTTCCCAATCAAAATCAAGCTCTTGTGTGGAATCATTTGTATTTGTGATGGGTTTTATAGCCGCGATGCAACCGAATTTGACATTTTATGTTTAATTTTCTTTTACGGTTTTAAGGCAATCAATTCATCAATAAGTCAACTTTTGTTCACATTTTTGTAATAAATAGAATGCTGTCCCATTATAAAACAATTCTTTCCCATTTACACACACAAACACTAAACCACATTTGTATAAATATGCCTCACATATATAAATAAAATAATGTTGCATGCAACAAATATCATAAATAACAAAACCTATTTGCATTACATTAAATGTGGGAGGAAAATCACTCAGCGAACGACCGAGCTACTACGCTACCTCAGTAACGCCTAAGAGTATGCTAAAGATATGCAAGCAAGTGTCATAGCGACCGTAATAACTTGAATTTCGATTTCAATATTTGAGAGAATGTTTATTACATGTATACTATCCGATAATGCAACAAAAAAAAAATAGATTTTTCCACAATTTCACGCTGAGACGATCTTTAAAAACATTCTTAAAATATATACAAATTTGAAATATATACAAATTGCGTTCAAAAATTGCAAAGCAAAAGTAAAAGAAAAGATGATCGATGAAAGCATGTAAAGTAAAGCTGCAAACAATAGCAAAAATTGGTCAACACAAATCGCCGAAGTATCAAACGAAAAATGAACGCGCAAAGGTCATATTGTGTGAAGAAAATGTTTGAATGAAATTGAGAGCAAAAAAGTGAAAGATAAAAAATTACAGAAAAGCCAAAACTGAAAAGTGAAAATGCAACAGTATGTATTCATATATGCTTATATTGCTCGTATACTACCTATCGTTTAAGGGCTATGAGATCGTCCTTCGTTTGCTTTATTCTAGTAAAGAGAACACTACCGACTTGACATTGACAAATAGTCGCATATTCATGAAATTCTTATTAAAAAATGAAACTAAAAAAAACACAAAAATGAAAAAAAAAAATGAAAGCAAATAAGCATTCATCACACAAGCCTTCGTACTGTCAATGTAGGCAAAAATGTGAGAACGCCTTTTTTTGTTGCTTTTCTTCTGTACTTCTGTGTGTGTGACAGCAGTCAACAAATTGTATTGAATGTGCTTACAAGCAAATTGGATAAAAAGTATTTGCAGTTTGGCAATTTTTCAGTTCTCCTTACTTGCTAGGCTATTTTCCACAATGTTGCTGGTTGAAGAGTGCTGGACATCTTTTATATTCGATGTCTCTTTGTGACTTTCTTATGTAAAGGCTTTCAAAAAATGTCTGCAACATTAACTCTTCATAGTTGTAAAAGTGTATGCATATAGTATGAGAATGTATGTGTATGTATACAGTTATCGACTTTGAAAAGATAATACGAAGCTGACCTGTGACTTGCATCTTATTTACATATAACGAGACTTTGTGTTTTTCTCCAGGTTTTACAATTTGTAGAGCCCAATATGATGGTTAAGTTAAATTAAGAGGTCGACCCCAACAGCTATCTCAATTGGACAGCTTACCTTAAACTCAGATATAAAGCTCATAAGATTCTCGCCTTTCAGCAGGATTTCCCGTATCCTTCTGTCTTGCATTGAGTTCAACCTGGGCCCGAAAGAATTCTTTTGCTGCGTTTGCGGCAAAAGGCTTTATCCAAAATTTACCTCGGTGAAGTTTAATACATGCAACGGATGAAGCCATCTTAAGCCCTGTTTAGGGCTGTCCCACCACTTCACTCGAGTGGCCAACAGAGAACCTCCAGCTCAAATAGACAGCGTGACTCCTAAATCTTCTGCGATTGCGGCAAGATAAATTTTGCTAATGGCCAATAGTTCAGAAGATCTCCACTTTTTGCTCAACACCAAAAAATTTTGTAGTCGCGAGCTAGCGGTTCTTCGAATAGCGCCTGCTTAGTGTACTCGAGATCCATTGGTGCACTGCTAGAAAGCAATATTTCCATAGAGATCCAACTTAATCCCTTTCTGATGTGCACAGAAAAAGATGCCTCCTCTAGCTTTTTCATGTAAGGGTTGACACTCCTAGACCTCATAGATATTTGGGTGTAGAGTTAGCTAGCTCATCGTTAGTATTGACGCCCTGCTCTTGAAGTGATTGCCCACCTCCCTGTTAGAAGCTGCACTTCGTAGCAGTAAGTCAACCGCACCCACTTTTTTCTAAAAAACTTTACAGTGGTCCGGCTTTCTAAAGATCAAATTGACGGAGAACTCCTCCTTTAGCCTTTGCTCTTAGCTTCGAACCATCTGGGAATAACCTCACTGCGTACGCCTCTTCTACAGCGACTCTTTCCAATCTACTTATCCCTCGTGGAAATATAAACAGCGAAAAAGCGGCCACGAGTAGCCTCTGCGATGCAGTGTTCTAAGTTTCCAAAAATGCAGTGGAAAGAGGAAAAATTTCCAGCGTATTGTAGGCGTAGTCCACAGTGCACCGGAGATGTCGCTGAGAGCCACACTTTGGACACGTTCAAGTCTTTTCCATCCCTCCATGAGACGAATAAAATAGCGAATATACCAAAATTATGACTAATATCCAGCTACTTAATGCCAGCCAGCTTCTTTAGTGAATTTCTAAAAAAAAAATAATATATCCGCTGTACTTGATGCATTTTCAGATAATTACATATATTTCAATTTGCATATTAAAATTGCAATTTTGTAACTTTTTATATACATATTGTATATATGCATATATTATATATAATATAATATACCCAAAGACTTAACTCCAACAAAAAACCGTCTTTCATATTTTACTTGAATTTATTGAAAGTTTTCACTTTCCATTATTCTAATTCCCTTTTGATGCACTTTCGCAACTTTTACTTTTCTCTGCGGCACATTCATAAAATTTGCCCGCTCTTCTCAGTTTCCTGCGTCGCCGTCACTTTGCTTGAATGCATTGCGAAAACTTTGAAATAACCTTTCAAATATCCTGCCATGTTCCGCCGTCAATAGCAGACATGTTGAATTCCCGCTTGGCTCCTTCACGCACGAGTATCTCATCTCTGTTTACGTGGCTGCATGTGTGCATTCGTGTTTCCATTTGTGTTTTGTACTGTTGTTCTTCTAAATGGATTGAAATTGTATTGATATTTGCGCTGCTCAGCGCTTGCCATTGGCAATATTTGCATCTTTGCAGCGGCCGGCAGCCGCGTATATGCCACCAAACATATTTATTTGTGCCAGTAGTGGTTGTGCGAAAATCGATTTATGTAGATGTATGTATATATGTATATGTCTTCCCTCGCATGGTCCAACCAAATGCATTGCTTGCAACAGTGTTTCTACATCCTTCCTTGGTTTTGATCCTTCAAGTTTTCTGCTTTTGCTGAGCTCGTACATGTTTTTTTGTTGTTTGCGGGATAAATGCTGCCGCGAGGGATTTGCTCACGCTTTCCAAGTGTGCACTTGTGTGCGGTTGTGTGGAATCGCATTACTTTTTAGCACCAAAGTCCCGTCTGGCATACACTGGTTTCACGTTCAATGCGTCATGTCGATGCTGCTGCATCAATCAATTCTGCCTGGGTCTTCTTCTAAGTGCATATTTTGTCTTCCTATTGCTTTGGTGCAATATTTCGAATATATTGTAGGGATAATACTTTCTCAGCAGGTACTTTACGTTTGACATTAGCTTTTTGATTAGTTGATTAAAAAACATAACCAGCAAAATATAAAAATTTTTCTGGTGTGTGATTTTGCTAATTTTATGTCTAATTGTAGGCTTCAATTTCATCGATTTCATTTTTATTATAATTTATAGTTTAATATACTTCCTCTTAAGTGTTATTAAACATACAAAGGAGTATCTTATATAAATCAGTAATCAAACAAGTAATAAGAAGTTGGAAATAAATAGTTGAGTTAAATAATAAGTTAGGGTGGTGACTTTGCTAAGGAAAAGATTCTCCTAATTTTGGGCTACATTTTATTCCACGCTAGAGACATATCAAATTATTATGTCTCTATAGTATGGCTAAAGAATGACTAAATTCAGCAAGACAATGAAAATTAAAAGCCGTTACTCACTTCTTATGGTACCGAACCTATAAATGCAGGTGTTTGACCTCACTAAAATACATCGCTTGCCCAGTTTTGAACAAGATTTATTTTTGCGAAATTTTTTATTGCGATTTTAGATACTTATCACCTACACTTAAAACTAAGTTAAGGCGTTTGTCGGGAAATGCATTAAGACCTTAAACAGTTACTAAAAACAGCAGATCCCGCCCGAACTATAACTGCGAGCTAATTTGTGATAGCCTAATTTATCGTCGATCTGGATTTTACTCATATAGTAGAGCATTTGTTGCTACATAAATTTTCATATTTCACTGGTGTTTCCATTTAATTTCAAATCAAAAAAGTCCGAAGGATGCGCCAGGCTAAATGGGTAAACCCGTTGTTTTACCTACCAATATGACTGTTGAAATGAAGAAGGCCGTCGATGATGGTTGGACGAACAATGCATTTAATCAATATGTATCTGATATGATATCTGTGCATCGAACATTGCCAGATCCACGAGATGCATGGTAAGCAGAAATACATTTCTAAAAATATTTTAATTAAATAGGTTATAGTAATACTAGAAATATTCCACATTAAACTGGAAGTTGGAACTTGCGGCCTAAAGGTTTAATGTTGCCACATAATTTCTAAGGAATTTGTGAGATCATGTTTCTTACTGAAAACACATCGTCTTGTACATCTATGACTTAAATTCCTTAGCTGCTATATGCACATGTCAGAAACATCTATCATCATATCATAGGCGCGCTCCAAGCGCTCATAGAAGACATCTTTGGTCACATCGTCCTTCTCTTCCGTCGAGGCTTGGGCGTAAATGAGCGATATGTTGAAGAACATCGCTTTGATGGGAATTGTGGCCAGATGTTCATTCACCTGTCAAGACTCGGCAACCGAGTCTCTCGACGAGTCCCACACCGAATTTGCACACCTTTATATGGCCACTATATTAAATACCACTACCTACTCATCCCAGTCCTTATCCCGTCCATCGAACTTCTTTGGCAGCAGTGATGTCAGCCTTTACTGTTACGAGGACAGCCACTAGGATCGGACATTCCAGGTGCATGCCGTTAAATCATAATCCTTAATGTGTTTCTCTCTCTCTCTCATCCGGGACTGTTTTCTTCCAATCCTTGGGGGCGTTTTTTATGTGGCGAGTCCCAAAACCAGCCCACAGCCCTGATGAGGGCTATTTCGCGTTCTCACTTTAGTCAGTCTTGAAACGGAAGTTTTTTGGCTACCCAGAGGACGCTTGATCTAAGACCGAGAGTCGTGGCGTGAACTTCGACACATGGCTCCATACTCCCATAAACACTACTATCGACACTGCAGAAATGAATTAAATCTTTTGATAACCCCACTCACTACCCATATAACGGTACTGTTAAACACTACTAAATAGGACATGGACATTAAATTTTATCTCCTATATGGAAGGAAGGGCTTTTTAGGAGCCGAGAACCAAGCGAGACAATAGAATTTACCGTGCTTTGATTTTTGAATGTTGCAAAAGTAAAAAATGTTCGGGTACACCCGAACGTAGCCTTTCCATACTTATTAATGTGATTATCTAATCCCCATTTGGGTGATAAGGTTCAGATTGGTTGTCATTTCTAAGAGTCGAGAACCATACGTGACACCATTTGGATGATAAGATTCGTGTTGGCCGGACCACAGACAGAAATACGTTAGATGAGTAAGCATGCAAAGAGGTGGTGGTGCGGACTGAATGTAAGGTGTGGATACTGGAGGTCGAAGCTTCGCAGAGGTCACTCCAGATTCTTGTGGCACCTCGAGCTCTTCATCTGCAAGCAATAATTTTTAATCGTTCTGTACCAACCAGCCACGTTACTATACCAAGCCTTAAACCTTTTAATAGTTCAAACATAGCAAATTCATGCTAACTTTTGTGTTAAGATATCGCTAAAAAGAAAAATGATTTCGATTTCATTATGTTGGTCATTGACATATGATATCGTTAAAATTATGCTTTACATGAGGTAGAAAAGGGATCTCAACAAAAAACCTACCTTAAGAATTCTAGACCACCCTGCGAAAACACTCTGCTTCGCTCTTGCTCTCAATATGTCTCAACTATGTAATTAATTTTTTCAGTGTTGCAAAATGTAATTTACATAAAAGTCACGCGTTCGGTGCGAACATTTGCTCCAACGCATCATTATTGTTCGACCAAGGTGCCAACTTCCTGCTGTACGACATTCCTCAATGCCACTATTACTGCCACGCACTTAATGCATGACAAAAACAACTACAGTTTTATTTATAAGTAACTAAAACATATTTTCCCATTCGCACAGGTTCAAGAAGCCAAATCGCTATTTGGAAAATCTGCCCGCCACCGATGTCATCATCTGCTTCCACAATGAGGCGTGGTCGGTGCTGTTGCGTACAGTGCACTCCGTGTTGGATCGCTCGCCGCCGCATTTGATCAACGAAATTATACTGGTCGACGATTTCTCCGATATGCGTAAGTTGCAACAAGTTGCACATACATGATTACTGCTTTACAACATACATATATATATATGTGTACGCATGCGCCTATGCAATTTATAATTATTTTTTAAACTGTTGATAATATGCTGTGCGGCGCATGCGCGCATGTTTTGCATTTAAATGCAACGTTTTGTGTGCGCGCACGCCGCCAAGCGGGCCGAGCCGGCTCACCAAGCAATTTGCAATTTAATTATGCATGCTTTTTAGCTTCTTTCTTTTGCATTTGCTATACACTTTTCTGCTGGCGACTTTTAATATACCACTTATCTGTTATTTCTGTTGCAGCACACACCAAGCAACAGCTGGAAGACTACTTCAGCCCCTACCCGAAGGTGAAGATATTGCGCGCCGCCAGCCGCGAGGGCCTGATACGAGCGCGTCTACTGGGCACACGCCACGCCACCGCGCCGGTGATAACGTACTTGGATTCGCACTGCGAGTGCACCGAAGGTGAGTGTGTGTGTGTTTTTGTTTGTATGTTTGTGGGCGGTCAGGCAATTGAACGTGCAGCCAAACAAAAATTATGCCTTCGGCACATTTAAAAGCAATTTTCAATATAAAATTTGTGTTATGCACATAAAGTGCCATTGAAATTGAAAAAAAAATTAAATAAATTTATCGCAATTTGTTTATAAAAATGTGGAAAAAGGAAAATGTGAACTTCAATTGCAGTAAAGCTTTAATACCCTTCAAAGTGTGTGAAAAGGTGTGTATCTTGATTTTGCCCGATCAGTTTGTATGGCAGCTATATGCTATAGTGCTCCGATCTGAATAATTTATTTGGAGATTCTACCATTCTCTAGAGTGATAATCCATGTAAAGTTTCGTGATGATATCTCGTCAAATAAAAAAGTTTTCCATACAATGGCATGTGTTTGATCGTTCAGTTTGTATGACAGCTATATGCTATAGTGGTCCGATCTGAACTTTTTCGTCACAGATTATATCATTTCTTAAGGCAATAAACCATGCCTAATTTTGTCAAGATATCTCTACAGGAAAAAAAGTTTTCCGTACAGTAGCATATGTTTGATAACTCAGTTTGTTTGACAGCTATGTGCTATAGTGATCCGATCTCAACTTTTTTTTACATATTATATCATTGCTTAAAATAATAAACCATGCCTAATTTTGTCAAGATATCTCTACAGATAAAAAAGTTTTCCCTACAAGGACATGTATTTGATCGCTCAGTTTGTATGACAGCTATATGCTATGGTTGTGTGATATAACTGATTTCGTCCAAAAAGCAGCTCCTTGGAAAAAAATTAACAAAGTCACAGTTTTGGTTTGATAGCTCAATAACTGAGCCACTCGTTCGCGTATATCCTTCGTGCTGTAACACGCCTTCTAGCAAATTTAATACAACCTATATAGGGTATAAGCAAATATTATTCATCAGTATTCGAAAAATATGAAAATTTCATTAAATTCCCGCAGCTATTTTCAATAATTCCAACTAAAATTTAATTACAAATAACACTCACAAAGGCTTTACTTTTCCAACCGCCAATCCGCAAACACTCACAGCGCACTTGACACAGCTGCATTTGATGCACCAGCGGGCGGTCGGCAGCATTCGTTGCCGAAAGCCAATCGACAATATCGCTGCGGTTAACCAATTCGGTTGCTGTGAATTACATTTCGCGCAAATATTCGTTGTTTTTCTAAAGCTTTTAATTTGTTTAGATTAAATTACATTTAAAAAAGGGCAAAATATCTGCTATTAACGTGCTTAGGATGAAACACACATTGCACCGTGGAGCAAAATTAGTATTATTTTATTATATTGGACTTGCGAAAAAGAACGCCTACGTACGAAAATTTTAACTCTGTCATTTCTAGCTTTGTGGAAAGACCCTTGGACCGCCGCTAAGCATTGCATTTTTCAGTTTATTGGTTGACGTCATTAACTCGCGGTTCGTCGCTCTAGCTTCACTGCTTCGTTGTTGTTCGGCTCTTCTCAGCTCTTTCAGTTTCAGAACTGTCGTCCTCTGCATGGAATGACAACCATGCTTCTTTGCAATATATAAGGCACTATATTACAAGGTATTATTCGGCCTACCACTTCCATCTCCAGATCCTGCCCCTCGTTTGTAAATCTCAGGCAGTTGAAATATACATATATGCTCTGCATTTTCACTAGAAAGTGGAAGTAATTCCATTGTCATGGCCATATCTATGTAGGTTCACCCTGAGAGTTAGTTCATTAGTCACAAAACGAAGAAGAAAACTGAAAGGATTAGCTGGGAAATGGAGGTTGAGGTCCGTGATTCTTCCAGCCGAGTTAAAGCGAGCAGTAGCAGCCACGATTACCTTGCAGAATTAACGCTCACCAACCAATAAGTAGTACATTGAAGATGTTCTTGGTTAGTTCTTTAGACCAGACCCAGAAAAATTTGTTAAAGATAACAAAACTGCTATTGGAAGCTTTTTTCGACCGAGATAATTATAGGCAGAGTTTACACACAGAAGTCTCTAGGCTGCGCCCATAATTCTGGTGGGGCCTTCGTCATTGTGTAAATTAACAAATCGTCTATTTGTTCCGCCAGCTCCAACCACCTACTAGGCCTTGCGTGTTAAAGTCGCCTAGTACCAAACAGATCTCTTTGAAGCTGCGCATTGGGAGACATTCAACTGGTGGAATATTAAATATTTCGAGATCAACATCGTCTGGCCGGATAGCTATTTCCAGCTCATGAATGCAACTATCACCTTGATCTTACTCTGGAGTCTCTGCAACAGAACTAAATTCTAAAAGTCGGGCTTGTAGCGAGTATCTTGGTGTTATCGTGGGAACGATAGAGCGATTGATGGGTATGTTAGGATATGAAGGTGTTCGTTTTTACAACGAATCCACAGGTGCGGTTGTAGGACTGTAGTGTTGTTTGGGAGTTCCGGAGGCATTTTTTTAGGGCTACGTACGATACACTCTAACCCAGAGCTGTTGCACAGACCTGAACACGTCGGAAATCACACAAGCCAGTGCGGACCCGAGTTGGACTCGGGAGGATGCGATGCAACTCTGCTGCCAGATGCTACTCAATTATCCGAAAACTTATTGATCCGAACAGAGTTAGATCGCCGATATCCAAATATTCATTATATTCGCTTTCTGTAGCTATGTGTCTTGAACAAACGAGAGACATGATTTGTTTTTGATACATGGAAAAAATATGATTTTCAAATCTCCAAATGACTTTATTTCATTTTTAACGCTTTAAAAAGCAATTTGTCCCACCGTACCTATGTATATACATTTTTTGTTAATTAGTTTTTTTCCTACCTTTTCCTCGCTAATCTAAATGGTTTGCCATATTGTCAATAACGGTTTTAGGCCACTTATTCTGCCGTTAACTAGATTGGTATAAAAACTGCAAATTTCAATGCTCACCACTGGAATTTGCTGCAAATTGCGTATTAATGCATTTATCCATTTGAAAAATCTTGCCGCATGATTGCTAATTTGCGCTTTACGTATTAAAGGATAGCTGATATTTATTGGCTCAATATGTAACCGCAGGATTGTGATTTATTTTCAGTATTTTTTTTCGATATTTTTTTAGTTGATTAAAATTGTTTGATTTAATATAAAAAGCTAGTAAATACAGGGTTTATTCAAAATTAATGAAAATTAAAGCATTTTGGGCATTGCAGCGTCCGTATAATCTGGGTATCAGGCACTAGATCATCTGTGGGGGTTCTACAAGAGTATGCTTCGGTCTTGAAATCTTCTGTTTGCCACCGAATCTTTTTGTAGAATTTTTGAGCTGTCGGCCAGCTTGCCAAGCTATTCGTATTCACGTATTTCGACTTCTATCCTGTTATTTCTGTAAATACGCCTCGCCTCCCTCCTCAACTTTCGGTATCTATCCCAGCCAGCACGTGTTATGGTCAATTGCAACGTTGCGAGATAGACAGTTTGCTTTCCCTCCACTGAAACACGGTACTTCTCATCGTACCAGCTGTTCTTTTGCGTTTTACGAAAACCAATGACGTCGTTTGCAACTGTCGAGTGGAAAATCGTTAGTTGTCTCTTGTAATTGCAGCTTCTCGACTTCGCACCTTCCTTGTATTTGCTGACGTGGGTTTTTTGGTACACAGAAACGGGTGTGTATCTTGGCTGCAACAAAATAGTGGTCCGAGTCGATGTTAGGGCCTGAGAGCGTATGCACGTCTAAAACACTGGAGACGTGTCTTACGTCTATCACAACATGATCGATTTGGTTGGTGACTTTTCGGCCCGGAGACAACTAGGTAGCTTGATAAATTTTTCTATTAGATTGTGGCTGGACGTTCATCCACCGTGGTGAATTGCAGGACTTGGCAATGGAATCTCTCTTCCACCACAAATACCATGAGTGGTTTACACACTAAAACACTCCCCCTTTCAAATAAGGATTTTTTCTTGTCACAGAATTGGTTTCGCTTTACTTCATGGAACGTTTCCAAAATGAACCAATAGCCGGACAGTTTCTACTCTCCTTACTTCCAGAAATGCCTTTTAGCCACCATCAAGCTATCTGACTCAGCTCCTGTTAAATCGAGTTCTTAGGAACGGGGAAAATTGACATGAACGCACCATTTTTTATATTCTACGAAAAGCTATTTGCTGTTAGTTTTTTTTGTTTTGTTAACCATCTTTCACGGAATACGCTCGATAAAACCTTATATGCGATGTTGAGGAGGCTTGTCCCATGGTAACTGGCACAAGTTGTGAGGTCTCCCTTTTTCTGGATTGGACAGAGCATACCTAAATTGCAATTGTTGAGCATGCTTTCATTCGACCATATTCTACGAAGAAGCTGATGTATATTCCTTATCAGTTCATTACCGCCGTGTTGAATATAACTCTGCCGGCAATACATTGGCTCCCGCCGCTTAGTTGCCCCCTCATCCTCTTCCAAGCCTTTGCTTTTGTTTTCATTGAGAGCGTTTCTTACGTGACGTGTCCTAAAACCCTGGGGAGGGATGGTTCGCCTTCTCAATTTAATACGCCTTAAAACGGCTGTTCTTTGGGTAAACAGAGGATACTTGGTCCAAGACCGGAGGTCATGAGCTGTTTGAGTCATATGTTTGAGTCCAAAGCGAATGACAATCTGATAACTTTCCTCACTTGCGCGAACTTCTATACATGACTCCATCCAATTACTAACTATTACTAGTTTCAAAATCGTCTGCCTTAAAATCATGAATCATGACATCGTGACGAATCGAACAAAACTGTTAGACATTGTATAAATTGTTATAGAAAATAAATAGAGCTGAACTAGCAAACATTTGTACAACTTAGGTGTGGTCTACTGTATCCTATTTATTCAACTTCACAGAATTGTCGAACAGTAGAGAGTGCCGAATCGAACAAGCAACTGGTATAACTCGCCAGAGGTGGAGTAACCGACTTAAATGTGTTTTGTTCGTCGCTATTTAAGCCACTGCCGAACCGAAAGCTAACATATTCAAGTACTTAATTTCAACCACAATGAACCACCAATATTTTTTTAGTGCTTTTTTACAGTTATATATTTTTGATACCCTAAACTAATTTTTCAGTTGTTGCTCAATTTCCCTTCTCTTCTGTCAATAATGCTTTAGAGAGCAGTAAAAATTTATGAAAAAAATACAAAACTTTAACCGAGCAAATTGAAAAAGTAGAGTTTTGAAATGCACGTTATTTTCATAACTTCCGCTGTGAGAGAGCACAAGCACACAACTCTCATAACTTGAGATAACAAACGTAAAGTTTTGTTCAGAAGCATGTAGAGCAGTGAGGTAGCTCTAAAATTCAATTTCTACTTTTTAATGATTGATGACTGACCAAACCCAATATACATATATAGAGTATATATGTATGTGTGTGCAAGACAAACAAAAATACGTATACTGGCATAAGCTGCGCGATATGCGCGAACGTAACGCTGTATAAGGACACTTGAGCAATTGCTGGTATGCTATAGTGCAAAAGCGTGTAGGGTGTGTGTGTGAGAAACCAGGAAGCTTGTTTACCCGGGTATAGAGATTTTTTTTGCTGCTTTCTCTCTGCTCAACTTAGTTTGCGGTTGCTTGGGTTGGCGATTATGATTACGGTTTGGTGAATACGTTGCTTGCTTGACTGCTTGCCTCTGGACCATGAGGGTGCTGGTGGTGCTGTTGTTCAACGGTTTTGATGTTTTGAGGTTAAACTCGGTACATACACATACATATATATTTTTTCGACCTTTCGAACTGTTGAGTAATTGCATTTGCTATTTTATGCTTATTTACTTTATTTCTAAGTGAATTGTGTGCGCTTTTTTTTCTTTTTGACCAACGCTTTCCGTCCTTCCTTCCGCCATGTGGTGGCTAAATTTTCCTGAATTCATTATTTTCCGTTTTTTTTTTTATTGTTTTTTTAGCTTTTTTTTATTTTTTTTTTACCTCCACTATGCTTGAGGTCATTTGTGAGGTCTACGCGTATGCTGCAATAGTCGGATTATGAGCATAAAGCTTTAACAGAGAGTGCAGGAGAATGTATAGTGTCGAAAATATAGTACCCATGTACTATGTGTGTATAGCATATCAGAATATCAGTGAAGCATAGTTGCCATAACAATAAGTTACCCTTACTTTTTATTAAGTTTAAGGCTGCCAACGGGAACATAGACACGTAGATAATCTATATTTTTTAGATTTATAATCTTTTATTATATTTTTATATATACCTTATATTATATCATCATATATATATGTACTATACCATACAGCTTCCGGTCTCACCACAATTTTTCGTATATTTTATATAGCAACAAATACACAACCCTCCATTTCTCCCGTTAACGTATTTTTACTTTATTTTATTGTTATTTTTTTTTTGTCTCCCCACAGGCTGGCTTGAGCCACTGCTCGATCGCATCGCTCGTAACAGCACCACTGTGGTTTGTCCGGTCATCGATGTCATTGATGATACAACATTGGAATTTCACTACCGTGACTCGGGCGGCGTAAATGTGGGCGGTTTTGATTGGAATTTACAATTTAATTGGCATGCAGTGCCGGAACGTGAACGCAAGCGACACAAGGTGAGTGCAAAAGTTACATACCATACATATAACGGGTGATTTTTTTGAGGTTAGGATTTTCATGCAGTAGTATTTGACAGATCACGTGGGATGTCAGACATGGTGTCAAAGAGAAAGATGCTCAGTATGCTTTGACATTTCATCATGAATAGACTTACTAACGAGCAACGCTTGCAAATCATTGAATTTTATTACCAAAATCAGTGTTCGGTTCGAAATGTGTTTCGCGTCCGTGTCCGATGAGCGATGAGGCTCATTTCTGGTTGAATGGCTACGTAAATAAGCAAAATTGCCGCATTTGGGGTGAAGAGCAACCAGAAGCCGTTCAAGAACTGCCCATGCATCCCGAAAAATGCACTGTTTGGTGTGGTTTGTACGCTGGTGGAATCATTGGACCGTATTTTTTCAAAGATGCTGTTGGACGCAACGTTACGGTGAATGGCGATCGCTATCGTTCGATGCTAACAAACTTTTTGTTGCCAAAAATGGAAGAACTGAACTTGGTTGACATGTGGTTTCAACAAGATGGCGCTACATGCCACACAGCTCGCGATTCTATGGCCATTTTGAGGGAAAACTTCGGACAACAATTCATCTCAAGAAATGGACCCGTAAGTTGGCCACCAAGATCATGCGATTTAACGCCTTTAGACTATTTTTTGTGGGGCTACGTCAAGTCTAAAGTCTACAGAAATAAGCCAGCAACTATTCCAGCTTTGGAAGACAACATTTCCGAAGAAATTCGGGCTATTCCGGCCGAAATGCTCGAAAAAGTTGCCCAAAATTGGACTTTCCGAATGGACCACCTAAGACGCAGCCGCGGTCAACATTTAAATGAAATTATCTTCAAAAAGTAAATGTCATGAACCAATCTAACGTTTCAAATAAAGAACCGATGAGATTTTGCAAATTTTATGCGTTTTTTTTTTTAAAAAAGTTATCAAGCTCTTAAAAAATCACCCGTTACATATGTATATATTTACACACGGTTATAGTAATAACAAAAACAAAAACAAAATAAAAATAAAAAAAAGCCAAGCGCAGAAAGATATATGATTTAAAAATTGCCAACTGGGGAACGACAAAAAAGTTGTACAAATTCATGACGGCATTTAGTGGTGTGAATGAAACAAGTTTGAATGCTGTTATTATCTATTTTACAGGTGATTATATGGGTGTGATTTATACGTTGGGTATAAGCTCCCTGAGGCCAACAAAAGAGACGTGCCAAATTGTATACTAGAAGATTACCACAAAAAGTACTATATGAGCGTATTATATGAGAGCTCAAAAGTTTTGTTTTGTTGAAAAATTAGTAGCTGTTGCGACTAATCTGGTCTAGGCACTGTTGGGTATGTTACTTTTAGTTGAAAAGTGCAGACGTGTGGACGCCAGACCACAGGCTACTGCATTTAAACCATCAATAAACCCATTGTGGTTTCGGAAGGAATTCAATTTTAGCCTTATTTTTTAGTGGATTTTTTTTTTAACAATTTAAGCCTTATCCAGTAATTCAGTGAATTTGGTAAAAGGCCCAGCTGCCCAATATCGCTAAAGGGGGTAGTAAGGTTAGTTCGAGCGAAAAAAAGCATATTTTCAATAATTGTTATTAAAAATACAATCAATATTTATTTATTTGCATAGTTATAACATCATTATATGATATTTAGAGAATATTCTGTGAAAGTTTCATAGAAACATATTTCAAAATGAGCCGGTGACAGAGAATCTTCGCAGACGTTCCAAAAAAAATTTATTCGCGGTGAAACGCATACCTCATGACGGGATCATCTGAAATTAAAAAACCAAATTGATTTGATTTTTTGATAAGTTTCTTCAGGTAACGCCGTCGAGTTTGTTTTTATTAATTTTCAATTTTTTACAACGCTCGAAACTCAAAATACTGATTTTTCATCAAGAAACTCAGATATTTTGTTGTTTAAAAATAAGTTAAAATTAAAAAAAAAAAATAAAATAAACTCGGCAGCGTTACCTCACAATTTATGTAAAGAAATATTGTGCAAAATTGCAAAAACATCGGTTCAGTAGATTTTAAGCTACAGAGTTCACCGGTTTCGAAAAAGTGAAGTGTGAGAAAAGCACGTTTAAAGTTTCACTGCCGCTCACAATCAAATCGGAGGGCGCAGACTTATAAGTGTATATCTCCGGCAATTTTGCTTTAGTCATTTCACAGAATAATCTTAAGATATTGTACATTAATATAAAATTAAAAAAAATAAAAAAAAAAACAAAAAAAATAGCTTACTACCCCCTTCAATTGTAGCACTGCAAGCCGTGGAATATGTTCCGTCTGATCCAGCTGAAGGCCGAGCGTTCGTATAGACAAATTTCGCCGCCGACTCTACTTTTCCCATTTCATGATGGCGGGGTCTTAAGGGTAGGTGTCCTATGATGACCCCTAAATGTTAATAAGCCCGCTTTTGCCAAGAAGAAGAAGATGTAAAAGCTTTTTGGTCTGTTAGAGCTGTTCTTTTGCCTAGAATCAGAAAAAGTAGACAGTTTTTGCTTTGTTAAACATCAACACTACCCAAAAGTAATTCTTTGATATGTCTGCGTTGCTTGTGCTTCAATACTTGACAGATTTCTCTACGTTCCGTTACTTCAAACAACCCTTGAGGGAGCTGAATAGCCTGGAGAAGCTTAGAGGAATTGAATCTCCAGCTGCCTTTACATTTCCTTCAATTACTTTATGACCGGGTAAACAGCTGAGATCAACCGAGTTACCTATTGAAGGTCTAGTTATTGCATATTTGCTTAATCTAACGCCGAGAGATTTAGTTTCGGCGCTAATTATTGTCTTAATTGCCGCTTGTCTATCTACTTGAGGGTTTATGGACTTGCTGGTTAGAGCAGAAGCTCACTTGGCAGCTTCTGTTATGCCGAAATTTCGTTCCTAAAGACTGGATTGTAGTCATTTACGAGTAGATTGAAGCTAACTTCTCTGTATAGATTACCACAGCAGAAGTCTGCTCCTGTTCCTATTTCACAGTTAGAAAAGTCGGATTTCGCAGTCGGAACTGTCGATCACGGAACAAGTGATTCATTCTTCTTCACTGGGGAAGTAAAATTTTGATCGTCATCAAAAAGGGGGTCTCTCATCCGACGATGTTTTCTTCTTTTCATGGGTTATGGCTTTTACATGGCGGGTCCCAAACGCAGCGTACAACCCTGGCTAGGGATGGTTCGCCTTCTCACTTTAGCTCGCCTTCAAATGGATTTTTTTGGCTAACTGGAGGATACTTAGTCTAGAACCGGAAGTCGTGAGCTGCTTGAGCCATATGTAAAAAAAATCGTTTCTAGCCACTCCCAAGTGAATGGCGCTCAGAGAACTTTCCTCACTTGCGTGAGCTTCTACATATGGCTCCATCTTCCAATGGATTTACTACAAGCAAATTTAAATTAATATACATATAATATATACACTAATACTTCTATAAATGACAGTACATATTACTTGCATAACGAACACACATCCTCGAGCGGAAAAAGAAAACTCATCTAAGTAAAAGCAACATAATTATCAAAATTTAAGCATCCGCTGTTGCTATGGCATGCTATTACCTTCCTTCCCGTCGGCATGAGCGACAATAATTTCCTTTCATACGGTAAATGTATGTGCCATCCGCTTGGCATATATCCCTACATAAAACAATTGATATTCATATGAGCTCCACTCGCTGTTCACTTTCCCTCGCTCGCTTACTCATACTTATGCTCATTACGCTCTCCCCCTCTCACGTAGTACGTCACTACTCGGCCTGTAACTCTGCCAACGAAAAAAGTCAACGCTGCGTACCCTTTCTTGTTGTTGGCACTGAAGTTGCCGTGGCAAATTTATGCCTTGTTTTTCAATCGGCAATGGCAATGTCGTTGCGATTTACACAATTTTCATTTCATTGTAAGCACTAAAACGTGACAATTTCGCAAGCGTGACTTACATGAAAAGCCGCTATGCTCGTGTGTGAAGGTAGAGGTATACATAAGCTACCTATGCATGCATATTAAATGCGATGAACTTTGCGTGTCCTCCCTTAATTAAAGGGTGCGGGTTTTAGGAATCCTAATTCTTGGTTAAAATATTTATTTTTTTTCCATATTTATATTTAAAATTTTTTTTTTTTTTCATTTCATTTTTATTTATTTTTTTGAATTTTTTTTTAAATTTTTTTCTTAAATTTTAGTGAATGAATTAAATGTGGGGAGTCCAAATTCTTAGTGAAAATATTTTTAAATATTTTTTTTTTTTAAATATTTATTTTTTTTTTTTCTTAATTTTTTTCTTAAATTTTATTGAATATTTAATTCATTCATTTGGGGAGTCCAAATTCGTAATGAAAATATTTTTAAATATTTTTTTTTTTAATTTTTTTTTTAAATTATTTTTTTGTATTTTGTGCGACTTTTATCAAGCTCCAAATCTTTTTGGAGTTGGTTTAATTATTGCAATTTTCATTGAATAAAAAATAATATTTTGTAGTATATACGGAAATAATCCGTATTTCCATATGCGCACTATGACGGCTTCCAGCCATCCGCTTAACTAAATAGTTTTTTTATTTAAAATTTGCTTATTACTCATATTTGTACCATTTTGTTTATTTTTATACTATTTTCAATTTGACATTGCTTTGTTTACCCTGCATACATGTACATATATACTTCTAAGCAAGGCATAACGTTCTGCACATGAAATGCCGAATAATCCAATTTACACGACTGAACGGAAGCACATTAATCGCCTACAACTACATTCACTTAACTACACGACCCTGCATAAAGTACGCAGCGTTGTTGGATTGTAGGGCAACACTTGCTACTTAAGCCCTTATATGTAAGCATAACAGCAGGCGGAACAGCTCCTAAGGCGCCTAACATGCTGAACCCTTTTTACTTAGTTGCTGCAAAGCATGCTCGCCAATGTTGTTACTAACCTACAGCATCGTTTGCATGTACAACAAACGCATACTCACACATACACATATACAAAATGCAACGCAGATACTAACACACACATAGCCACCTATATATTGGAGCGTTGGCGGCCACCAAAAGTTTTCCAATAAAAGCTTCAATGCTAACACGCATTGCATTTTGCACTAACGGTTTTGCGGTGGCGCGAAGATAGTGTCCAAATTTCGCAACACTGTCGGCGTAATGCGTACAAAATGCGAGCCTTTAAACAACGAAAACACGCAGCACGTTTAGTTGACGGCGAAAAGCAATGCAACGCAACTACGACAAGTGTCAAATACCCACGCAGAAATTAAACTACTTTGTTGGATGAGTCTAGATGGGCGTGGTAACCCAATAGAGAAAAGCAGAGAGACTGCAATGGTATATGAGACTCAATTTATTGATGTCAATACAAATGTCGAGGAGGGAATCAGTTTTCAGTCCAGATATCTTTTATTCTTTATAAACATGCCTCAAAACTTATTTTTCGTAGCATTTATAGATTTTATAAACCTTTTGAGAATTGCAGGCTTCAAAAAATTCAAGATTAAAGGGTTCGCTTTAGAAAAATCTGTTTTTTTTTTAATTACACTTCAAAAGTTCAGTGCTCTATTGAGCTTTTCGGAACCAACTGGTGCTTGATGTGTGAGATGGTCGTTAATACGTCTGTAGGGCATCTTAAAGAATGCGTTTTGAATAATTTATGGTAACTGACATTCATTCATGTAATCGTGACACATTTTTACGCTGTGTAGATTTACAATTGCATGAATGGATGGCTGTGTCTAAGTTTTTCACACTTACAGCAAGAAATCAAGTAATATTTCAACGGAAATTGAACCTTCATTTTAAAATGAAAGTGCTACATGCGCAAACAAACTAAGGCTGTTCATACTTGGGTTATGTAGGTGACAGACAAGTTTAGGGGTAACACAAGTTGGGTTCGAGGAAATACTAAGGACAGTAAAATTTAATATACTTTCAGGCAGTCAACTGAGAAAGGACCGCTAACATAAAATAAAATTAATTATTATATAACTGTAACTACCCTAAAGTAATATCATGTCGATCGTTCGGATACTGGAGTTCATATTAAAATGGTATACACGGTCGGTCGCAAAAGACACAGAACTTTTTAAATATAACTGTTTCTGGTGGCGTCACCTATTGGTGGGTATATGAAATAAAAAGTTTGATCTCTTGTTGACGTTTCGTAAAAATTTTAAGACAATTGGATAACTACATCGATGTTATCGATCAAAAAGTGACAGCAGCTTTTGGTCAGCGGTCGTAAAATGCAAAGAGCAAATATTAAATTTTGTTTTAAACTTGGGAAAACGTTTACTGAAGCATTTCAAATGGTGAAAAAAGTTTATGGTGATCAGTGCCTATCTTGTAGTAATGTGCATGAGTGGTTTAAGCGATTCCAAGAAGATCGAGAGGACCTCTGTGACGATCAGATGTCGGGCCAAAAAAAGTCGTCGTAAGAAGTCAAAACTAAAGACAATGCTGATTTGTTTTTACGATTCCGAGGGTATTTTACACCGAAAGTTCGTCCCACCTGGCCAAACGACTAATGCTGTGTTTTACCTTGGTGTTATGAAGCGGCTTTTGTCACGCATTCGTCGTGCTCGACCACAATACCGTGAGGCAGGGTCCTGGCGCCTGTTGCGCGATAATGCGACGTGTCATCGGTCGACGCTTATCACTCATATTTTGACAAAAAACTCCATATCAAGCATTAATCACTCACCCTACTCACCTGATCTGGCACCCTTTGATTTTTACATATTTGGAAAACTTCCTTCGCTCATGAAAGGGCACTGGTTTCAGGACATTTCAACTATCCAAAAGGCGACGAAGAGAGAATTCCGAAAAATCACCTTAAACACTCATTTGAAATGCATTTAAATTCTAATTTTGTTACACGAAATGTGGCTTTTTTTCACCCTTATGCTACTGAATTATTGAGCATATGAAGCGTATATTAATAAAAGTTATTAAGACACGCTGGCAAGTCACTCAATCGAGTTGCTAGTGCAAAATACCTAACGAAACATAACATTTATCAAGTTTGTGGCAACAATTTGAGAAAACTGTTATGATTTGTAAATTATACCACAAATACAACTGTATATTCATAGACATGCATACTGTTTCAGTCATTACACTTACTTTTCATGGCAGTAGCAACTGTGCTGAATATTAGTAACGCATGCTGAATGAAATAATATTTTAGTTGCAACAATAGACTGCAACATCAAAGACGTTTTCATTTACTGAGCTCTTTACTCATATAAATACGCATATATGTAATGCAAAAATACCTTTGGCAACACCGCATTGTTGCTGCCACTAAAAATTGTGTTTACTTGAAGCATACATCTAGGCTGATGCTGAAATTTACATGCAGCTAGGCGACATTGTTTATTGCAAATGCATATATGTCGGTGTGTTTACATACATGTTTATTTGTGTGCATTTGTGCTTTCAAAAACAATGCAGCCCTTCTTGCTACAGTTTTTCTTGCACTCATGCGTCGCAACACTCTCGCTAAATGACTTGTAACAGCGCTGTGTATGTATACTTGTATATGTATATGTGTGCATAGCTGTGTGCATTGGTCTGGTAATTTCAACATTACTGCCACAGCATATAATGTTTATGTGATTGCATAAATGCCGACATGTGGGCCGTTCCGACAAGCTAATAAATGCCCCAATGGGTTGAGGCTTTCGCAGCAGAATGCTTGTACCAGAAGAAAACGTTGTACGAAAGTCTAGCAGAGAGCTCAAGTGCGGCATGTGAAAATAAAACAAAAACCGAAACAGTAATGTGAGTACTTCAGTGAGAACAATAAATGTTCGTAGTTGTTGCCTTGTGTTTGCTTCATTTTTTTCCTGAATTTTTCTTCTTTGGAACTGTACTTATGTCGGCATTTATTATTTAGGTTGCTTTTCATTTAAGTGCTACAATTTTAAATATTAATTTTCACTTGGCAAGCAGTTTCATATAAAGAAGATTTTTTCTGCTTAAGTGAAGGTCTTTAAAAATTAAAAGGTTGCAGTAAAAATAATTTCAGAAATTTAAGAAAATAATTTAAACTTCAGAATTGAAAAAATTATTTCTTCTTATTGATAAGAATTAATTTAGTATGATTCTTACTGACTACAAATGAAATTTTTCGGAGAAAATCATGTCTTCAATCTTCGTATTGAAGCTTGGTTCAAGCTAATGATATTACAAAAAAAATTCTTGTCAAACTTCAACAACTTCTGGTAAATCTAAATTGTTTTAAACGTATGCAAGTTAATACTGTTGTATTGAAACCTTAAACCAGTATTTTAGGCAAAAAGTTGAAAGCTATTCTATAAATCTATGAAAGCTCTTCTATTAAGAGATGAAAGCTCCTCCATAAAAAGCTGAAAGCTTTTCAAAATCTGCATGAAAGCTTAAAAAAGCTCTAGCACAAACAGATGTACGAAAAAGCTACTTCAAATTCATAATTGATTTATTTTGATTTTCGCAGAAAAGATAAAGTAGAATTAAATTTCCTTTACAATTGCTTCAAACTGATGAGATTTCGAATCCGAATTGAATCGAAACTTATTATTTTTAAAATTTTCGAATTGCGTTATGGCTACAAGCATTCAGAAAAACATAACTCTACAATTTATATTACGTTTTTACTGTATAAATATATGAAAGCTTAACACTTTTGGTATGAAAGCTCTGAAAACCTTCAAAAAGCTCTACTTAAACTACTTTAAAAGTGTTGAACGACTTCAACGGCTTCTAGTATTGTTATTTCTATAACTGGATAAAAGCTTTGCACAATCGAGGTGAAAGCTTCTACTGTACAAATATATAAAAGCTTAAGACTTTTAGGGTGAAAGCTTCAAAAAGCTCTACCTCAAATATTTTACAAGTGATGAACGCATTATATAACTTGTTGTTTGTATAAGAAGAAAGCTTAGCAGAATCGAGGTGAAAGCTTGAAAAAGCTCTGTTATACTAAAATCACATAAAAATTAAAAAAAATAAAAAAATTAATTCAAAATCAATAGTGTTTAACTACTGCTAATTCTGAAAAATATATTGAAGTAACGTTGCCAATTTTTTGGATTGCCAGCTTTCTGAAATGCATATAACTACTAATGAAAAATTTTTAATTCATATTACTGAAAATTTTATTGCTCATATACCAATCGCAAACTAAAATAAAAATTTAATAAAAGCAAAAAAGCGTGTCCTCTTTTGAAATTGTCAATTATTTAATTACAGCGTTGCCACTTACTATTTGTAAAAGATGGAAATAAAAAAGTTTTGTCACCTAAAAATATTTGTGCCCGATTTCCCTTGTAGCATAAAAATCCTTAACAATTCACACTCACTCCACGCCAAAAATATTTTGTTCGCCACCACTGTGCTCAAAGCAAATTAATTAACATCACTCATACGCCCGCGTGGCCTCCAACAATGCGTGCTATTTTCTCCGCTTTCATTATCACTAAACACTTTATTAATGTACAAGCGCTTCTGTTGTTGCCACTTTGCTGCCAGCTTCAAGTATGTTTGAGAAATTTATTACACATTCAAAAAAATAATAATAATTTTTAATTTGTTTGCTGCCTTTTTTGTTAACAGCCATGAACTCCTTTGACTGTATACGCTCCTCCTATACCTCTCTTCTATACTTCTACTCCTAGTTGCTTCCATATAAATCAAGTGAAATGTTTTTAGTGCTCACTTGCCGCATAATTGGCATAACTATGCACTAAGGCAAGCGGAAAAAACGAAAAAAGATTTTGAAGAAAAATAAAATATAAAGCGAATTGAAGGCAAATTTTAGCTACTAAGTACATGCATATCTAAAAATATATATATATCTATGTATGTACCAAAATATTCACGCCGCTGTGTCAATTTCTTCGCAGCTAATAATTCATTTGCTGTCTCTTCATGTAATATTTACATGTATATGTATACAATTGGATAACGTGAGGCAAAACGGCAACAATACTTTATTCAGGCATTCTAATAGCTGTCTTTGTGGAATGTGAGAATTGCGCAAATATTTTGGCTGGAAATAAACATGTCCCTTTGAGACATTCCACACTCCGTAAAAGCTGTAATTTTCTACGTGACAAGGGTCGTCAGGCATTTGCGTGCGCGCTTGATATTGTAATTAAAATCTCTTAAAATTTTCCAACTGAAAGCATCACAGCATAAGCAAATGAATGTTCTCTGAATTTATGATGCAAGTGAAATTTAGTTGTTTCATTTCGAAGGTTTTTTCTTCGATTTTTGATTTAGAGGAATTTTTTAGTCGTAACAGTGTTATTTACATATTGAATTTGAAGGCTTAAAAGCTCTTAAAGCGAAGAGCAGATAAGGTCTTTAAAATATAAATGATTTTCTTTTCTCAAAAAAGAAAAAAATAATAATAATTTTTTTAGTAACTAAATTATTTGTAAAAATGAGAGATTTTTAAAAGAATTACTTTTATTGTAAATTTGTAGTCCTTTTAAATTTTAACTCTTCGCCAGAAGCTCACTTCTACCTGATAAAGGTTAAACTCAAATGTCCACAAATAAAAATTACCATTTGGTAATATAAACTCCTGACTCTTGTTTACAAGGGAGCTTTGGTGATAAAAGCTTCGAGAGCCGATTTCATTTCTTAACTATTTGAATAAAGTTTTTGTACTGAATATAAAATATAAAGCATTTTTAGACGAAATTAAGCGCTTCCGGAAAGCCCCACAGAAAGTTTAAGGCTTCTAAGCTTTACATATTCATAAGTTTAGTTGCGATTAGTTGCTTCAGTTATTTGAAACCACAAAATTACATATATGAACTTTGCAATTTTATTGGCTTTTTTCAACAAGCAAAAACAAACCTTATAAGTGTCTATAATTTCAATCGCACTTAGGCTCTTAAGTTATGTAATCAAAGAAAGTAATATGAATTCCACTATTTTGACGGTAGAAAAGCTTTCTTCAGCAAAAAATCTTAAGTGCTAAAGTGGAAAGATATTTTAATTACAATTCTATGTAAGTTTGGCACTCAGCTGACAATTGCCTTAAAACTTTTTAATAAATATTTTAACACAAAATGTCTTCTCACATAAACTCAACCAGACACTAAATGTCTTCTCGTGTATTCATAACTTTGTAATAGCTCCCTAGAAGAGCAGGACCAGGCTACTCTGAAATTCTCGCACACTTTGATTTCTATCCAAAATACTTGAATTACCTGGTCAGTAAGTCTGGCTGTTGCTTCTTCACTCACATGCCTTCATGGGAAGGAAGGACTTACTAGAGGAGAGCTGTAGTGTGCTTTTTACAGATGGATTGAAGGGTGCGGGAATCGTTGGTGGAAGCGCATACTGTCGGGATCTCTTAATCAGTCCCCATGGAGATACTTGCCATAAATTGAGCAGCAGATTTAATAATCCGCAGCGCAGCCTCCTTCAGAGTGGTGGCTATCCATTCTGATAGTAGGGCAGCAATATTAGCCTTGAGTTTACTGACTGTGCGCCCAAAACTAGTGATCGGAAGTATAGACTCCTTGTCTCTAGTTTCGAATATTTTTATGATTAGATTAGTTGATGATTTTGCTAACACAGCCTCTTCAGTCGCAGTCTAACTGCGCAATGGGAAAAGGTGGGAGCTTCTTTTTCTGTTTAAGGTTAAATACTGGACTGTTGGCTGAAAGCTGATATGAGTTTTTCGTATGCCTTTATAAAAAACTGTCCATAATAGTCTAAGTATGTTCCCCAGCAAAGCTGAGGTATAAGTTATCTAACGTAACCTAACCTATCACCTGTTTCATATAAAGGGAAATTCACTTAAATTTTTACTATCCATTTTTATATAACCTTTAAGTTGAAAAGAATATGCTTCATCACATAATTCTTAACCAAATAATTCTAACCTAAATTCTGTTTCACAAGACCTCTCATATACCAGTTTCATGAATATGTGTGATAATATTCCCTCAAAAACGCAGACGTAGCATGTCGAAACCACATACTTCCTTTTTCAATTCCAAATCGCCTAAAGGTATGCTTCCAATTTAATAACGCAACGTTTCAGCGAAAACCTGAGTGGCCTACCACACTTCAAGTGAAACAAATTTCCACACAAATTAAGCCAACCCATAACACCGTCAACACCGCAGCATTTAATCATAATAAATTTTCACTCGAACAAAAGCCTGGTGATAGCTATAAACAAAAAAACAAAAACATCAAACTAACAACAATAGTTGTAAAACGAAATGCCGGAAATAGGTTCCTGTATCCGCATCCGCTTTGCGTTAGGGTCATGTGACCGCGCACTCCGCTTACTTATATAATAAAAAGTACAACTGAAACGTGCAGATTCGAGCTTGTTGCGGCGCTCGCAGCTCGTAAAAATGGCGGTCGGAACAATGAAAATAAAAAGCAGCAAAAATAAATAAATACAGTGCTGCAGATATATCCTTCAAAATATATACGTTCAACTGTGATGTGCGCTTATAAATTTATATATTTGTATAACATTTTGTTGTTGTTTGTTTCATCTTTCAAAGGCGGGGATAAATTTAACCCTGACACGGCGTGCACCTGGTCTGCTGCCCCGCACGCGCGGTAGTCCGCCTGAGTTCATGCTTCGGCGCGTTCAATGCGCTTATGTGTGTGTGTGTGGCGCCCACCTGAGTGGCGGAATTTTCGTTTTGCTGCCCTTCAGCTACTCTCCGCTCGCAGATGGAGTGTCTGCACTTTACGGCTTGGCTTGCTTTGCCACATTTTACCGCCACATTTACGCTTGCCAGCACATTGCGCTTGCCTGGCGGTTATTTTTCTATTTTTCGCTATTTATTTGGCAAGTGCGAATTGTTGCTTTTGTTCGCGCCACTTTCAGCTATTCCATTAAAATTATTTATTTGATTTCATTTGGCGTTTGTGTGTATGAGAGATCTTTCTCATTTATTTACTACGGATAATAGACTACTTTTTGGAGTCAAGAGTGCAATGTGCATTAACACGAATGTGTGGGTGTGTACATCTTTATGCAAAAAAAAGTGTTCGAAACTTTGTGTGTATATTTGGACTGCATGGAAATATTACATCTGCTGAGGTCACAGGTTGCTTGAGAGTGTACAAAAAGAGTAGTCTAGCTAATAGTGTTTTGTATTTCGTTTCTATTTTGATTTTTTTTCTTAATGAAATCTTATAACTAAATACATCTGGCAACATTTTCATGTTTTATAGGACAGCTATATTCCGAGATTTCAGCTATGTATTGGGTAATAATTTAGGGAAGGTATCTTGTCATACGAAAATATATAATTTTCCATATAAGGACTTGAGTTTGATTGATCAGTTTGTATGACAGTTAAATTTTAGGGTGGTCCGATCTAAACATTATTTCCAGAGATTTTACCAATATCGTAGCCAATAATAAATTCCAAATCTCATGAAGCTATATTGACAAATAAAAAAGTTTCTCATACAAGGACTTAATCTTGGTCGATTAGTTTGTATGACAGCTATATGCTATAGTTGTCCGATCTGAACAATTTCTCTGTAAGTTGTAACGCTGTCTTGAATAATAATCTGTGTTAAATTTTGTTAAGATATTTTGTCATATAAAAAGTTTTTCATACAAGGGCTTGAATTCGATCGGTCAGTTTATAGGGCAACTATATGTTATAGATTTCCGATATCGGCGATTCCGAAGAGTCTGCAGTTTTTTGGCGATAAAAAGATGTGTGTAAAATTACTGGTGGATATTTCTAAAATTTAGGGCCTAGTTCGCATGTATACAGAGGGATGGACAGGCGGACCTGGATAAATGGACTCAGCCCATCAGCTGAACCTTTATGTATATTTTATAGTATCCTAGACGTTTCCTTTTATGCGTTGGCGGTCCTTGAACTTATGGAACACAATCGTTTATACCACACTGTGTTTTTGAATTAAATATTTCTTGAGATCTTCTGATCTCTTGAGCTCTGAACATAGACGTTATATATTTCTAACTAAAACAATAAAACAACAGCAAGTGTCGTATCATAATATTTCAGAATTATTATTGCAAAATTCCTCTCGGAAACTGTCAGCTTTCAACTCAGTTTTCTTAACAATAAAGTGCGCAACTTAAAAACTAACAATATTTAAATCTGCAAACAATAGCAAAAATTGGTCAAAACAAGTCACCGAAGTATCAACCGAAAACATGAGCTATAACATAAACCATAATAGGTGAAAACGTTCGAACGAAAGCGAGAGTAAAGAATGAAAAACATTAAATAAAAAATTGCAGAAAAGGCAAAAACAAAAAGTGAAAATGCAACAGGGAGTATATTTTCTTTTATCCCTTTTATGTATATTACTTATATTACTGCAAAGTCGATGTATTTGTTTTGTGGCAATGAGATTTTTCTTACTTTGCTTCATCCTAGTAAAACGGACCCTCGAGCTGTCTTGTCATTGACAAATAGCTGAGCATTCAAGAAAGTCTTGATAAAAAATAGAAATGGAAAAAAATTGCGGCAAATAAGTATTCATAACACACGCTTACGAACTAGCCATGTATGCAAAACTGTGGTAGCGGCTTTTTATGTGAGTTTCTTCTCTACATGTGTATGTGACAGCCGTCAAAAGCTTGCATCGAATGGCTTGGTAAGAAAATTGGATAAGAATCATCAGAAATTCAGCAATTTTTCAGTTTTTCTTTCTTGCTTTACTATTTGCCACAATTTTGCTGGTTGAAGAGTGTGAGGCATTCTAATCCTTCATATTCTATGCTTCTTCGCGACTTGCTGAAGGAAAGCTTTCAAAAGGTTCTATAAAATTAAATTTTCATGATTTTTTATACTCTTGCAACCTGTTGCTACAGAGTATAATAGATTTTAATATCTATACATTTATATTATGAATAAAAAGACCTTAAAGGGATATTGTTATAAGGCCAACGGTTTTGGAAAAACCACTCGTGGCTTGTCGGCCTTGCGCATTTTACTCACTTTACCCACTGAAGAGGTTATATTAAATATGCCACGTTATTTATAGTATAACACCCAAAAGGAAACTTCGGAGACCCAAAAATAAAAAACAACATTATCAGATTGAACAAAGTTTATTTAGCCATGTCCAGCTGTCTATCGTTCTGACCGTCTGGTTTTGAGATATCGACTTAAAATTTTCCTCACTAAGAAGCTTCTTATTGTTTGGAGCGACAATTATTGGACCGCTATAGCATATAGCAGCCACACAAACTGATGGATCCAATTCAAACTCTTTATGGAAAACTTTTTTATTTGACAAGATATCTTCACAAAATTTGGTATGAATTATTGTTCAAAATGACAGTATAATCTCCGAAGATATTGTTCAGATCAGACCACCACAACATATAGCTGCCATATAAACTGACCGAACCACTTCAAGGTCTTGAATGAAAATAATTTTTGTTTGTCAAGATATCTTCACGAAATTTTTCAAAGATTCTTATTCGAGACATCGCTACAAATTTCCGAAGAAATTTTAGAGAACAGGGAACTATAGCATATAGCCACCAAATATACTGACCAATCAATATCAAGAAAAATATATACCATTTCAGTTTTCTTCTATAAAAACGTTCCTGTGAATTGAATTATAGCTTTGGTATAGCCGAAATTAGCGTTTTTTTCTTGTTTTTATGGAAAATGAAATATAAAATTGGACTGTCTTCCAAAATATTACTTTGCTTCTCTGTGATATCATGTCCTGCAATATTTAGACTTAACGATCTGGCATATCTACGATCTTCTGATTGATTTTTATTTTATAAATTATTTGTACAATACTTAATATTCTACAAATAAATATCTAGCAGCACTGGCAGCAGAGGCCTTCGGCTGTCTGTTATGCTATGCTATGGCCATTTAAAGTTGACCCATCTGGCAACGCTGTAACTTTTAACAGCGCTGACAAATCGGCTAATGTCATACCGCGTTAGAAGCGTCATTCAAAGACAATTTATACCATGGAACAGTACACTCCAAAAGAACGCGCTGAAATTGTTCAGCTTTATATTCAAAATAACTTTCAATTGTGTTAACTCAACGTGCGTTTCGCAAAAAAAAATAAAGTGAAAAGTGCTCCAGTTAAGAACACAATTAAGTCTTTATACGCAAAATTTGTGAACACCGGTAATCTCAGTAATGCCAGTCATGCATCCAGACAACGCACAAGACGTTTTGATGAAAATATCGAAGCTGTACGAGCCAGTATTGAGGAGACTCCATCGATATCGAGTTATCGCCGCTCTCATGAATTAGACATCTCTCGCACCACTCTCCGACGCATAATTCATAAAGATTTGAAGATGTTTCCATATAAAATTCAAATGGCACAAAAACTAAACCCAGCTGATTATCCGCGACGCCTTAATTTTGGCAAACAAACAAATGGGTCAACTTTAAATGGCCTACCCTGTACATACATATGTATGTTTAATGTAATATTAAAACAGAAGTGAAAGGATAGATTAGTACTTAGGAAGTAGGGTTAGTGAGTTAATTAGAGTAGCTATAAATCTTTATATTCGTCGAAGTAGATCTGTTTCCTTAAGAAAATTATAAATCATATTCACATTTTTAGCGGTGGGCTCATTCAGAAGCTGGAATGGATCGGCCGAATTGAAAATCTCATGTCTAATTGTTGCAGTTATAGGGCAAGCGGTTAATATGTGTTCTAACGTTGCCTTTTCGTCGCAGAATGGGCAGTTTCCATGAGGGGCACGTTTCAATAAATGAGCGTGTGTAATTATGGTGTGTCCCAGACGTAAGCGGGTAAAGGGCCTGATGGCGCGCAAGGTGATGTCTGCAGTGTAGGTGGGCTTAATTCTGAACGGGTTGACTTTAGAATAGTGATGAATATATCCACTCCAATTATCTTTTGCTGATTTTTTCCTTAGGCGTTTAATCTCAGTTATAATGTCTTGTTTTGTGAAATAACCGAAAGTTATGGTTGGTGTATTTGCTGCATTTTTCGCAGCTGCGTCTGCTTTTTCATTACCGGGTATCTCTGTGTGCCCCGGGATCCACATCAGTTTCACTTTGTTTGGATATTTCAGAAGATTGTTGCGTATGGCGACTATTTCATTTTGTGTGTTTTCCGGCGATTCTATGGCTTCGATGCAAGATTTGCTATCGGTGCATACGATATACTTTCCCCTGGTGTAATTTGCATAAGTAACTGCTTCTAATAAAGCGCCGACTTCGGCCGTATATGATGAACATATTGTGTGGAGAGAGCCGTGTCGAATCAAGTCACCATTTTCTTTTGTGACTGCGAACGTTGAGCTGTTTGCTGTTTTTGAGCCTCAGTGTATATAAAGTTCCAACCGTAACTGGAGTATTTTGACTTCTCCGAAGCGAAGAGTTGCCTGTATTTTTCGCTAGAGGTCTTATCCTTCGGCAGTTGCAGGGTCTTAATAGCAAAGGAAGTATTTTTTATCATCCATTGAGGACGAGTTTCAGGTCCAAGAGAACATTTATAGGAAGGTAATTCAAGTTGCCTGGCGAAGTTAACGCATAGCGCGATGGCTGACAGGCACTTTGGTTTCCGTTTCCTCGAGAGAGCATTGTGGACGTCTTTGGCGAGAATAGTGTTGGTCGTGAACAGAAGCTTTGGTAGTAAACGTCTGGTGCAGTCGATCGTCCTGTCTGTTATAGTTGGCAGGCCAGTTTCAGCAAAGAGATTCTTTAGTGGTGTTGTTGGAAATGCTCTAATGCTTCTGCGCATGGCCACATGGTAAGGGGAGGAGAGTATTTTCATTGTAGAAACTGGGCAGTTGCTGAAGATAGGTAGAGCGTAGTCTATCTTGGAAATCACTAGAGCCTTGGTGACGTTGATAAGCGTTGATGGATGAATTAAACTTTTTTTCGACGTTAGATATTTGATTATATTTAGTCGCGTTAAGAGGCAGTCCTTAACATGCTTACAATGGGCCTTAAAGCTATATTTAGAGTCTAGTACTAGCCCTAAGATTTTAAGTTCATTTACCATACTAATATTAATATTGTTAGAATAGGTTAGTAAACCTGAGCATGTCCGTTTTTTACAAATGTGTAATGTTTTTGATTTTACGTAAGAGATAGTAGTTCCTGATGATAGGGACCATGGCGAAATTTCGGATAGGGTATTCTCAAACAATTGGACTGTATTGGTGAGGTTTGCATTCTTTGTGTAGAAAATTACATCGTCAGCATAAAGCTGGCACTCGATGCCGCGGTGGTTGTAAGTGAGTTGAGTAATCTCATCGAAAGCTATTATAAAAAGGAAGGCGGATAATGGAGACCCTTGCGGAGTTCCGTTGTCAAGTGAAGCTGTGGAGGATAGGAAACCATTTATTTTTACTTTGCATTGCCTGTGACTGAGGAAGTTCTTGACAAATTTCTTGATTTTAGGGCCTAGTTTCCATTTATCTAATTGTCTCAGAACGATATGGGCACCAACACGGTCGAATGCTTTCTGAAAATCAATTGCTAAAATTGAGACATGGTTTTTAGAGGAAAGAGCGCTTGATATAAAGTGATCTAGGTGCAAAAGAGCATCGATGGTGCCATAATTCTTTTTGTATGCAGTTTGGTTGGGGCTTATGAGTTTTCTTTTGTTGCCATACCACATCAGTCGGTTAACTATAACTTTTTCAAGAAGTTTTCCCAGGGTAGCAGGGTAAGAGCGATATCGGCCTATAGTTGTTGACATCAAGCGCTGACTTATTGGGCTTCAGGATAGGAACTATACACGAAGTTTTCCAGGCATGAGGATAGCATCCGCTTTCAAATATATTATTATAGAGGTTGAGTAAACGATGTTTAGCTTGGATGGGCAAGTTCTGAATGATTGGATAGGTAATTTTGTCAAGACCAGGGGTTTTGCCTTTAACGGACGAAAGGGCGAATTCGAGTTCGGTTAGTAGGATTTCCGATTCTAGTTGCTTAGCGGGAGGCGATAAACGGTACAAAATAGGTGGTTCAAAACTTATTCGTTGAGATTTTAGGTTGCGGAACGTGTCTGAGAAGCTTGCATCGGAAGAAGAGAGTGACAGGAAAGAAGCAAAATGGTTGGCAATATCTACGGGAGCCGTTAATGGTCCGCTTTGTGTCTGAATGTAGGAAAATAGAGGCTGTTTAGGAGATCCGGTTAGCATTTGGATATCATCCCATATTTTCTTTGGGCTAGTTCGGGGGTTTATGGTCTCAGTGAGATCTTCAAACTTTTTCTTTTTATAATGTTTGGCAGAACGTCGGAATGACGCATTTGCCTTTTTGTAAAGGAGCAGGTTTTCAGCTGAGCGTGTTCGCTTGTATTCATACCATAAATTCTGCTTGGTGAGCCGTAGTCTGGACAAGTCAGCGTTCCACCAAGGAATATTTTTTTTTCTACTTTTGTTGGGAAGCGTTCGAGGGATGGAAAAGTGAGAAGCGGTACGTATGATTCTCGAAATTTTAGCAGACTCCTGGTTCGGGTTGGAGGAAACTTGCGTGGTCTCACAAAGATTGCTGCATATTTGTCTGAACTTTTTCCAATCAGCCTCATCAGTTTTGAATTTAGATGTAAATTTAAATGTACTCGTATTTTGATTGTTGCGCGGATTTTTTTGTATGAATATTGGGAAGTGGTCGCTGCCAAACAAAGAATTTAGCACTTGCCATGTGCATTGGGGCGCTATATTAGTAGAGCAAAACGTGACATCAATATTGGAGAAGGTGTTGTGGGTGGAAAAATGTGTGGCGGATCCATCGTTAAGACAGATAATATTGGATGCAAGTAGCGCATCTTCAACTTTTTCGCCTCTTGAGTTTGTGTGTGTAGATCCCCATATTGTACTCCAGGCGTTTATATCTCCTCCTAAAATTAGTGGTTTATCTAATTGGTTTATCAATTGCAGAATGTCAAAGGAAGCAAAATCTTGTGTGGGTGGAATGTAGATGCAAGCTGCTGCTAGTTTTGTTGGTGCATTAATTTCAATGGCAACTACTGAGAGATTAGACCGAACAGGTAGTACTTTGTGGGGTATGCTTCTTCTTATTAAAATAGCAGCGCCTTGTTTTTTTGTTGTTACGTGCGGGAGATTGTTAAAATAGCCTACGTAGGATTTTGGCGTGTGAGCAAGTTGATTATGTGGATCTCCAGATAAATATATCAACATTATACAGAAGCATTGCGACTCTCGAAATATTTATTATTGCGCAAGGTACTGTAATTAAAGAAGTATGATCGTTCATATACTGACTTTCATACAAGATCACTTGATCGTTTTTCGAAGTTAAGGATTCATTTTACTATGATTACTCTAAACATGCTCTCTAACTGCTGGTTTCGACTGCCTTATGAAAAGTAGCAAACTTTACCTGTGGGTTTTCATAATCAACCGATCTGCTGTTATGACTATTTATTGTAAATAATATTGTAAAACAATTGTAAAACAAGAAGGAACTTTTAGAGCCTTTAATTCGACTAAATCTCACTATCTAGCTTTTTCTCTTCGTGGTTTATAATATGTTCACAAGGTTACTTGGCTCGTTCCATTGAATTACTATATATACTTTTTTACGTAAAATTTTTGAACTGAAGTCAAGACCCACGACAGTCTGCTTCTTGTCTACATATATATAAAATTCTTAACAAAAAATAACTTAATCATATATAATCTATAATCATTAATATGTATATTGAAACTGCAATTTTTTTACACTATCATATATTGCTGCACACATATAACTTCTTAGAACAAAAATCGAACTTTCTTATCTTACTTTAATTTATTGAAACTTTTCACTTTCCATTATTCGAATTTCCGTTTGATGAGCCAGAGCTAGTGGATTGTGCGAAAATCAATTTCTATGCGTGTTTCTTCATTTGCATTGCTCTTCTCTCGCTTGATCCTTGTATGCAAAAGTGTTTTTCTACATTCTTCTTTGGCTTTCAACCTTAAAGTTGTCTGGTTTTGCTGAGCGCTTTTTGTTATTTGCGGGATAAATGCTGCCCATGAGGGATTTGTTCACAACCGTCAATTGTGCGGGTGCGTGGAATCCCATTTTCCTTTACGGGTGGGTCCCATCTTGTAGTCATTGGTATCACGTTCATGCCTCTATCTGGTCGCCTCTGCAGCAAAGCTAGAAACCATTCTGGTGTATGACTTTGCCAAACTACTTTTTCTCCTAATTGTCCGCAAGATATGTTTTCACTATATACTGAACAGGATATATTAAATTTGCCACGATGTTTGTAACATTCAAAAGGAAACGCCTCAGATTCCACAAAATTCAGATATAAATGATCAGCGTAACGAGCTGAATTTAAGGAATAGATTTAGTCATGTCCGTCTTTCTTATCATGCTGCTAGTCATTTGTTGGCACCGCCGATACCAAACAATTATAGCCTATGGGTGCCATACAAACTGAAGAAGGCAAATTGCATTCTTGAAGGGTAGAATAGCTTCGATGCCGTCTTAATCAATTGTTTTCTTGATTTATACATATACGAGGGCTGCTATATAAATTTCTGGCCTAATAATGAAAATAGGCATATTTATCAACGAAAATGGTTTTTTTCGTTGGATTTGGCTTGTCTTGGCTCATACGCATTGATCCATGATTCTTCACCTGTGACGACCTTATAAACGTCTTTTAAAGCACCGCGATCGTATTATTTCAGCATTTCTTTACACCAATCCACACTCGCCTTTTTTTGAGCGTTTGTCAAATTGTGCGGAATCCAACGAGAACAGACCTCTTTTACGGCCAGGTGTTCATGCAATATCGAATGTATGCTGGTGGGAGAAATGCATAGCCTTGCCTCTATCTGAAGGTATGTTACATGACGGTCTTGCATTATCGGTTCACGTACGGCATCGATGTTCTCTGGCACAACGGCTGTTTTTGGACGACCTTCACGGAATTCGTCTTTGAGCGAGCGTCGGCCACGATTGAATTCGTTGTAACAGTTTTTCACAGTGCTATAGGATGGTGCTTCATAGCCATACAAAGATTTTAGTTCATTGATGCACTCTTGTCGTGATAATCCACGTCGAAAGTTATGAAAACTGATCGCAAAAATGTTCACAAGTTCATTCCATTTTTTGCCCGAGATGTATTTTTTAATTCCCTGTAAATAAAACAATTCACGATTAAATGACAAAACGTTCTGAATGATGTTATGCTAAAAAATGTCAAACTTTCCAATGGAAATGTCAGATTGCACTTGGCAACACTTAGTGTTGCCTAGTCCAGAAATATATATAACAACCTATGTATAGTATACCTCAGATTCTTAAACTCTTAAAGTCAGTACAGTAATCAAAGAAGTGATAAAGTTTTGTAATAAAGCATTTAAGGTTGCAGACTTTGCTAAAAAAAATTCTCCCAATCGTATACTACATTTTGTCCCTTATAGACACACGCGCTGTTTTGCTCCAAGGCCTGAATCGACCGGCCCAAAACGTGAAATTTTCTGCTCATCGAAGTGTTCTCTCAATAAATTTATTGACTGATGCAATGTATTGGAAGTGGCGCCGTCTTGTTGAAAACAAATGTCGCCGAGATCATGAGGTTCAATTTCAGTCAGTTATCATGACGCGACGGTATGCGACGGTATTGACGGTTACGTTCTCAGCGGCATAATTTTTGAAGATATATGGACGAAAGGATGATTCCACCGGCCCATAAACCTCACCAGACCGTTATTATTTTTTTTTTTTTTTTGATGAAATGACAGCTCGTGAATCTGTTCAGGTTGCTCTCTGCTCATTGTGCCAGAAATGGGCCTCATAGCTGAACAAAGTTTGGCTCGAAAACGTCGGATCTTCTTGGGTCTTTTCAATAGTCCTTAGAGCGAAACGATGTCGCTTTCGAAGGTCGTTGGGAAGTCCTACTATTTTTGCCCACAGTAGTATGTGAGATCAGTTAGACTCGTCCTAACATCATAAAGGCTTAAAAACAACAGTTTAATTAATTCTCTCTATTCTGCCGACTTTTAACATTATCCATTATCTGTTATTTTTATTGCAGCTCATACTAAGCAACAGCTGGAAGATTACTGTAGCGCCTACTCGAAGTTGAAGATATTGCGCGCCGTCAGCCGTGAGCGTCTGACACGAAGGCGTCTGCTGAGCGCTCGCCATGGCGCCGATAATGTACTTGGTTACGCGCTGCAAGTGCACCGAAGGTGAGTGTGTGTGAGAGTTTGTCTCTGTGAAATGATTTGTGATTATGGGTGGGCTGGCAATAAACATATGGCTGAAAGACTTAATTGAAGCCGACCATTTAACAGCAATTTTCAAAACAATTTTAGCTATGTAATTAAAATGCCATTGCAATTACAAAAACAATAATGTTATAAAGCTTGTTGCCAAAAATAAATAAAACTAAAATATTGAATATTAAATGCATCGAAATTGGAAAATGTGAAAATTTAATTAAAGCCGTGAGCTATTTTCATGGTATAACGAATTCAAACTAAAAGTTAATTATAAATAATTCGGAAAGTATTTTTTAGCCGCCAATATGCAGCAAAAACAACGCTGTTTCATTTAATGCTGCAACAGGCAGAACTCATTGCCGAAAGCCAATCGAAAATAAGGATGCGGTCTGTTGCCGTAATTTACATTTTCCGTCAAATATTCAATATTTTTGTAATGCTTCGTTTTGTTTAAGTATTTTTAGATTTTATTGATTAAAAGGTCACTTTAAAAAAGCAAAATATCAACAACTACCATGTGTATATATGTAGTTCTAGATATGTAAACAACAAAAATGTGGTAGAGACCAAATCGATTCATTTTCAATATCACCTCTTTATTGACCAACACATACCATTTAAAGTCAGCTCAAAAGTGAGAAATCATTAATTGGGCGTATTTGGGTCTTGGCTTTAATATTTGACATACTGAGTCTGAGGAATATGTTTCCATGCAATCTTAAGAGCTCTCAGATAGTTTTACCGGCATCTTCGGCATAAGATCTACTGGAATATACGTAACGACGACCAGTCGAAACGTTACTTTGTGAAAAACCCTAAAGTTATCTACTGAATGTGTAAATCATATCAACAAACATTTGAGCATGAATAAGATTTGTGCAAAGTTGGTGCCTCACTAATTTTTAACCAAGACCAGGAGTTGATAATTTGGATCAGTCTTTCGAGATATTCAAGCGTAATATATTGAGGTGAAGGAAATTGTAAAGAAAACGCAAAATATTTAATTATCAATCCATATTTATTTGGTCGCCTTCAAAGTAATCCCCACCAGATATAAAACACTTTTGTAAATCGTGGACTTTTCACTCGATCTTATGACTTTAATTCTCAACAATTTTCTTATGTAAGGTATAAGGGGGCTAGGGAGTATTTTGACCTGCTCGTATCCAGTTTGGAGTTTCGATATACCCAACAAATAAGGTGACATTGTATTTATTTTAGAAATTCTTTATTTATTCTTCCAAATCAATTTCATCCCCTTGAAAGTAATCCCCTCCCCATGCAATGCACTTATTCCAACGGATTTTCCAATCTTCGAAACACTGGTTGTAGTCACTTTCCGGGATGGCCTTTAATTCCGTCTTCGCTGCGGCTTGAATCTCCTCTATCGTATAAAAACGGTGGCCCCGGAGCGGTCTTTTGAGCTTGGTGAACAGCCAGAAGTCGCACAGCGCCAGATCAGGTGAATACGATGGTTGTGGAACGATACGGGTTGAGGTCTTGGCGAAATGATCACGAATTACGAGGGCAGTATGGGATGAAGAATTGTCTTTCCACAATTCCGGCCTTTTTAGGCGGATAGCGTTACGCAAACGACGCATAACGTTCAAATAACATTCCTTGTTGACTGTTTGACCGGTTGGAAGAAATTCATAATACACAACACCACGATAATCGAAGAAAACCATCAACATGACCTTGATTTTTGAGCGACTTTAGCCCGATTTTTTTGGTCTCGGCTCTCGTTTGGCACGATATTCGTTCGATTGATCGGTTGTTTCGGGGTCGTAAGCACAGATCCAAGTCTCAACGCCAGTTATTATGCATTTCAGGACACTCTGGTAGTCGGAAAGCATCGTTTCACACACTTCAAGGCGACGTCTTTTTTCCAAAAAATTCAATGTTTTCGATACCAGTCGAGATTTGACGCGCTTGAGGCCCAAAAATTCCTTCAAAATGGTATTGGCTGAGCCTTTTGATATGCCAACTTCATCAGCAAGGTCTCTAATTGTTAATCGACGGTTTTTCAACACCAAATCTTTGATTTGTTGAACGTGAGCTTCGTCGGTTGAGGTTGATGGTCGCCCTGGACGCTCTTCGTCTTCGACACGTTCACGGCCGGCTTGGAACTCACTCTACCACCTGTAAAAATTTTTTTTAGACGTTGCCTCATCACCAAAGGCTTTCTGCAATTAAAAAAAAGTTAATGCAAATTTATTGCTTGTTGAGCATTTCGACATCGCAAAAAACGAAAAACTCGCTTTTAGCAGCTCACAAAACGACATGTATCTCAAACACTAATGAATATTTTGACATGAAATTTGACATAAATGTGACTGACAGTACTATCAACCTAAAAAATAATAATTTTCCAAATCTTTCGACTCGCGCAGTTTAGATTCAAATGTCACCTTATTTTTTGGGCACATTATTGACAGAATAAGATGACCGCTCACTTCTAATAAGATATTTCACATATTAATCAATAAATAACAACAAAAACAACCGAAATTTGGAAAATCCCTGTATTAAGTTTTTGTGGTCTTGGGCAAGTTTTCATTCGATTTTATCCATTTTAAGCACATGGATGCTTTCTGTATTTCAATAAATCATCTTTCATATGGACCGATATATACGGTTTAAAAACAATGGGAATTTCGAAAATTTTGTATAAGCCATAGAAGGACTGGATAAAATTTTTACCCGATTTTATAGCTTTTAGACAAAAGAGCATACGATTATCAGAAAAAAATTCAATCTGAATTTAAATAATATATCTGTTTATATTAGGTTGTCAAATATCTATCTTCCGCTTTCATTGCTTTATAAAAAGTGTCGCAGTGATCGGATTTAGTTCAGATATGCTCCGTTTCGTGCGATAATATGTTTCCATCCAGACGGCAACTTCAGAATACCCCCCTCGTAAAAGCCCCCTTCTTTATTTGCGAAGAACTGGGACAGCCATTTTTCACAAGCCTCTTTTAAATTCGACTTTACACTAACAAGGGCGGTCGCCATGAACAGGAACAGGGGGTAATCACTTGGCGCTATGTCCGGGCTATATGGTGGATGCGATAAAACCTCGCATCCGAGTTCCAATAACTTCTGACGAGCCATTAATGAAGTGTGTGATATGGCGTTGTCCTGTTAGAACACTACTTCCTGTTGGCCAATTCTGGACGCTTCTGGTCGATCGCTTGCTTCAAGCGGTCCAGTTGTTCGCAGTTTATGCTAGAATCAAGCGTCTGGCCATATGGAAGCAGCTCATGGTGGATGATTCTCTTCCAATCCCACCAAACACACAGCAAAACCTTCCTGGCCGTCAATCCCGATTTGGCCACTGTTTGGGACGATTCACCGGCCTTTTCGCTGACATTGTCGTATGTGATTCATTTTTCGTCGCCAGTTACCATACGCTTCAAAAATGATCGAGTTCGTTCCGTTTCAGCAGCATATCGCAGTCGTTGATTCGGTCTAGAAGGTTTTTTTTGTGTCAAATCATGCGGCATCCCAGCAACAAGCCTTTGTGTGTATCCAGCCTTCTGAAGATGGTTTAAAATGGTTTGGTGACTAACTCCCATCTTCTGGGCGATGTCACAAGATGCCACATGCCGGTCTAACCCGATATTTTGCATGATTTGATCGGTATTCGTCGTCACAGGTCTTCCGTCGTCTGGCTTATCCATGGTGTCATTTTCACTCACTTTGAATCGTCGAAACCATTCCTCCGCAGTTCGAAGTGATAGAGTACCATCCCACAAAACAACATTAATCTCAGGGAACGTTTATCTAGCGGATTTTCCCTTAAATAAGGAAAACTTTAAATTAGTGGAAATTTCTGCGTTAGTGTACTCCATGTTTACACGTCTATAACTCGTGGACGCAATATTCAAACTAATTATGCATAGCGTCGATTTGCTGGTTACGTCAAGACCTTTCAAAGATGTATAGTATTGCCAGATACGAGCTCTCTAACGCTTTATACATAGTCGCGAAATTCAAAAAACAAAAAGGCGGAAGCTAGATATTTGACAACCTGTAGTTTACCCTTTAATTTACAAATACTTATAACAATAAATTATTGAATAAGCGCTGAAGAAAAACTATTTTTGATATTAATCTAACTTCTTTTACAGCTCGAAAACGGAGAACGTCTCGCTATTATGATCATTTGCGACGCGTTAGATAGACTCCTTTACGTTCGTTGTGAAACATCTCTTTTCCGGAAATTATCGCAATACAGCAGCAAATCGTTTCTCTGGCGTATATAAATCAAAGCATAGAGCCACTGAAGCAGTTAGGCCAGGCGATATTTTTAACGTAGTGCTGACACTAGCTCGACATATATGAGATGGAATTGGAAAAGTTAACGTGTCTGGAGGAGTTGGTACGGGTACGTGATTTGCTGTTGTTGCGCAAACGCCTCGGGGTGAATTCAAATTTAAATCCCACAACAGAGACAGAGAACGTCGTCTGCAATTTGACATCATGTGACGCAATCTCACTGGCTCGTATGAGCATACCGCCATGAACAGATGCCCGTCAAGTATACACTAGTTATCATATCCGAACGGGGAAAACAAGTAAAGAGAGTACGGGTTGATGTTGAAATCCCGGAAGTTGACTTTATGTAAAATATTTAATAGTTTAAATAGGTTGAATAAAAGTTTTAAAATAATCTAGGGATTTTTTTATTAAAAGAAATGGAAAGGTAAGACTTTCAGCTATACTTAACCAGGTATTTAGCAATTTTACTTTCATATTAAGAAGCTGCAATAATTGAAATCCCACAAACAGCTGTCGATCCGATTGGTTTAAATGCTGCTCTCTCTCTCTCTCTCTCACTCGGCTTGGTGCTCATTTGAGGCACTATTGTTCTGAGCGTTGCAATCATGACTGCCACAAGAATAGCAAGGATAACACAGCATTGTTGGTTCATGCTGCCGTGGCGATAATCATAATGCAAAAAAGCAACTACAACAACTACTTAACAGGCGACAGTAAGGAAATGGCGATAAGAGCATTAAAATGTTGCTGGTGGCTCCGCCTTTGCCTAGCAGAAAGCCACCCACTTCCTGTTTGCCTCTCACACCGCAACCGCTTTCACGCCTTCACGGCAATAATGAATGCCCACAGCTTGCAGCTCCGAGCTGTTTTAGTTTTACACTTTTCTCTCCCTCCCTCTCTCTCAATCTCATGCTTACGCTCGCTCACTCGCCTTGTGGAATACTACATTCTATTTTTCGTAGGTATTTCTTGTGGCTGAAATTAAGATCTACTTTGTAATTTTGTCATTTTATTTATGTGTGCGCGCTGCGGGGCGGAGTGGCGTGCGAATACTTGGAAAACGTCGTCATTTGGCGAAATGCTTTTGCGATTATGCAAAAAGCTCTTCGTGTCAGTTTGTTGCTTATCATTTTCCAGCGACGCAAGGCGTTTAAGCTTGAAATTTGTATATCTTCTAACTGTTTGTTGTCACGTTTGCGATTAATAGTTGTTGTTTGAAGGTGAAGTGCTAGTTGAAAATTCTTCAATGAGTTGACTTAGTGAAAGTTTTTGGAATTTCGCTTAAAATGTGACACAAAATGCTCAGCTGTTGCAATCAGTAAGCGTTCATTATCCTTGACTAGAGTTAAATCTTTCTAAAATATTAAGAAAATAGAAGATGGAAGTATAAAAAAAGTGAGGGGCTTATTGATTTTCACTTGTTTGGTGTTAGAACGCGGCGGGCTCTAGGGGTCCAGTTCATTAAAGCGTACAAGTCGTTTGAAGTATGTTTCTTTTTAATCTCGTGTCTTTAAAGAAGAGGAAACTTCGTTGTTGATATGCTTGTGGAGCGGCAGAAAACACACGCTAAATAATTTTTAGGAACATTGCCGAGTTCTAAGGACGTCATACTATTTCTAAAGAAAGTTTTTTTAAACATGTGATTTCGAGGAAGTAATAAAAGGCATATAATTTGATGCTATGACCAAGAATTTAGCTGTGGTTTAAATACGGGCTTCGGCCGACGCTAATAAATTTCAGCTGAGATGCCCAATTTTCGCCCACTTTTTTGCAAGAGTTGGGACGGCATGTCAGTAATAAATATTCTCTTCCAAGCCGTCAATCGTCTTGGACTTATCTGCCTATACTCAACAAAAAGCTCTCACTCAAAGTTTCTTTCAATAAATTGATCGTATCAAAGCGCCGCTATATCGGAAACCAAGGCCGTTCCCATCAACATCCTTCAACTCAAATACAGTGCCAATGTATAGCGAAAAACTAAAACTTAACTAGAACTAAATTTTCTTTCGAAAATTAGGATCAATGGCCATTTCGTTTTGACCCCATTCACAGAAAGTGCGTTGAGCTTGATGGTCGTTCGGATTCACAGCAGCACTAACGTCATCGGTCAGCGCTGTACGACATCTCTGAGGATGCGCATTATCCACTAGAGTAAACGTTGTGCGAAAGCGACCCAAGGTTGCTCGTACTACCGACTCTGCGGGGCGATTATGTCGAATATTGGGCACAACGAGCGATCCGTCGCGCCACTTAAAACGTTATTTTGATAATAATTTTGCAAGATTTACAAATTTTGTTCCGTAGTAAGTATTGTCATTATGAAATAACAAACCAAACCTACTATATATCAGATAACAGCTGTCAGAAAGATCAACGCCGAAGAACGTGTTTCCACAATGATACCCATGTCTAGAAAATACTCGTTACTTCCATCAGTTTGGTTTCTGTGGCATATCGAATGCATTCTGAGTTGTAGGTGATAAGCTTAGGTTAAGTTACACTGCCTTTCACACCAGACATAGACTCACAGTCTTGCAGTCTTTTCGAGACCGCGTGGGTAGAAGATGAAGCAGATAAAGCTATAATTGATTTTCGTATGATTGCAGGTTAGATAAAGTTGCACCTAACCAGGGCATAGACTTAGATAGACTTCTATAATATCGCTTGTCTAATAATTGTTTGTCAACTCCATATGTTTTTAGAACTGAAGATGGAACCAAAGTCGCCCTCAATGATAAGGGCTAGCGGTAAGTGATTGCCAATTTTTTGTTTCTTTGCGTCAATATCCGAAGCACAAATGGTAAATGGTTCCAGCAGGATAATGCTATGAACCATATACAAAATTACTTAGGAGGATGAAATTTGGATTTCAAAAATAGTCGCGATTTGTCTTCTTGAGAGTACAGTTTTTGGGGATCGATGATCTATGTCGGCAAGGTAGATAAATGGGTTAGCAATGTTGGACGTGTTCTTAGCGACTTACAGCTGGTTATGCAAGAAAAGCAAGTTCATAATTTGTTGGTATTCGAGAGCAGCGAACCCATATGCCCGATATTCTGTCAAAATACTCCATGATATAGATTTTACGAACTAATAAAGTCAAAATAATGCTCACTCCCTTCAAATTTCTACATTTTATTAGAGAAGAAACTTGTTTAACTCCAAAAAGACACCCTTTACCTCGCTTAATATCTTACCACTTCCAGCAGGTTTGGAATTTAAAATTCGTACACAATCTTAATCCACAAAATATTCCGCTTTGTGCAAACAGTGCAATTTGTTCACTCGACCCGCTGGCATACCTCTGGCAAACTTTCCGAAATCAATTCCTGGTTATCGCAAGAATGCACGAAAATACGAAATATCAACAAATTCCAACAACGGATATGCGTGTACGTTCACATGTATAAATGTGTGTGAGCTTGTTCGAGTTGATCAAATGGAGAACACCTTTCGAAGCATTGGATGATAGAGATGAAGTAAAAATGCTGACAATAAACAAACAAACGTTGCAAGGAGCAAGGTGTATGGAAGAAAATACAGTTTGTTGTACAACAACAAGCTACAAAGTATATGCTACATGTGTATATAGTATACTTATGTACATAGCTATATCTGTATGTGTACTCAACAATATTTGATTGTGACATAACTGGCGGCAGGTCCAGACGTTGCAGCCGCAAAGCTATAAACACACGCTTTGCCACATGTTGGCTTGAGACTTTCTCGACTTTTCTCGTTTAGTAATTTTTGGAAAATTTTCAGCAGGTTTGGCAGCCACGATAAAAGAAATAATATGGAGAATGTGTGAGGTATAAGAAAGAGCCCTGGAGTTTAAGGACACGACCAGATTGCTTCACATGCGGCATATCCAGATATTTCCTTATGTGTGTCTATATAGTTTTCGCTGGTAATATTGTATGTCTGCACCTGAGTTGCTCGAGAAGATTTCACAAGCGCGCATGTGTGCACAGAGATATTTGCTCTGTTATCCATACAAATGTCTGCCAAAAATGAAATCTAGTTACCGGCTGAGTGAGCGACTAGAGTAAATATCAGATGAATGTATATTTTAAAATAAATATTTGACTGGATTTAATACTTTTTGCATAAAGTAAACGATAATATTAAAACTTTTGTACGCGGTTCTTCAAAAATCGGTTCTCCATTGGTACGTCCACTATTTACCGTTCAAAACAAGGTGAGATCGCCGAAAAGCCCTTAAGCTGAATAAAATCCAGCTGATATTTTGTTGGTTATTATTGTGAACCCACGTCACCTATTGCAAAAAGTGTCTCAATCGATTTTCACAAGTTACCCTTGAGGTGGCAAAATCATAACTAAGCAGAGGTAGTAACCACCAAATCACTATAACGTGAATCCAAAGGAACCTTCAAACCAAGCTCCCGTAGCTTTTAGCAAGTCACTAACGATTTGTGTAGACTAGGGTTGCCCTGACAAAACACATTTACTTTAATATTAGCCATAGCTGACCACTTGTTAGCGAGCTGCCCCAAACGATCCAATGTCAATGGAAAGTACAGATTTGAGATAGGAATGTGACCGTAGGAGAGAGTCTTAGCAGATGGTTCGCTGCCAATCCCACCAGACGCAAGCAAACTCTTCTTGGTCGACAATCGTTTTCGCCGGTTCACTTCAACCGTTTTCGCTTGACGTTGTCGTAAGTGATTTTTCATCACCACTTCAGAAGTGGATCGGTTTTATTGCAATACAGCAGCGAATCGATTTTTATGCGTTTGCGATAGTACAAAGCCGGAGATTCAAGTGAGTTACTAATGACAGAGCTGGATTAGAGAAAAAACTGATCGTCGGCATACTCAACAGACTTTGCAAAACGTGAAACACTTCCTGCAGGTGTCTTAGCATCGGTAGTGGAAATATTGAACATACCGTATTGAACATAGCTGTAGTGCATGAATAAATTCGGGGTTTTTGGGCTTGAGATTTTGCAAAATATTGGGATCTAGGAAATAGTTAAATATCTTAAAAATAAAAATATAAAGATTCAGTCGCTCTTGGAGTGTGTTGGAAAAAAAGAGAAAATGCATGAGTTTGTGACGCCATGAGCTAAAGGAAAAAGGTTGACAGTTGCTTAACAGCTCATTTGTTTCACCGTTTAGAGCAGTGTTTCCCAAAGTGGGCGATAACGCCCCCTTGTGGGCGCTGCAGGTGCCAAGGGGGGCGGTAAGAGACCCACAAAGAAAATGTTATTTGTAATTTTATTTAGCTAGGAGGCCTCTTAGATAACGACTACATGAGCTCTCGACTCTCAACAACAACTTGTGAACATCAACTAATATGAATTAAAAGATTGCTCAAACTCGGTTCTATATTTCTCTCCGCGTAGTTCATATATTTGTCCTATTTTATTGAATATAGAAAAAATGAAAATCATGTCAATCGGTCGCTCCGTTTCATAACGGGGCATCTCGACGGGATAAAATTTATAGAATACTGTCAAAAACGTATTGCTATTGCCATTGCCAAACTGGTTGTGGGCATTTGCTATCGTAATATAATCATTTGCGCAAAGGTGTAGGGTAGGTAGGTTCGAGCTGATGTAGCGCATGCTTTGAGCTCTTGAAAAATTTATTTTATAATTTGCGAAATGCCGTCGGGTAGGTAGCTGATGTAGCGCACGTTTTGAGCTTTTGAATTCCTTAAATATTTTATGTGGAAAATAAAAAAAGGATCTTTATCCTTTTTTACAAATATATGTATTTCTGGTGAAAATAAAAAAAGGATGAAGATCTTTGTTTTTACAAATGTATTTCTGGGAAAAATAAGATAACACGAATAGGAGACAGATCCTTTTTCTACAGATGTATTTCTAGAAAAAATAATAATTCATATTTTTATAATAATTGTGCTTAAGCTTTCCTATATAAACAATGTAATATTTATTTTATATTTATTTGTGGTTTTGCGCGCATTACTTACGCCTCCTTTACACTACTCGCGGAATTAAACGTATTTCTCAAAGCAAAACAATGTCGAAAGTAAACAAGAGGAGACGGCAATACTGTGCAGAATACATTAAATTCGGATTCATTGAAAATCCCGCAAACCCATCCTCGCCTTTGTGTCTTCTATGTCTAAAAACATTTTCGAATGAAGCAATGAAGCCTTCAACACTGCAAGATCATTTGAATAAAATGCATTCAGATAAGAGAGACAAGAATGTAGCATATTTTCAAGGCCTGGAGAAGAAGCATAATACTCAGCCAAGTGTAGCAAAACTATTTTCGGCGGCTGCTAAGCAAGATGAAGACGGACTTCGAGCTTCGTACAATATCTCTTTTTTAATTGCTCAAAAAGGCAAACCACATAACATTGGAGAAGAATTAATATTGCCAGCAATAAATGAAGTAATAACTACCGTGCTTCATAAACCGGCCGCAGATATTATCCGAAAAATTCCTTTGAGTAATAATTCTGTGCAAAGACGAATTGATGAAACGGCTGAAAACATTGAAGAATCATTGCGATCACCTGAGGAGAAGCCAATTCTCAATTCAGCTCGATGAGTCCACTTTACCAACTAATGAAGCATTGTTGTTGTCTTACGTGAGGTTTATTAAAGATGAGAAAATATGTGAAGAACTATTATTTGCTAGAAATTTAGAGACCAATACAAAAGGCGAAACCATATATGTCATCAAAGCAGTCAATAAAATCCGCAACAGCTCTTTGAATGATAGATTATTTCATCAGCTTTGTGTTACTAATGACGAGGATTTCAATCGTTTGTTATTTCATACTGAAGTTCCTTGGCTATCAAGAGGCAATTGTCTGACTCGATTCTAAAACCTGTTTGACTCTGTTATACTCGTAGAGTTCTTGGAAACTAAACATACAGAATTTCAAGACAAGCTCATAACATCAAAGAATGATATAGCTTACATGATAGACCTGTATAAATTGTTCAACGACATGAATCTCCAACTGCAAGGCAATAAACTAAATATAATTAAAGCAAAAAACGTTGTTGCTGCTTTCGCAGCCAAACTGCTTCTACACAAAAAGAATCTGGGCAGACGTGTGTTTCACAATTTTCCGAATTTAGCAGTATCATGCAGTAACGACGAATTGTTTGCCTACTGCCAACATTTGTAAAACCTCCACATTGACTTCACCGAACTATACCAGGACATTTTGAACTTGGAAATACCAAACTGGATGTTGGATCCGTTTTCAAATGTCAACACAGCAATGTCACCTCAGCTGGAAGAAGAACTTATAGAATTGACAACAAACAAGGAAATAAAAATCAAGTTCAAAAATGGTTAGCAAGAATTTTGGCTACAAAAAACCGATCTCGCAATTGTACCCTGGATTGTGGTCGATCGTTCAACGATTCGTGATAGCATTCCTATCGTCATATTTGTGTGAACGTGGATTTAGTGCTGTGACAACACTGTTTACTGAAAATAGAAATCGCTTGCTTGTTACCGAACGTGGCGACTTGCGACTGTTCTTGAGTAAATTGGAACCTGATATTAACAAACTTATTAAACAGCATCAGATTCATCCTTCACATTAGTTTTTATATATGGATCGATTATTTTAGTTTTATTTCTAATAAAAGATTCTCTGTTTTAATACTATAAAGTTGTGTTTCAATCATCATTCTTATTGGCAGGTGGAGCCCGTAAGAGTTAACTAGAGACCTAAGCGCCGTTGTATGTTACCTACTGCGCTCAGGTTTCAAGTTGCTGGTTATAGTAAAAGTTTCGTTTAGAATTCTCCGTTAATATACATATATGGGTCACAATAATTAATTTGAAGTTATAGTGGTTTTTGAATAGGTGAAAAATGGGGGCGCCAAAAAAATATTTATTCTCAAAGTGGGCGGTAGACAAAATAAGTTTGGGAATCACTGCCTTAGAG
>CM050325.1:80412802-80495450 GCA_027475135.1 Bactrocera correcta | reverse complement strand
AGAGTATTTGTGAAAAAAAGAACGAAACGATTTCTGGTGTATTTGTACTCGTTAAGCGGTGACATAGTTAGTTAAGTTTGAGGACTGACCGTCACGTCAATATGTCGGCGTAACGCGACAATTTGTATGACATTTGTAATTTTTGGGATTTGATTTTTTGCTATTGTTGTAGTTGTTAAATATCATTTTTATGCCGATGATAGTCACAGCAATCATCGAAATATGTCATTTGTGTGGTGGAACGAGAGAGATAGAGAGAGAGAGGAGGGAAAGAGTAGTGCCATAAAAGTGAATGTGTAAATATGTGGTGGCACAGTGGAAGTTCAAGTGGCCTTGAAGTGTGTAAATGATACTTTCGAGTAGCTGAAAAATTGCGCTGTAAAGCAGTGTCTTGACGTTGTCAGCATTTTCAACATCACTTTTTCACAATATTAAATTTCAAAATAACTTTTTCGTACTTATCCACTGCTCTTCTACAAAATTACTTATGCGAGTATATGAGAAGCACATATGAACATACATATGTATGTAAATATATAGAATTTCCATAGTAAATATATAAGGGGACGTACGCTTAGTTGCAACATGAAGCAATCTAGGTGGATGCCTTGAGATGCGCCGGCAAATGTTTTAGCATAGAAGTTACTACTAGCTTGATGTGCGTGCTTGGAGCAAAGCTTGAAAGAACACAAAAATACACATTAGTGTGGCAACTAAATGTGAAGAGAAAAATTTGGTTATGATAACGGAAACAAGTTTCAATTTGTTAAGTCTTTATGAATTATGCATCTAAACTAGACTTTATAGACAAAGCTGATCCTAAAATACTATGCAATATGGCAAAATCTTTAATCCAAATAGCTATGTATTGCTCCAAGTGCCATCGCTGGAGAAAATGGCGCCAAATAGTTTTTATTTTCATTTTTCAGAACCACCTTAATACAAAAAAGTATATATCTTATATACACTTAAAGTCTATTCCTTTAGATGTTAACGCTGCCAATTTTTTTATTTATTTTTTAAGAACCACCCTAATACAAAAATAAATTATGTATATACGGTACATTTGGCAGTTGTGGCGTAGCTTTAGTAGATGACACTGAAAAAAATATTTATTCGATTTATTGTACACCACCCTAATACACAAATGTAAACACCGACATGTACACATACGCAAATTTCCAAAATTTTAATTTCCAAAAAAAAAAATTAAGAACCACCCTAATACCAAAAATATGATTATCTAATATAAATCTCAATCATGTCATGGCTTCAGTTGTAGACACTGAAAAAATATTATATAATATTTAAATTTTAGGGAACACCTTAATAGAAAAATAAAGTAGTTTATGTGATACATTCCTCAATCATTTCATAGTTTTTGAATATCACACTGAAAACAGTATTTATTTGATTTTTTAAGAACCACCCTAATAGACAAATATAAGCACCCGGCTGCGTATCTTTAGGCAATTCTAATATTTTTTATATCTTAGATGATGTAATGGCGGATTTTATAAAGGAAATACCGATAGCTTAGTTTCTATATATTTTTTTTAGAGCACTGGGAGTCATAAGCTCTGAAAGTACTCTATGTATCTTTCGCCAGTTGCCTTTATCCTTTAAACATCCCAAGTCAATATCATCTTTCATGCATATGACATGATCTAACCAGCATATTGTGTGATTTTTATGCGCTGAACAGTTCGCGTTCGGATTTCCCCAAAGACCATGCGGAAAACAGCTCTTTCCATTGCTGCAAGTGCTTTCTCATCTCGGCTTCTCGTTGTCCATGTTTCTGTGCTGATCTCAAAGTAGCACGAGTTTTTCTGTGCTAAATCTCTAGTCTTAGATTGTTGTTAGTATTTATACTGGTTCCGCGACTGAAAAAGTCCTTTCCTTTTTTAATAGCCACCAGCATTTACGTAGTTCCGACCGTTTCTCTTTGTTGGCTGGAAAGGACGGCGTTGTTAAGGCCTTTCATATCAATGTAATCTGTGTGCTATAGTAGCATTGTCCTTTTCGGATTGATGATCCAGAATTGATGGCGGTGTCCTCCGTCATTCTTCATAACCGTACGAGTTTCCCAGGGATCCTTAAAAACCCATCACCCATATTCAACTATTCAACGCATAATTGCCAGATTCCAAAATTCTTATAATAATCGGTTCAACCTCGTTCTGCAAAGATGAGCCTCTCAGATGAAAAAACGGTGAATTTAGCGGTTGGATTTCTCTATACGTCCGTATAAGATTGTGTTGGTACAAGAACTAAAGTCAACAGACCAGTTGAAACGTCTTAGCTTTGCCGATTTGGCGCTGGAAATTATCTTCTCAGATGTGGCCCATTTCTGGGTCAAAGGCCATGGACCGTTTGATGAGGATTGTGGTACGATAACATCATCAGGTCTTATTTATTTCGAAATGCCGTAGCAAGCGTTATAACACGATGTTGACCAACTTTTTTCCGGAATTTGTTTGAATTGGCGCGGACGATCTCTATTTCCAATAAGACGGTGCGCCGTCTCATGTTTCACACATTGCGTACAAAGTTTGGCGACTCGTTAATTTCGAGAAATGGCACGGTGAAATGGCCGTCAAGGTCATTCGATTTAACGCGTCTAGATTTTTTTTCTCTGGAAGCATGTTAAATCAAACCAATCAACCAACAACGTTTGAGGGGCTCGAAGAAAACATTAACTTAAACGGGTAGTAATAGACAAATGGAGCCATGGTGGTAATTTGAGCCTTATTTTGTTCAAAGCTCTTAATAAAAAAACGGAACCGATTCTGATCAAATTTGAGTGTTTTATTTAATTTTAACATCAAATTCTTGTTGATAGACCCTTTAAACTATATTCTATATAATACTCTACATACTCTTAAATATAAATGTGTTAATTTCTTTTTACATAAATTTATCACGCATAAATTTGCTGGAGACTCAATGTCTACAACTGATTTAAATACCAATCAACTATTTATAGGGTGTGCTTTTAGAGATATACCCCTACCGGGGGTTTAAAGGATGCATAGAAATTTTGTTCCAAATCAACTATATACTTCTCTTTACAATTAGACTCAACAGGCTTTCAAACACTCAAACAAGTTAGAGGGTCGTCTCAGTGTGACCCTCCGAAAAATCACTGATTGTCGCGATTTTTTTAAATTTTGTTAAAATGGCGGCGGTTTGAAAAAAATATCGAATTTGAACTTTTTTTGAGAGTTTTTCGTAGAAAAAAAATAGGAAGATTAAAAAAAAATTTCTTTCATAGCACAATAGCGAATGACGTTAAAAATGTTTTTCTCCAAAAAGGAACCAGATAACTTCCAAATTCTTCCTTTAAGAGTGAAAACCATTTCGAAAACCACCAATTTTGAGAAAAACGCGTTTAAAGATTGGAGACGCTATGTTCCACCAGCATGATCCAGATGTGTGGATTTGATCTTCTTCTGAACCTTTTGAAGCTTTAAAAAAAACCTAAAGCTTTATAAGCGTATCCTGTAGAGACTATCGCAAAAGACTATCCGATTTTAAAACTTTTCACGAATAATTTCCTATAATGTAAGACGGATAGCGCGGACTGCTATAGGACAGTAACTACCGGGTCTTTATTCTGAAAACATATAAGTTGTTACAGAAAGAGACGGTGAAATTTATTTTAAGGATAAAATAGCCTAGCCTGCTAGGTTTAAGATTGATCTCTTTAAGACAGATATGGTAAAGGTCTGAAGGGAGGGCTTAAAAAATTTACCTGATAAAACATAACGATTTCTTCGAAAATTCAATGCTTGAAATGGCTCCAGTATATCTGAACAACAAGCCATGAAACGGACGAAAATTTGGTTAACTGAATAATATTAATAAATTCGTTTAACAATTAGAACTTTTGGTCATGATATTTGACTTTATTAGACTACGTTTTATCGGAGTATGGCAAAGGAAATGTTAATGAAAGAGTTGAAAGCTCTATATGGAGCATAATTGGCGCGTTAAAGTAAACGAAGTGGTGCAAAATTTTACCGAGGAAATGGTCTTTCGAAGACACAGTTCCGAGAAGATGTTGATCATATGGTCGAGATTAATATCAAACACAGAGTGAATTAAAGCTTTTTAACTAAGACAACCAAAATATCGGCAGTTATTTAATTATTGCGTGTTTCATTTGAAACAAATTTCATTTACCCAAAACAGCACCCCTTAAGTTTACCCACACATACTTATATACGTTCATGAATATTTAAATTTTTAAATTTTTTTTATGCGTTTTTGTTCATTCTTTTTTTATTCCAATGTGTATTTTTGTATGTGTGCTGGCTCATTCACACCTAAGGACACCACAGAAGACACTCGCATTCGCCATTCATTCAACGAACATTTATTTATTGCATTTAATAAAAATTTATATTGACATCATTTAAAAGCATATTTTACCCAATTGATTAATTTGATTGCCTAGCATTTTGCATGCGCAATGGCAGCACCATTTGGCGGACAGACCGGCAAAAGCCAAGCAGCCAACGGACCAGCGAGCAATCGAGCAGACGAGCAGAGCGATGGGAGCCGCTGGAATTGGGAGGAATTTTGCTAAAAGAAATTGTCATTGATTTTTGTTTGGGGCAAAATATGAGCAACGGTGGGGAGTATGATAGAGGCTTTGCAAAAAATATATGATAATAAATGTGCTAGTAAGAAGAGGAAGACAAGGCAATAATTTGCTTGAAAGTTTTTGATTGCCAAAATGGGTGTGGGTTGTTAGTGGTTGTTAGAGGCGAGCAAGGTCTGCGATTTTTTTTCCATTTATTATTAAATTATTTTATGCACATACACACATACATATATGGACATGAAGGTAGCTTGTAGCAACACAAGTATGCTGGTATTTTATTATGATTTTCCGGTAGTTTTGTGACGTTTGTTGTCATGCGAATGTCCAATTAATGGCAGCGATTAAATTCAATTTACTTTAATTGGTATCGAAAAAGGCAAAATACAAAAGAAATTAATAATATACGCGCGCATACACCTACACATACGCAAACACACACCGAAAATTATATTATTTCAACGCCAGCGGATGTTTAACCAAACCCTAAATGCAGCAGAAGAGGCGAAATGTTAAAATAAAAACAAAAAATACAAAAAACCAAGCAGAACCAATGAAATAAAATGGAAAAATCGGAAAATGAAATTTGCTGCCCGAAGAGCGATCAATAATGTAAATGAAGCGTGAAATGTTAAGGGGCTCTCCCTGTGTCATTAAAAAAGTGTATAACAGTAAAACAATGACAAAAAACGAGTATGGTACAGTGGGTGGCCAAAGAAGTAGTACGAAGTAGATGTGAAACAGTAGGGTGCCGCTAAATGTTGTTGGAAAAGCAAAGATTTTAAGTTAACTTAAATCGGCTTATGCTCTTAAGTAGGATTCGTATAAGTTATTCGAGACTCGACAGTGTTTTTTTTTATCGTAAGCAACAGTTTGTCATCTAAGTCTTCAAGAATAAAGGGAAATACAACACCCTTTTTCATTACTGACTGAGGCATTTCACTTATAGTAACGGGTTTTTCAATAGGGACGCTACAAATAAAGGCTGATAGGGATATCAAACGACGCCATATTTTTCCCCGCTCTTTCAATATTTCCCTTCAGTACGGTTTGGCATTTCATCATGAAAAGATACACGATTCAACAAGGAGTCGAAATTATTAAAATTTTCCATCGAAATTCTGAGTCATAATCATCTTGTCAAAACAATACTTGAGTGTCTAGTCGAAAAATTTGAATCCAAAGGCACAGTACAAAATCTTCCCGTGATCAGAGAGATCAGAACAATACTTGAGCGTCTAGTCGAAAAATTTGAGTCCACAGGCACAGTACAAAATATTCCCGGGATCAGAGAGATCAGAACAATACTTAAGAGTCTAGTCGAAAAATTTGAATCCACAGGCACAGTACAAAATGTTCCTGTGCCAGTAAGACAGAGAAGTGCCCATGTAGTGTCGATAACATTGTTGACGCTATCGCACCAATTGGGAAAGACCCAAATCAGTCTCTCACACGTCGTTCTCAAGCGTTGTTGTGGCGAATTTTGCGTCATTGGGCTCTACTTCTTCCGAGATGATTAAGACCGGCACGTAAATATCATCAGATTAGATACTTGTATCAGAATGGAGAGTCTAAAGGTGTCAATGTGTAAAGGTTAGGATATGTTAGGTTAGTTTGGTAGCCTAATAAGTCATAGATACACAAGTTTTAGTTCTTAGCGTGATCCGTTAAATTTCTAGTTACTCATATCGTGAGTCCCCAGATGATCAAAGCGTACCCTTGCCAATACGGGACTAGTACACAAAAAATCCTAAATTGTTTTCATGTTGCCTCGCGCATAACATTTTCCGCAGTCTTCTCGTTCTGTCAGCCCCATTCAACAGGCGTGTGCCGTCACCAGACAGTGGCATATGAATGTTCCGATCATATTCCTACAGTCCCTTTTATCGATTGCCAACAGAAATTAAGAGTACTTCCGAACAACCGTTTTACACTTGAATTTTGGAGTCTTGCAACCACTTGGCTCTTTCCAACGTGTTTTGATTTTCCTTACCAAGCTGCTGCCCAGACCGTACAGACCGGCTCTCAATATTCCATTGTTGATAACATTTTCGAGTTTCAGCCGCCAATGGGTAGAACTACAAGCCAGCTTTTAGATCGAATATTGATCTAATTGAATCAAAAACTATATAAACGTAATCGATTTATATGAAAAATTGATCCGAACTGAAATTGAAAAGATGTTAACTATACGAAAAGCTTTATTTAGGACGGTCTCGTGTTCGAAAGCCGCTTCCAAGTTCCTTTTTTTTAACTTAAATCGGTTTCGACTTAAAAGAGATTAAAAATTGCCAAAGAAGGACTTTTTAAACGATTATATCATCACAAACAATATTGGAATACCTTTGGGTAACATCTTGTGTTTGGTTATGAATTCATGTGACATGAGAAAGTGTATTGCTTAACCTACAACGGATGAAAGCCGAAACCCAAATTCGGAAAATCATAAATAAGCAAATTGAAATATATTATTTGGACAATATCAATCAACGGCGAGACGAACAGAAATTAAAAACCACTAACCAGAAGGCGGCCAGCAGACGGGCGTAGGCGTAGGTGTAGGCGTAGGTATAGGCGTAGGCATTGGTTAATCTTGGCTTACTGTCGTTAGAGAGAAAAAAAATCATTTTTTTTTTTTTAACAATTAAAAGAATGACAAGCCACAGAAAACAATTGGAGCGCATTGAATGTGAGGGCACACTTCCGCTTAGGGCACATCTGGGACTGCCAATGTCTAGCCTACTGTCTAACAGTCTACAAAGCTTTTTATCTGGTTCACTGGCTCAGCGACGCTTCGAATAAAATGGCCTACTGCCACTGCTGTTGAGCTAAATATTTATGGCAATCGCTTTGAATACATAATGCGCACCTTTGACGTGGCGGGGGGTTGAGGTGTCCGCACCCGGCTGTGCCGAACCATATCGATCGGATGTGACGAAGCCAATCAAATCAATCACTCAAATAGTCATACAAATGGAAAACTTATGACTAAAATGTATAATACGTATAGCTATTTAGAATGGCGTTGCCAGTGAAGCAGGGCTAAATTGAAGAAATCATTGCAATCGTAGTGGCCCAATATGGATAAAACTTCTTAAATTCCAGCACAGCAACAGTAGTACGCGCATTTTACAAACAGAAACATGCATAAATATGTATGTAAGTATTTGTACAGTTGCTGAAATAAGTATTCGGAAGAGCTTGTAAAATTTTAGGTGACGAATTTTGACGTGGAACTCAATCCAAACAAAATTGAGATTAGAAAAAACTATTAAAGTCGCTTCTCCTAAAAAAAGAATTTTATAAGACTACTTGTGCTCTAATGATATATGCTTAGGACAAAGAGGAAGCGAGGCTTTCCAAAAGTCTCAATGCAGTGTTTTTTATAAGAATCCCTGAAGAGCGCCAGGTTCATTAGTGTTGCTGATGTCTAACTTCGCAGCCAAAGTAAGATATATAGTAAAGAAAAAACTTCCTAATCGGCTAAGCCTGAGATAGGTTTGTAAAAAAAACAATCAGGCTAACTATTTTGCTCCACCGAGAAAACTATTGGGAACTAAAGCTGAAAATTAATAAAAAAAAAACTGGTTCAATACAGGAAATTTGGGTGACTTTGGGTACTTTTTTGCCTGATAAGACTCACTAGAAACAAATAAAATGTGTTTAAGAAGCTCGACATTCAGGCTAGTGGGTACTGTAGAGAGGTTCTGATCCCTAGGTACCTATGTAAAAGATTGTAAATAGTATTGCATTGAAAGCTGCCTTGCATTTTTCCCCACTGTATTATACCTATTCAGTAGTACCTCTGAATGAAGATCCAGGATCCGCAAGTATAATGAAATTCTATGAAGTAAATGATGTAGAATCCTTAGCCCATTTGCAATTTTTGAGCCCATGGACTAAATCATATAACAAAAAATATCCGGTAATACCTCTGGGTGAAGATCCAGGGTCTACTACATAAAAGCAAGACAATATTTTAGTAAATAATGTAGAATCCTTGAGTCATTCGCAATTTTCGTCTGGGTCTGAGATTCCAGATGTGTGGGTGGGATCTACTTTTGGTCCTTCGAAGCTAAAAAAAACCTAAAGTTGATAAGTCTGTAGAGACTATCGCTAAAAACTGTACGACTTTCTAATTTGCGGGAATATTGTCTGGAATGTAAGCCGGATAGTACTTATCAGACTGCCATAGGACAGTGACTACCAGGTCTTTCGTCTGAAAACATATAAGTTGTTGGATAAAGAGAGGGTGACATTTTTGATACATAAATTGGCTTACACTGTTGCTGCTAGGTACCAAGATTGAGCTTTCAAGACAGATATGGTAAAGGACCGACGTTTTGGCTCATTTACCAGATAAACTATTATGATTTGGAATATGTAATATACGGACTGAGATCTTTTTTTAGCATCTGTCGACATTGCGCAACGAGGGAAACTTTAAGTAAAAGACAAGTGAATGAAAAAGGCTAAATACGTCTTATCTCTTTAAACCAAAGGACATCCAATTTAAATATGCGGTCTTAAGACACGCTGTGTGAAAAGACCACTAGACAATTTAGGGGAAGATTCCTATATTTGTGACAGAAATTGACACTAGAGGAAGACAATTTAGGGCAAGATTCCTACATTTGTGATAGAAATTGTGCAGCCGACTGTATTTTTCACTAATCTTAGTACCGGCTAAAGCCTAAAGTCGCACATATTAATAGTGTTGCGAATCGTTAGTCTGGGCGTTTACGTAGCCTAGCTTGAGCCGCACACATAAAAACAACGCGCTTGAATGAGTGAGCGGTGGCGACACATTGCCTCTTTGGATTAGGCAACACTGGCAATGAGTAACAAATACAAATATTCTTCGTCGTCGTCTCTGCTATTGCTATAATCTAGCGCTTGCGGTTGGCTGTCGCCGCCGTTTGCCGATTTTGTCGTTTTCAACTCCTTAATAGGAAGTTTCATGGCATACATGTTTGACGTACACGAGCAATGGATTCTCACGATTGCTTGCCACACACAACCGCCGGCTCCAGCTCTAGCTCCAGCGCCAACAACTAGTTACAACAATTTCGTATATATTATAAACAATTAATACAATAAAATAAATAAACATTTTTTTAATGCGCAAATGCCGTTTGCCAGCAACAAAAACAATAATCAAAGCAACAACAAAGCCAGTTGTCGACGAAAACGAAATGACACGAGATAAATGTGTTTTCATTGGATTTTTCCTTATTTAAGATTTGTTGTAGGTGAGCGAACACAACAACAACAGCGACAATCACTTCAAATTACTTGCTAATTCAGATTTCCTTTTGTCGAAGACGTCGTTGACAACATCCTTGACTTAGTTTCGTGCGCGTGCGCAATGAAACTATAATGACACAGTGAAGTTGACGCGTAGTTCCGAGTGCTTTTGGAATGGAATATGTTGCGAAGGCATTACAAAGTGACTACAGAATAAGAACTTGAAGAAAGACTGAATGTTATTATTTGTTGTTATTCAATTTTTTTCGTTTCGTTATGTTACGATTTTTCTTTGAATAGTTGAGAGTTCTAACCGAGTAACGATCAACTTAGAAGCAAGTAACTGTGATAGTTAATAACAGACGGTACCCGTAAATTATATTGAACATTTCGGGAGATTGTTATTGGCTCTTTAAGGCGTCATGGGTTTATTAGCTTAGAAGTAGTACCTTCTTCACGAGAATTTGGGGTCGAACTGTATGCAAAAGTTAATCCGATGCGCATATTATTCACGTTCTTTTCAAATCTTGACAAAGCCATTAATCCATCTAATTCACATTTTGTCAACTATTCTCACCAATCAAGCATACTCTTGGCAAATCCTTCTAGACCTGCTGATCTTTAGTAATGCCAGATGGAGGTCTTGTTTAATTTAAGGTGAAGTATTGTTCATATAGAACGTCAACTTGATATCTAATTTTGATACTTAATCTTGTCACTTAAGCACGAAGCTCTTAAATATTTCAGGCAAGTCCTATATAAGGTTGAACAGAAGCATAGAACCTGTTGCAGCGACTTTCTCATACCTACTTCCCTGCATTTTCTGCGTTTATCAACGTTACCTATGTCCATCCGACTCGGCCAGTAGACTGCGACCTGTCTTTAGACCAACAACCAACTTGCAGTCCTTTCGAGACCATGTGAGTAAAAATCATGCGTTTCTTCGGAGCTGCATGTTCTTAAAACATTTCTTCTCACCCCAATCTATCTGTCAGCTCTTTTGGTATTGCCTGTGTTGGTTCGGGAACTGGACGGATGACACTCTTGGCAATCCCACCACCAATTCCGTTTCCCGGCATTCCTTTATGGTCCGGAACCCAGTATATAAGCAGCCGTTTTCTGGTTGTAGCTAAAAAGGTTCTGAAAGTAGAATTCAGTCGTTAACCGACTATAAAAGATTTTGAAATAATTTTTGACAATGTTACGACTTTCTAACTTTCTAAGGTTAAGTACCCAATGAGTAGATAACACACTAAAAAGGAGGGTGTGACGATTTTAAGTACGAAGATCCTTACAGATCTATTATGATGTGAAGAGCTCTGGTTATTTCCCATCGGATTGATGCAATGACATTTGGCATTGGACAGCCTTTTGACCTAAAATTGTACCGTAAAGGAAAGCTAAGACTCTTAACACCTCTTTCAAAATTCTAAACATATCTTGGTAGATATTTTGGCTTTGAGATGTCACCATCAGACTCAAATTTAAGGATCTTAACTATTTGCAAAAATAACGTCGATCTGAGAGGAAACGGACAATGAGCCAAAAACAGAACCCATCTCAGTCATCTTCCTACTAATTCCAGCCTTGTCTGTCTGTAGTTTTTACCTGTTAGCGAAACTCTAAGACTCAGTTTGGTTAAGGTCAGAATGGTCTTCTTTCAACAAGATCAGTTGAGTTATGTACGAAATTCAATTCATGCTGAGTATTATTTCCGAACAAAATGACCAAATTTTATAAAAAGAATGCAATAAACGATAGAAAATTGAAAGCAAATAAATAACGAATCAGTAATCTCGTTCATTTCAGATCTCCCCCACAAATTCATCAGTGCCAAAATCATAATGCACGATTATACGCCATTACTAGGCGGCAGCCAGCGCGCTGTGGACGATGGTAAATGCAGTAAAACGGGTAGCCGCAAGGAGAAATATGCGCTGCGTGAGCGCCAAAAGCGGCGGCTTGGTCTGGCGAGTGTGGTCGAAATGCCGAAACGTTCAAACCACAGAGGTAAGCTATGAACTGAATAGTACGCCGCCGCGTACATACTCGTAGCTCTTCCGAAATGCTAAATCTCTATATTTTTGTATGCATTTTTGTACATTGCAGATGATATGGAAACGGCCACAGGACCGCAGCGTACACCAAGCAGCACAGCATCCAAATCGAAAGCGCCGCCGCTCAGCAAATATCGACGGAAAACCGCTAATGCGCGCGAACGCACACGCATGCGTGAAATCAATACCGCATTCGAGAATTTGCGGCATTGTGTGCCGCCGAGCATAGCAGTCGAAGAGGCAGGACCGACCAATGAGAAACTAACGAAAATCACAACATTGCGTTTAGCCATGAAGTATATCGGTTTGCTGACGGAGGTGCTACATAATCCCGACTTTAAAGGTGAATTGCCGTTAGACTTTTTATGTGCCACTGAGGAGCCAGTCATAAATCAGCCCACGACCGTAATGCCAACTATGAAAATGGTGCCCGAAATTGCTGTTACAGCAACAAAGAGCAACAAGGCAACAAATAAGGCGACAGCAGCTCACAAAACGAAAATTGCGGCGCTGCCGAAGGCGCCAAAACGTTTGGGCAAGCGTAAAAAGAAAGATGTGAAATCCGCACCTGCCACACAGCCCAGTAAACGTAATACGAAGTCGACGCAGTGTCGTATACCAACGCAATCAAGCAACACATCCTCGTCCATTTCCTCCTCATCATTTGTTACCTGCAGTGGTGATTCGCTCTCATCACACTCATCGAGCTTCCTCGATAACATGACCAGTCCAAGTTATTCCAGTAGTTTTGTGCCTGCTATGTCTGAACTTAATAGTCTAACACTCGAGTCGGATGGCGAGTCGCTTCATCTTTCGGATCCTTGCAATAGCCCTTTGCAAGATAAATACGATAGACTCTTTGGCACTGGCGCTTTGAATACCCGCACGTCGGCGGATCAAACAATTTTAGGTGATATCGATACGCCGCTAGAGTTGAGCTTACAATTCCTTGGCACAACACCTAGTTCACTGGACTTCTCTATGGAGCAACCGCCCACGACATGCATTAGTCCGCTTGTGGCTTTGGACTCATTCAATCCATTTAGCGATTTTCTGCATGAATATCCGGAACAGGCATCATTAGACCTATTTCTGACATAACACTACCGAGTTCGGTGTAAACTATATCTTAACTTTTACTAGTATCTAACTTAGTTTGAATTTGCTTCTATTGCTCGTGTGAGCTTTATCACTATCATTTCACGTGGCCATCACTAGTATTTCACATTATTTCTCTTACGTTTTAATTTAATACTCGTTAATTATGTTAATTAAAAAAATATATAAATATATAAATATATATATATGATGCATTTAATCGAACTGTACTGAGAGAATGCGTGTCAAACTTACATACTTACTCGAATAACAAATGATCTGTAATAATGCATTACTCTTACGTCCCTATTTTATGGAGTTGACTGTACTTTTTAACTATTTTTTATATTTTTTATGCTTTTTATGAAATTAAGCTAACACTTTGAGATTGTTTTTGTATAACTAGAGACGAGTTTTTTTATTGTAAACATTTTACTATGAAAATATTTTTTTTTTTTTTTTGTTATTAACAAAATATTCTCAATAATTGTTGATTTTTTATTAATTATGTATACACAATATATTAAAGCAGACAAAAACTGTCGCAATGTTTTAACACAAATACTAAAGTTTCAATAACAAATAAATGCAACAAAAAGACAACAACAAGAAGTTTGTGGACTTTTCATTAGTAAAGAGTGATCCATTTCAAGGTTCCATAATTTTTTAAAAAAGAAAAATAAAAACTTCAAATTTAATGTGGAATGTTCATTGGAAGGAAAATTCTTTGGAAATTATTTTTTGAAGATTATCTCTTTCAAATGTTGGCCGCGGCTACGTCTCAGATGAACCATCCGCTGTGTCCAATTTTTGATGACTCGTTTGAGCATTTCGGCTGGTAACTCTGTTACGCGTGACGCATTGCACCAAAACCTGAATCGAAGAGGCATTTTCCGCGTGGACTTTAGCCTTTACGTATCTCCACAGGAAAAGGTCTAGTTTAAAAATAAGATACATTCGAATGCGACTTTCTCAGCAACATTTGCAGCGTTTTAAAAAGTATAAAGTGAATTTTGTGCGTCGATTCATCACTATGGATGAGACTTGGGTCTATCACCCAGATCCTGAATTCAAGCAAGAGACTAAAGAGTGGTGTGAACCAGGTTGTGCGACTTCGAAACGAGTTCCTGTCCATCAGTTTTTTGGGATGCGAGAGAAATTTTGTTTGTGGATTACTTTCAAATCTTTTGGACTAGGTGAAAAAATATCCGGTTTGCAGAAGATAAAAATGCTTTTTTATCAGAACAATGCACCGTGTCTCAAAAGCATTTTGACAATGATTAAAATCCAAGAATTAAAGTTCGAATTGTTGGGTTATCCACCGTATTCACCCAAATTTGGCTCCCAGCGACTTCTATTAGTTTTCAAAAATCAAAGATGTATGCGTGGCAAGCGTTTGTCATCAAATGAAGAGGTCATAACGGCTGTTGAAGCGTATTTTGCAGACGTTCCTGATTCTCACTTCAGGGATGGAATCCACAGATTGAAGGATCGTTGGAGCAAGTGTATTATTGTTCAGGGAGATTATACTGAATAATAAAGTGTATTTTGAATCATAAAATTGTGTTTTTGTATCAAACGACAAAACTTATTGAACAAATATCTACAAGTAGCCAGCGGCATATGTATATATTCCCTATTTCTCTGAGTCTAATTGTTGACCTTTCTGACTTGTTCATCTGCTTCACAGTTACCAGGAATATCGCAAAGTTTTGGAACCAATTGCAGGTTTATCGTGAAAAAGAATATTAGATTGAGTAAGTTATCAAGACAGTATATCAATATATTTGAAGAAATGCTAACAGATTTTGGGGATTTCAAGGCGCTTGGCTATCTGTATACACTATATGAATATATTCCATATTGTGAGCACACTTGTTGCAAAAAAGAAGGTTTTTTTAATTGCTTTGATATCCTTTTGGATCACTGCAGTGATCTGGTAGACAAACGGTGATTTTGGTATCTAATTTTGATAAAAAGAAATACACCACCTCCGACTCTATTACCTATCTTGGACCCATCCGTTCCTGTCTACCTCGCCCCATTCCACCTCTTCTCCGAGGGGGAAGGCAATATTGGGGAATTTATGTTTAATTCTGAAAGATCAAGAAAATTCATGGTATTGGGTAGAAACGGGAACTTACTATCTTAGAGTTCCTTACATAACAAGTCTGTAAATTACGTTTGCTGCCTGACTTGGCGTTGTTCTTCGCTGATGCATGTACTAGCTACTCTTTGAATGGATTTCATACGTCTTACTGCATATTTCTTGTCCATTATTGGGCACCATACCAATATACTGTGTGTCTTAATCCGAATAATACTAGCAAGACAGAGTTAGCTAGCATTTAAGCTTAGTCCGCCCGATACGGCCCTTCGATTTAGCTATGTTGTTTAATATTGATAGATATAAAAACTACTCACATTTGAACAAAATTTTAATTTTGGTTATAACTAAGGTGAAAATAATGCATTGAAAATTAATGAATTAACATTTGAATTATTTTTTTAGGAAACCAAAACATCATAATTAAAAATTTTTAATCCAAACACTGGAATGAACAAAAAACAGATTCTTCTTTACTGGCGTAGACACCGCTTACGCGATTTTAGACGAGTTAAGAACAGCAAAAAAAACAGATTAATTCCCAAAAATTGGTTTAAAAAAAATTCTACAATTTTGGTTAACTTTTTAATAAATTATCAAGGATATAAATATATGCAAGGCTTTTCAAAAATAATGCTTACAACAAGGGTTTGAGCAATAATAGACATATGTATCATATAATCACATAACATATAATGATATTACATAGTATACACAATACAAACATGATAGCGATGATAACATGTAATAAATAACAGTTTGGACCGACTTACCTGTACTTGTTGTAACTTTAGCTCTTCCGATTGTTGCTAAACTCACAGCATTTCCCCAGTTGCATATCATTCAATATTTTTTTTTTTTTCTCACAAGCAGAGTCTTCACCGCACGAAGACGATTTAATATGACGATATATTTACCAGTAAACACAGATATTATTATTTTTAATGATTTTTGAAGTAACTGAATTTGATCTGGTGAATTTATCATTAGTTTCTTACACGAAAGGCCTCCCCCGCACGAAGGCACTATTCATTTTCCACCTATTTATAAATTAAAGGTTAACGAACCATTCTTTCTGACACTATTTAAAATGAAAATTAGTTATAGGAAGTGCCTTCCCGCACAAAGGCTGAGTTACTATTTACAAAAACACACATTTTTAGAGTTTTTATTATTTTTCTTTTAGCTTTTTGTTAATTTCAATGCATTACAATAATCGAATTTACATCTGCTAAACATTACAGGTATAATTCACAAATAGTTTCCAAAGCCACATGGCACGAAGTCACTCAGTTTAGTCTTCCAAATTACAGGTATCCAATTTATATAAGGGAAAGCACTAACGCGCGACAGATTTTGAATGAAATCAATAATTCAATACTATTTTCCTATTGAAGTCATCTCATTCCAGTACTGTACATCACCTTATATACATACACCCGATACGTAAGTACATTCGAGACTCTCGCTAAAATGATTGCAGATGAACGCTGATAAAATGCACAACCGGCACCATTGTTTTATTGGCTACAACTAGCACTTAATGCAAATAAGAATGCAAATCCTGAATAACATGTTCAGTTACCTTCCTAATACACAGTATCCAATAGCCGGAAGGAGTTTTTAACGTTTGGTTGAAATGCTATTGAGCGGCTTCCTCAACCAAAGCCAAACATGAGTATAGTCAACATATACAACTCATCACATTATTTTTGCTTTTATGTGCACTAATACATTCTTTTTCACTATATTCAACCAAAAAACTCTCAGTATAGTTCAAAATCAAATTAATTGCACTTTTTCACTCGCGATGAAATTTAAAAGACTTTTAGCAGCCGGTTCTGACAGGAAACGGCATATTTGGCGCACAGCTACAGGGCTGCATGTAAAACTAAAAAATACTGCTGAAATATTTCAGGAATATTTTTTATATAAAAAGAAATTATTTGATGTTACGTTATGCAAATCCTTAAAGATTTCATTTATTTTCCTAAAATAAGAGCGTTTAATTTACCAACGAAATTTTTTAAGCTTTTAATTTTGTTTTTGCTTAAACATTTCTTGTATTCGTTATTAAAGTGGCAACACAATATTTTGTTTACCGCGTCACAAAACCGGCAACGCTGCGCACATCAGCTGTTTCGATTTTTTACACAATGCGGTTGCATGAATAAAAAAAACTGCAAATTGTTTGACATTAAGTGAATAATATTAAGCCGTAAGTTACAAGTGAAATTTGTGCTCCAATAGAAGATTCATACAGTCATTATGGATATCGACAATACTCTACTGCTGCCGAATAGCGAGCACAAATCTGATATAAAGACACCATTTCTGATTGGTGTGGCTGGTGGAACTGCCAGTGGAAAAGTAAGTATAGCTAAGGAGCTGTTGCCGCAAAGGTGCTGCTGATAAACGCACGTAAATCTGCTTTATTTCAAGTTGTATGGAAGTGTCTTTAGAGTGTTGGGATATAAAAGGCCTTTAGATTCATACACATAACTTGCCGTTGTAAGCATTTTCATGCTCATGTGTGTACGTTTTTGATAAGCGGCAAAAAACTAAACGAAATTTTTGGGAAGCGCAATTGTTCCAAGCATTTAGGGCTTGCAAGTTTGTTTGTTTTAAATCTTATATTACACTTCGAAATTTTGGCGTATTTCAGTTGAAAGGAAATGTTTATATTTAATTGTTTACTTGCAGTCGACAGTATGCAAAAAAATCATGATACAACTAGGCCAAGCCGACATGGATCAGGCGCAACGACAAGTAAAGTATTTAATACAACCGTATGGTGTTTCTGATTTGTGTTACATTATTTAAATTTTTTGTTGCTTTGTTTATGTAGGTTGTCTCCATAAGTCAAGACAGCTTTTACCGAGAGCTAACACCCGCTGAGAAAGCCAAAGCGAAGAAGGGTCTCTTCAATTTCGATCATCCTGATGCATTCAATGAAAATTTGATGTATGATACGTTGCAGGAAATATTAAAGGGCAGAATAGTGAAAGTGCCCTGCTATGATTATCGCTCAAATTCGCTGTAAGCTTTTTCATTTTGCTTGCGCTTTTATTTTACCATTTATTTAATATATTTTTTTCCTTTCTATGGCAGCGATCATGAAAATAAGCTTACTATATACCCGGCTGATGTGGTGTTATTCGAGGGCATACTCGTATTTTACTTTCCTAAAATACGCGACCTCTTTCACATGAAACTCTTCGTTGATACGGATTCAGATACGCGTTTGGCGCGCAGAGGTAACACTCCTGCATAGATTACTAAACTTTTAATCTTATAATGATCTTTTTTAAATGAAACATATTTTGTGTAAACAACTTTGTAGTGCCGCGTGATATCAATGAGCGTGGGCGCGATTTGGACGCAGTGCTGACTCAGTATATGACATTCGTCAAGCCTGCCTTTGAAGAGTTTTGCTCACCGGTGAGTAGTTTCTGGAAGCGCGTTCATTGACACGCAAAAATATGTGTGCAGTTAATTTAAATTTTTTTTAATTAATTCCTATTGTTCTCATTTTTGTAGACTAAAAAATTCGCAGATGTTATAATACCGCGCGGTGCTGATAACACGGGTAAGTAATGTTTTATATTGTCTGGTTTTGTTGTTGTTGTTTTCGTTTTAAATTATTTTCTTATTTTTGCCATTTCTATTTATGCGACAATTGATAACAGTCATACTATGTACATTTATACATATGTATGTAAATGTAGCATTTAGTTGCGCTTCTTCGGTTGTTACTATGTTACTTTATAAAACGACTAAAAGATTACGTAGTTTGTTATTATGCTAATTTTAACCTATTTCTTAAAGGCTTTTATTAATATATTGCAAAAACAACATACACACTACATTTTTCTAGGTTATCTACACAAAAAAAAAAAAATAAAATAAAATAAATCATTTATTTTAATCATTTCAAATTAATTGTTGTTGTTTACGTATTTTTTTTTAATCTTTTGAAATTGCACTAAGCAAAAAGAAAGCTGTTATTGTAAAAAGAAAAAAAAAAACATGTTTAGTGCTTGATTTCCAGTTTTCCGTTTTTTTGTTACTTGTTATATTTCTTACAGTTGCCATTGATCTCATTGTACATCATATCGGAGAAATTCTTAGACCGGGCGGCAGCACTAACAACCTAAATGCCTACTCGTCAGTGCACACAGCAATAAATAATACAGCTGACGGCATGGTGCGCGAACACTAGAATTAAATAGACAAACAATTAGGCAAACCAAAATAAACACAAATACATACATACATGTGTATACCTAATAATAAGATAGGATCAAAACGATTGGCAAATTAATTAGACGAGCAAATATTTACATACCAATACACATACATGCATACATGCAGGCGCACAAGTGTTCATGTGTCGCTTTGTGTAAACTCGAGAGTGTGCTAAGCACACTGTCAGCACCCTTGAAGTTGAAAATAGCAAAAAAAAATTGCCGCACAATATAAAAAAATAGTCTGCAAATTAATTAACCACTGCGCTGTCTTTCCTTTTTGTAATTTTTCATGGCATTAAGCATAACAGCAGCTCTGGGAAAATGTTTGTGAGCGTGTTAATTTCGCAGAACATTAAATATAAATTAAAAATAAAATATAAATTATAATTAAATATAAATTAAATATATTAAAAATTGTTGTGAATTTGGTGAACATTTTAAAACTTATTTTTTTTTTTTTATAAAATAACGAAATTTAAATAATTAAGAAAGTGAAATTTAACAAAATTATAATTAGCAAATTTTGCAACATTTTAATTTCAATTATTTATTACTTAATTAAAAAAATAAAATGAGTAAGTTTTGCTAAATTTAATTTTGCTAGAAATTTTTAATTTTAATTTTGTTAACATTTTTTTAATTTTAATTTTGTTGATTAATTATTATTACTTAATTTTAATTATTATTACTTAAATTTAATTATTTATTAATTATTTAATAAAATTCAAATCAGCAAAATTAGAATTAAAAATTTCTAACAAAATAATTCATTAAGTCAAATTATCAAATTAAATTTTCAATTTCTAATGTTATTTTTATTTTTGTTAATTAAGTAATAAATAATTAAAATTAAGTGTTTTATTTTATTAATAATTTAAATTAAGTATTTATTACTTAATTAACAAAATTAAAATTAGTAAATAATTTAGTTGGAAATTTTTAATTTAAATTTTGTTAAAAAAATTGTTTACTATTTTTAATTCGTGTTTATAACTTAATTAATAAAATTAAAATAAATACTTAATTAATAAAATTAAAATGTTGCAAAATTTTAAAATTTTAATTTTGTTAAAACTTTTAATTTAACTTTGTTAATTTTAATTATTTTAATTTTGTTAATTAAGTAATAGACAATAAATTGTTGGAAACACGCTTGCGAATATTTTTATTCAAACATTTTTGTTTAAAAATTAGATTTTCGACTAAAAATTAAAAATAAAATTTCAAGTTAGATTTAATTCAAACATCTTGGTTCCAGGATTAGATATTAAAATTTAATTTTTTAAATTAAAATTCAAATTTTTCAATTAAATTTTTTAATTAAAATTCAAACTTATCAATTAAATTTCAAACTTTTAAATTAAATTTCAAATTTTTTAATTAAATTTCAAATTTTTAAATTAATTTTTTAATTAAAATTCAAATTTTTAAATTAAATTTTCAATTTTTAATACAAGAATTTGGAAAAAATTATTTTAAATCACACAGCAACAAAAAAAAAATATTTTTGATAAAAATTTTGATTTGCAAGTAAAAATATTGAATTAAAAATAAAAATAAAACTTTCGAATTAGATTTAATTCCAGAATCTTGGTTGAAAGTTTGGATTTTAAATTTTTAAATTAAATTTTACATTTTTAATAAAATTTTAAATTGGATTTTCAATTTTTAAATCACATTGGAACTAAAAATTTAATATTTAATTAAAATTTGAACCATCACACTTTGAAAAATCATGCATTTTTATTAAATATTCCTAGGAATAAAAACGCTCTTAATTCGTTTTGCCATTCATTAACCCAAATAAACACACGTACTCTCTAAGATGAACCTATGTTTTAACGATTTTAAGCGTATTTTAACAAATTTATATTTCAAAGCATTTAAACGTAATTTAAATGTGTTTTTTATATGGTAAACATTATAACAATATAATGCTTTCAAATGATGAAAATATTAAAAAATACTATTTTAATAATATTCGTCATATTTTCTTATAAATATACTTCAAAACTGTCTCGACATATTTTCTCATAAATGTACTTCCAATATTATATTCTCGAACATTTTGCAATTTGTAGGCGCAGCATTGCTATTTTTTTTATAGATTTTTCCTATATACTCAATGTCTCTGAATTTGTCTACTGAGTTATCTTACATACATATCTGAGGAATATATAAACTACTAATATTTAATTTCGAAATACTTATATATTAACATTATATGTGGAAAAGCTATATTTACACTTTTTCAATATTTTATTGCTATAACTGTAAAGCTTAAAATTCAAAAAGAGCTTAGAATCGCACTCCACAATTTTAGTTCCGCTTCAATAAAGTATTTATGTAGTATTAAAATGCAATTTATCTAGTTAATTCTTATGTGAACTTCTGGGGTAGTAGATAATAATTTGGCTATAAAAGATTTATGCGAAAAATGCGGCTTTCGTTTTTGTAGGGAAGCAATTTAAGCGTGTGACCACACTCTTTGTTCTAATTTTAAGTTTATTTTATGAATAAAAATTCAAAGAATATTTTTTAATTTAAAAATTATTAATTTTTTGTATTAAAAAAGTTATTTTGAGGTTAGTTATATATTCATAACATATATTTACATATATAAATAATAATTTCATTATATATAATATATTATATTATTATTATCATTATATATAATGAAATGAATGGGCAAATACCGGTTTTGCCTTGAGAAAAATCGTTTCGTTAGTATATATTGGCATAATTAGATGTTTATTTTTGCTGTAAAACATTACAAAATTGACCATTTGCTCTTCATAAACGGAACTTGGTTTTATAACCGAAAAGAAACACCTGAGAGTAAAGACACATTTCCTAAAAACCACAACAAAACTATGCTTAAGCATTACCGAAAATAACTGTTGACGTGGCAACCATTAGCTGGTAATCAAACTGGCTTAGCTGATCCCAAACGGTCATGGTAAAGTAGATTGGACCAGTCACCAGTCGATATTAATATATAATTTTGTTTTTATAAAACTTAGTCCATAAATTTTAAATTTCATGTCAATGTAAAATTTTGTTTATTTTTTTTTTTTAATTTTGTTTTTAAAAATTTTTTATCTTATTTTTCTTGAGATGTAATTGTTTATACATAAAAAAATAAAAAAAAAAATTATTATATTTTTTATTTTATTTTTTTATATATATTTTTTTTCTGATGTATCTGTTTATAAATATTTGAAATGTTACTATTCTCAAATTCTTTTTTTCCCGTTTGTATCTTAGTTTTTTTTCTTAAATTTTTTTGTATGTTTTTTTAATATTAAATTTGTTTTTTAATTTTTCTCAAATATTTTTTTCTTTTTTTTTTAAACTTAGATTCATATTTTTATTATTATTATTATTACTATTATTATTATTATTATTATTATTATTATTATTATTATTATTATTATTATTATTATTATTTTATTATTATTTTATTATTATTATTATTATTTTATTATTATTTTATTATTATTATTATTATTATTATTATTTTTATATATATACATATTTTTAATATTAATTTTTTTTTAGGTATTCTTAATGACAATTTTTTCCTTTTTTTCTTTGTTTCTTAATTTATCCTTTTTTTGTATATTTTTTTGGATTACTCTCAAAGACTTTTCCTCTTTTTCTTAGCTTCTTTTATTAATTTATTTTATTTTTTTAATATAAAACTTTTTTAGTATTCTCAAAAATGTTTTCCACTTCGCATCATCAGTTTGTTTTTCTTAATAATACTACAACCCCTTTTATTAAATTTTACTGAGTTCACCAAGCCAGCATTTAAAAAAGTAAATTTTTGTGAAGTAAATAATTTATTTTTTAATTGTAGTGACCAGCAAATAACTATAAGTAGTTTGATAATAAGTAAAATAAACAAATTTGTATTATATATTAACACAAATTGTTGAAAAAAAACTAGTGTTCACCCATAACAGACACATTTTAAGAAAGCTACGCTGTCTCCATAAAACCCTTCTCGAGGTAAGTCAACCGTTTCTACAAAGTATGTATGTGTTTATGGCTCATTCAAAATTTTACTTTCATAGCTTTTTCGTAAAAACAAAAAAAAACCTAAAAACGTTTACTACTAACTACTTAACATACAAAAAAAAAAATTGTACACACACATATTAAATATGCATAACATTTACATTTGTCTACTCAAATTCTCTTTCAGTGGCCATTGATCTGATTGTCCAGCATATAGCCGACTTTCTCAACAATCGTTCGCGTTACGGCTCGTCAACCAGCATCGCAACGAATTGCACGAACGTGGACCACGAGCATGGCAATTTCAACGGTATTGGATTTAGAGGTACTGCTACTGCTGCCAGTGGCGGCGGAGGTAGGCCGGCTACTGCCGATTGCACTGTGCGCTTAATACCGCCCCCACGTACTAACAACAACAAGCACACGAAAGTAAATAATGCTGTGTCCTATATAAGACCGCATTAATGCCGTTGCATATAGTTTTAACAAAAAAAACAAACAAAACCATTATTAACCAAAGTACGCTGCTGGCTACTAAAGAAGACAATGTGATAACAATTTTGCTTGAATTTTGCTCATTAACAAATCCAATCAATACTTTGTTGCTTTTAAAGCGAAAAAAATATTTGTTGTATATTAATATGCACATAAATACATTTGTTTGTATAATCATACATATATTAATTATGTATAAATATTAATTATCCTTAAATATTAAATTATGTATAAAGTTATTTTATCAATTACAAAATATATTCATAAGCACTAAAATATATAATATTTAAATGTTTTAAAGCACGCACGCTTTTGTTCAACTCACTGCATAAACAAAAACAAAAAATAATAATAATTATTAAACAGTTCAATATGCTTATATTATATATATATTATAGTATACACAATAGTATTTTTGAGTGGAAACAAATATTTTTGAATTTTCTTCAAGTTCTTCGCATAAATCATACATTTATCCTCTGATTTTTAAGCACTCGCCATAGCCAAAGATACCAGTTAAATATTCGTCAACGATTTTCTACAAAATGAATTTATTATAATTTTCAAAATTAAAGTTAGAACTAAAAATAAATCTTGAACGAAACTTCTGTTTACTAAATTGAAATTCTAACCATTTTTTATTTTAATTTTGAAAGCTGTAAAAACTGTACAGCTTACAATTTTTATCAAAATGTTCTTTACAAAAATAATATACAATTTTTATTAACTAAAGTTGAAAGCAATATTTTTCACATTTTTTTTTTTTTGTAATTTTTTCTTTTAATTTTTTTCTTTGAAATATTTCAACCAATATACATTTTATTTTTAACTAAGATATATTTATTTTTTTTAAATATTATTTTTTTCTATTAACTTAAGTTTATGTAACATTTGTATTAAAAAATATATTTTTTTTATATATTCTTCGAAAAGTTTTATCTAATATATAGTTTTTAAAATATTAATATTATTTTCTCCTTCCATTTTTAATAACATTTTTATTTTTATTTTTTTTTTATATTTTAATATTTTAATCATAATATACATATATTTTACATATAATATTTAAGTGTATTTTTTTATTATCTAATGACACATTTTTATTATTTTTTATAAATAAATATATTTTTTTAAATTTCGTAGCAAAAAGTACAGTAGTAATTCAAGTTATTTGAGAAAGTTTAGCCTCTATGTAAAATTTTTTTTGGTCATAAGTAGGGTGTAAAATGTCTTCGCACGATATAGCGATCGTCATACTACGTGAATGGCGGAACCGGAGCCAGAGCGTCCTTTGTTTTTTTTTTATCCCCGCAATTTGCTGCCAGTTTTCGCTGCTCTCTTTTCTATAAGATATTCCGTGTTCAGTTGGCCCAGCTTGTACTCCAATGTTTTTTGTGCTTCTTTCCAACGATGGCACTTGAAAAAGGTATGGTTTTCCTCAACGAGTGTGTCATCTCATGCAGCATTTTCTGCTTGTCCCATATTGTACAGGTATTTACGGAAATACCTGTGAAAGAAGAGCGTCTGCAGTAGGTAGTTCGTCTAGTTTACCACATCTCTTTATCTATAATCAATTTGGCGGTCCATCTTCCTTTGCGCTCTCTTATCCACCGATCTTGTCAGAGTTCAAGTGTTTGCTTTCTCGCCCATTGTCTTGTGGACATGTGTGTTTCTATTCCGTGTTTCTTCCATAACCAGAGTTTTCTTCCCTTTTTTGCGAGTAGATTTATTAGGATAAAGCCGCTTATTATTAGCAAAGTGGATTCGGATACGGTGTGGTACGCCGAGACGACTCTCATGGTCTCTACACCTTAGCGAGAGCTTTGCGTCTATGTTCCCCGTATAATGTGTCAGTCTATATTTCGCAGCCATAAAATAGCACACGCACCGCGTTGTGTCTAGGAGCAGCTTTCTTCTACTTGTGAGCGGCTTTTGGTCGTGCTCATTTTCTCCAAAATGAAAGGTCTCTTGCGAATACGCTGGCGAATCTCTTTCCAGATCGTGGGTTGGGAACAGCGTGTTTACGATGTGCTTAATAGAAGCAGCCCTTAACTCTGGGTGGACTGTTTCGCCCATCTTGATGCTCGATTGCTTTTATCTGTGCCCACAAGATGGGATATACATATACTGGTGATCGCTACCTGTGTAGTCTTCTAGCTGTCATTGCAACGATTTTGCAGCCCCTTGAATTTGTTGTCGGTGTGTTCCATTTCATGGCATTGGCGTTTAAATCTAAATTGTTCTGCATCTTCAATGGCATCGAGCTTTGCTTTGAAGTATGTGATGGGATCAGGTAGCAACTAATTACCATTTTGCTTTCATTGCGTATCCAGACAAACCCATTCCCTCTTCCACTGTTTTTTTTTTTTTTTTGTTTTTGAGACTTCTGTTTTCTGTTAGCCATATTGTCGCTGTTGCGTTGGTGTCTTCCAACCACTCTTGCGCTCTCTTGTCAGCTTACTTTGTACGACTCGCTCTTTTCAGACCCTGCAATATAGACTACGCTTCTGTTCCACGCAGACAGGAGCCCGGTGGGATTTTGTGGTCTTTCAGCTTGTGATCGGTTTTCCCGCATCATTGCATACGCTATAGCGCGTTTGGCAAGAGCTGTCACTGGTGTTGAGACACTAGCATATTCATTGTATGCGTCTGAGGATAGGTTCGTGAGTCTTGTATACCTTTCTGCCTTTATCCAGTTAATCCAGTTTAAATAATTAATTTAATTTTTTTTTTGAATTTTTATTCTTCGGAACATCAAAAATTTTTTATGTTTGTTTTTAGCTTATTATAGTAAAAAATAATTTTAAGTATAAATCAAAACTATTATATAACCTTATGAAATATTATTTATTAGTTTTGGTCTATGTATCCACAATTTTTATAACTTTCTTCATTTATTATTTTTTTTTTTGCTTTTCCTTAAAAAATTTTATAACTTTTTTGCCACTTAAAAGATAGAATTTTTAATTTTTATTGTTTCCATTAAACGAAAATAATTTTTCTATTTTTGTTAATAAATTATCAGATTATTAATTTCCATTGAAAACAAAAAAAAAACAGAATTTAAATATGTAACTTTAATTTTAACATTTCTTAATGAACTTAATAAAAATATTGTTTTGAAAGTACTGCCTTTTAATGGAAAATATTTCTTCCACATTCTAACCTCAAAATTTTATTATTTTGAAAATTCTCATAATTTTCTCACATTTTTAAAGCTGATTGTAAAAAACGTATAGTTTAATATGAAAAATATATTTTTGGAAATTATGTTAACACAATGATTTTTCGAAAAAAAAATGTATTTAAGAAAATTAAAATGAAATTATAGTTTTGAAAAATAATGGAAATAAATTTCTCGGATCTTTAACGCTGATTGTAAAAAGCGTATAGTATAATATGGGAAATATAATTTTTGAATTAATGTGGAAATTATACATAGTGATATTTTCAAAAAAAAACATTAATTTATTAAAAAAAAATAATTGTTTTTGAAAAATAATGAAAAAAAAATATTTAAAAAAAGAATTATTATTTTTTTAAATATGAAAAAATTATTTTTTTTTTTAATATTTTTTTAAATCATTAAAAAAATATCAAAAATTTTATATGTGACCTGGTCTACGAAAAGGGGGCTTAGGTGTAAAAAAATCAATTTTTTTTATTTTTTTTTCAATTTTTTTTCTTTTTTTATTTTATTTTTTGACACCTAAGCCCCGTTTTCTTTGACCAGGTCACATATATTTGAAAAATAATATAAAAAAAATTTTGAAAAATAATGTTAAAAATTATATTTTTGAAAAATTTTTTCATTATTTTTTTTCATTTTGGAAAATAATGAAAAAAAGATAATTATTTTTTTGAAAATTATTTTATTTTTAAATAATGAAAAAGTTGTATATATGTATGTATTTGATAAATAATAATTTATTAAAACTATTGTTGGAAAAATAATGAAAAAAAGATAATTATTTTTTTGAAACATATTTTTTTTAAATAATGAAAAAAAATTATATTTTTGACAAATATTTTAAAAAGTAATTTAAAAAATTATATTATATAAATCTTAAATTATATTATTAAAAAATAATTTAAAAAATTATATTTTTGAAAAATAATGAAAACAAAGTTTTTAAAAATAATTTTTGAAAAAATTTTTCTTTTTGAAACAATTTTATTTTACATTTATAATATTTTTATATTTTATTTAAAACTGTTTTATGTCTATACAATACTTTAATTTTAATGATAACTTAAATGCCTTTATCATGAATTTTATCTTTGCAACACTAATCATAAACAAATTAAAATATTAAATTATACAATAGTTTGTTAAGAGTAAGTTTAAAATAAATATTTGTGACAGGAAAACACAAGTTTAGATTAATTTTGCACTAAAAATTGTACTTTATGATTTTTGTTTTTGTAATATCAATATCGGCTTTTTTCACTTATGCCTTTTTATGTTTTAACAAACAATTTTTATTTCTGAGTTCAATCCATGATTTTATTTACTAATATAATTTCTCGATAAAGCAACTAGCCGTTAAGATATGTATTCATGTAACGGTAAATTTTTGACAAAGCAACATACAGTTGAGCTTCCATAACTCGAACTTCTTTTTTGCACACAAGGAGAAAATTACTTAAATCAAATAGGGTTGAATTTCAATAACTTGAACTTCTGTAAGTCGAAGTGCTCCATAACTAGAACTCTTGAATTGGCAATAGACGTCAAATTTCATACAAATTTTCTTCCATAACTCAAAGTCACTCTAACTTGACAATTTTTTTTATTATGGCGATTCAAGTTAAAAGCTGCATTACAGCTCGCTACAAAAAAAACATAAGTCGATATAAGTTGTTTTGTCAAAATACCACATTTTCGAAATTTTTAAAATTTATTTTTATAAATAAGTGTCTTCTAATTATTGTTACATATTATTTCTCATATTTCTCGTACTGTGAACAAAGATCCCGATTCATTTATGGCTATACGCCGTTATTCGTCGCTCTGCAACGAACTCAACATGAAGGATAATGTCTACTTCGGTAAGCATCAGAATATGACGCACCATTAGCAGAGGGCGATAAGAAAGACAAAACAAAGCATATCTGGCTAAGGCAAAGTTAAAAGAGGCGAAGATTAAGTTTACAAAACATAAAAGTTATGCTAAAAAAAATAAAAATTATATATGTATGTATGCATGTATATATATACATATATTTATGAAAAGTTGCATTCGTTTATTTGAATTTTCGATTGTAGTTATAGAAATGTAATAAATCCATATTTTAATACAAAAAAATCGATACATTTTTTTAATGTACTTTGCATTTGTACATCGCATTCAATTTGGCGATGTCACCTTTGGAGAAACCGATCCGTTGGCCCATCAAGTTCGAATCGCTCGTTTGTTTCTGGAAAAAAGAACATTTTACTGTCTAAATATTCTGTTTCATTTGTTATTTATTATAATGTCCTCTAGATTTAAGAATTAACCAAGTGACTTTTACGAAATAATTCTCGAACTGCATTTAAGAATACCCACCAGCGACATATCTGGGTTAATTTCCCGATAAGGATAAATTTCTCGATTAATTACCAACTCTACTTTATTATTTCTGGAGACTGCACCCCAAACAGATAGTGCCAGACCTTCAATATTTGAGAAACTTGAAAGCTCTTACCCTAGTCTCAGTTGCCCTTCGACCTTTTCGCAGTCATAGAGTCATAGTGGTAGGAAAGCTACTTTGAAAAAACACTAAACTTTAGATCCGCAATATTAAATAAATTCAATGCTTGAAAAGCCACCCCGACTCCATTTAGTATAGTAAACTATCATTCAGTACCTTCCCTGCAAAGTTCCTGAACTGGTCTAGTACTTGGCGAAAAATAACTCCGACATTTAAATATCAAGCTCAGATAGTCTAGTTGATTGATTAGTCGGTTTCGTTGGATGGACTAGATCCAAATGCACTCCAAGCTCCCTGCAGCGTAATAAATTCCACAAACATTTTCAGAAATACAGAGTTGTGGAAATTATTATGAGTTAAACAGGCGACTATTATTCGATACTGACGAAGGCACCAAGACCTACTCTATTTCGAGTGAAGTACTGTTAGGCTTGGTTCTAGGTCTCCTTCTATGGAACCTAGTGTATGACGGAGTGTAGTGAGGAGACACCAAACGAAAACCGTTAAATTAGTTGCATACGGAGAAGGTCATGTTGTGGTGGCAGTGGCTAAACACCTAGATGACCTCCGAAGCAAATGCAATGAGTGCAAGACAGAAGTCTTGTCATAGAAAAGCGGAGGAAAATATAGCTCTTACCATATGGTAGTGTGAGATTCATTCACAGCCACACCTAAAATATCTGGGAGCAATAATAGACTCAAGTCTTAAATTTAAGGAACACCTGGAATACATTGCAAGTAAAGCGAATAAAATCCGGAATGCCTTATCAAGAATGATGGCAAATAAGGACTGCATGCAGTCTAGGCGTCGATTTTTTACTCGCAAAGATAATGATATCGGCTGTGTTCAATTGGACCCAAGCTGTCGGGACTAAGAGTTATCAGTGCCAGTATGATGCCCCAGCTGTGGCAAGCCTCACTCAAAGGACGGTGGACCCACAGACTAATACGGGATATCCATTCGTGGATCGACCGACGACTTAGGGACCTGGATTTCCACCTAACCCAAATACTAAGTGGACATACTGTAGGTGCTTTTGAAGCTATTTGTACAGATTCCATCACGACATTGTTCCGAATTGTCCGACGTGATCAGAGTACTTCGAAGAGTCTGAGCACTAATTCTTTTTATTGCCACTTGTCCAGAGTCCAGAGGAAAACTTAAAACTAAACTCGGTGGCAGTTTTACAGTGGCAAATTTGACGACATTCCTGTGCCAGTCCACTGAGAACTGTAAAACTGTCAGCGAAGCCGCAGCCTCAATCATGACAAAACTGAGACGTGTAGAAGAGAGTAGGCGTCCGTCAGTTCCTTCCATAGAGGAGACAGTAGAAAGGGCAACAATCGATCGAAAGTTAAGGTTCTAATACAAATACTCGATTTCTCGATTTGTTTAGCGTCCACTTAAACCACTTTTTTGATTTTTTTCTCCGATAAATACGGCGCTTATTCTTTATGGAATCTCGATGTGGAAAAACATATCCTGAAGCCAATGTATTCATGACGACCTTATTTTCCAAACAAAATTACGTCAACTTACCAATACCTCAATTGTTGGCTGGCCATTCTTCGAGAAACTTGTCTTCGAGTAATGCATAACACTTGCATAATCATATGGTACACCGAAACCGTATAACGCCGATGGAGAAGCCTTATCAAAATTGTGTAACATCCCATTCTTAACATTCTGACGCAGCACTCGTATATAGCTATCGCGTTCGTGTCGATTTTGCTCATGTGCAAAGCCGAGTGCGTGCATCAATTCATGCATCGATGTGCCGGGTTTACGGAAACAAAAAACAGGCTGCAAATTCACAACCTGCTTGCCACCTAATCGTCCCACACTTCCCCAACAGCCGGTGTTATCGCCTGTGATTACAACATAATCGCGCTCATTGGATCGTGGTTTAAAGCGTATGCACGTTTTGTTGTGATACTCCTGGAAGGCATTGTCAATCATCGCCAATTCTTGCTCACTGAACCGCCCCCTTATCTCATAGGGTACAATGCCTCTCGGCCAACGTGCACTATATGATGTAAGACCATTGCGGTATATGAGTTTTTGGCCATGCGGTATGAGCAGATCGCCCTCTAGGTATGGACCGAGTTCCTCTGGATTCAGCATTTCGTGCGCTTCGAGATTGAAGAGCTTTTCACCAGCCGCCTTGTCGGGGTGGCCGTAAATGCGTTCACCGAAACGTGTTAGATCAATTAGACCCTGCTTGTCGATAAACGCGCTGGAGACATTTTGAACCGGTGTACCTTGCAGGTGCGTAGCGGAAAAAGTTACAAGCGCGACTACGTAAAATATAAACATGACTGCGGAAGAGCTGATCGTAAGCTTGACTAACATTTCGCTTGCTGACTTGAGTTTTTATACTGGCGGAAGTCAACGAGCGGTTGATAAGAATGGCGCGGCCTTTCTAGTGGCTCACTGTGGCCTTTAGCAAAGAGCCGTTATAATCATAAATTTTCAGGAACATTAAACCACCTTATTAACATGGGAATTACTCAAAAAATTACCATACTTAGGAAAGTTGAGTTCTAACAGGTATAATGTGATTATTCATGTGATGTATGTAACAAAAAAAAGTTAAAACTTCGTTGTGATTAGACTAAACGTAACGCGGTTTAAGAACTTTGAGGTCCGCAAGCATTGTCTTATGATCAAATACACAGTTCTACAAACAAGTATGAAGTCAGCATACCTGGGAAATTATGTTATTTTTCTTGTAAGTCTTATAGAGTAGAACGAACATCCAATTTTGGAGTTTTCCAAACACCGCTAAAATCTCGTCTTAAGCTTAAAAACCCGATTTTCCGTACTCTTGCTCACTATTACCCCATATCTTGACTAATTGTCAACCGATCTTTTATTTAAGAAGCTGTCATATTATTTTTGTTCAGTATTGTTTGGCATTTAATGATAGATTTGCGCCTGAACAACGTTTACAAATCGTTTAACTTTATTTTCAAAATTCACTTTCTGTAAGGAACGTGCTTCCGGCTCTTCGCTCAACTTACGGTCAACATAATCGTCCTACTGAGCATACTATTAGCCACACCATCACCCATCTTGGGACACAGCATTTATTGTTGGATAATCTGAGACCGAATAGACTACGTCCAGCACGCAGTGAAGAAAATATAGCAACCGTAGCTGAGAGTGTACACGAAGACCGTGGAGAGTCGATTCGGCGCTGTTCGCTGCAACTCGGACTGGCGTATGGAATGATTTGGCGCATTTTACGTCGAGATCTTAAATTAAAAGCGTAGAAAATACAGCTTGTGCGAGAGCTGAATCCGCTCCGCCTTTCCGAGCGACATCGCTTCACTCTATGGGCTCTTGAAAAGCTCCAAGAACATTCCACGTTTTGGAACCAAATTTTGTTCAGCAACGTGGGCCATTTCTGGCTTAGTGGTTATGTAAATGTATGCATTTCGATGAGCAGATAATTTCACGTTTTTGGGTTGGTCGATTGGCCACTAAGATCGTATGATATCACACGGCTAGAATTTGTGTGGGTATATGTAAAGTCTAAAGTCTGTGCGGACAATCCCGCCTCGGTGCAGGTCTTTGGACAAAATATCTCGTTTCATTCGCCAGTTACTAGTCGAAATGCTCGAACGAGTCATCAAAAATTGGACTCAACGGTTGGACCATCTGAGACGTAGTTGCGGTCAACATTGAAAAAGATAATCTTCAAAAAATAAATGCCAAGGAATGACAAGAAAGATCCTCCATTAAATTTGAAGTTCCTGTGTTTTTTCTTTAAGAAAGAAGCGAACCTCCTTTTCCTCTTTTCATTTTCACACACTATTTTATTAAAAACTAAATGAGTTCTCACAAGCGGGTCTTGGGTGGAACCCAGAGTAAACGGATCTGCTTGTGTTCACAAGAAATTCCTCTATAGAGGTTCTCTTTTATATATAAGACACAAGTCTCTCTCAAGGACCGCACCAAGAACCTTGGGGTAGTCTTGGACTGCCAACTGTTGTGGAAGCACAACGTGGAAGAAAGAGTGAGCAGAGCCAGTATGGGTGTAGGCACATGCCCGACACAACTTGGGGGATCTCTCCCTCTCTGATGCAATGGTACTACACAGATTTTGGTAGACAAATTCTGCTCTACGGTGAAGTTATATGGTATACGGAAATCCACCTACCAGAAGCCAATGGAAATGGTTCAGAGGCTCGCTGGGCTGTGCATAATGGGAGCTTTGAAAACAACTTCAACGGCAACATTTGAGCCGGTACTACCCACTTGCAGACCTCCTGTAGAATCTTCCGGCATAGCTCGATGGGTAATGAAGGTTGGGGAAACACTGATTGCATGATCCCAATTTCAACTGGGAAAGAAGGCTCAAAGTCAACATAGAAAAAGATGGCTGCCGTAAAAGTATGTTTGTCTTGCACAAGGAGTTATTGTTGACAAACGACCCGAATTGCTGCAAAAAGTGATCCAAACTGGACGTCTTAGCTGGAATTTATTCGAGCCTGCCACGGCGATCATACCAAATATATCGGCCAGTTGTGTGTTATCTTCATAAAATATCACTAAATTATGTGGAAAAAAATTTTTCAATGAATTTAGCTTGCTTTCTAAAGTCTTTATTGGTCGGGATTCCTCGCTTCATCTCGAAATTTTCTTGCTGCACGCCATGCCTGTACTTAGCGGTTAGTGTCAACTTTAACTTTCCGCTTTGATTTGTACCATTTCTTTAGCCACCACTGTACATCCGCCCCATCCAACTTGAATGCAGCAGTAAACAGCGACTTCCGCCGCGCACAATCGATCAATCAACACTAGCGCGGACACAAACCCTCAACTAACTACCGTATCATACAGTTTGACAGTTGAAACACAATTGACTTTAGCCAATTGTTTTTGCTCGCATACCTGTTCAACATACGCGCTCTTCGCCGTCTTAGCTGTAGACCGCGCTCATTTCCACACACGCTACCAGCAATGTGCGCGCACAATCGGTTTTTCCTTTCTAAGCGTGTGCCGTGATTTCTTGCCGGCTAGCCAACATTACCTGTGCTAACTTTTGCATTTGCTCTTAGCCACACACTAACTGGCGTACTAAGTTACTGGCTAACTAGCGGCGAACATTGTTAACAAAGCGAAACTTTGTTCGTGTTATCTCGTTTCCGTGTGGCAGAACGTGAGCGCCCGATTGTGTATGCGCGCCGAATGTTGGTAGCCAGTTTGCGCTAGCCGCTGGCTTAGTGCAGCGCGACAACCTGTAACTTCAGTTACGCTTTGATTCTCGAACCTGTCGGACGTTGTGAACAAAAGTGCTCGTAAGTGAAGTAACTGGTTAGATTGTGGCGGTTAGTGCGCGTTTGTGTGTGTGTGTGTGGTAGTGTAGTGCAGTGTAACGCGTTGTTGTTGTTGCAATGCCAGTGAGCACACATATTGCAAATGAAATGGCTACATAGCGCTTCGGGCCAGTGCGAATGAAACGGCCATAAACGGAAAGGTGTAAATTTAATAAATGGAAAAATGAAAGAATGAAAATTTTCACTTCAAATTTCAATGAGAAAAGTAAATGCATAATTCAATAAGTGTTTGGGAAAAAGTAAATACATAATTGCTAGTATTGGAAAAACAAATAAGCTGGTGTAGAAAAGTGTTAAAAGATTCTGCAAAAGTGTTGAAGAATTGTTGGTAACGAAAATTATTGTTTCGCGCAGCCCGGCAGTCCGTCATCGTTAACGAATTCGCTGGCACTTTTCTTGTTTTTGCTGCTGTTGTTGTGTTATGAGGCGAAATAGGTTTTAAGACCAACTTAAAAAGCAATGACAATAACAACAACAACACTGGCGCATAACAAAATGAAAACAACAACAATAATAAACCAGTTTACAGCGGCTGAATGCAATATTGCTTAGAAGTGTGTATATGTATGAAGCAAGAATGTATGTAATTATGTATTTATATATGTAAATATACAATGGCAAAAAACAAAAATAGTAAATATTGAATTTTCAACTATTTTTTTCTTCGTTGCCGTTCGTAAATTATTTTGTGTTTTAGTGCATTTTTACATTTAATTTTTACTCGCTCAATTTTATAACGAGTAGGCTCATTCATCACTTTAGAAATGTGTGTTCTTCAAGACTGACTTTTGTGTAATGCTGTCGTAAGCGAAATATTGGAAGTTAAAAAATTAAAGCAAAATATAAAAATAGTTAAATAAAAATAAAAAAAAAAATAATTATTAATTTAAAAACAAATTAAAAATAAAAATAAAAAGTAAAAATAAACAACAAATAAAAAAATTAAAATAAACAAAAAATTAAAATTAATTAATAATTAATTAAAAATATAAAGTTAAAAACAAATTAAAATTAAAAATAAAAATAAAAAGTAAAAATAAACAACAAATTCAAAACGAACAAATAAATAAAAAATCACAAAAAATTAAATGCAATAAATAACAAAAGAAATAATATTTATAACAACAGCACCTACACCTCCGTTATAAACGTAGTAATAGTAAACGCGAAACAGTTGCAAAATTTAACAACAATAACAACAAAGCGCAGCATGCGCTTCAAAGCGAGCAATACAATTGCAGTAATTGGAATGCAAACCGCTGCGTGTAGCAGCGCCGTCGACTGCAGCAGCGACCGCACTATGTCGACAACAACAAAAACCAACACAACAATGACAACGGCAACGACAAGGGGGCAAAGGGCAAGTGTCCAGCAACAAGGTTGCGCAAAATATGCGACACAGCGCGCTTGTGGTAGCAGCAGCGCGCAACGGAACTTCACTTGCGCAGCGGCTGCAAAAGCGCAAACGCCGCGCACGGAATCCGCATACCGCCTGACAGCATCCTTCACGCCCCGTTGCCTGTTGCTGGCGTTGCTGCTATGTTTCACACACGGTAAGTTGCTGAATGATGAAGTGTTTTGAGGTGTTTGTGGTGCTTATGGGTTATGCAATTTGAGGCATAGTACTTGAGCCGCCGTTCGTTCAAGCTTTTCCAAAACCAAATTTCGGGGTAAATAAATGAATTTCTTCATGGTTATACTGTTGGCTTTATTAGAGCCATATTTAACTGCGGTTTCTTTTGGGACTCTTCTGCCCTGTCAATAAGTAACTATAATGGGAACAATCCACCTAGTATGGAAGCCAGGTATTATTTTAATGTCTTTCTGGTACGAGATTTGTAGAAAAAGTATCGAAAATTTTGAATTTACGCGGACTATGATTCGATTTTCGATTGTTTTTTTGCGAACTCATGCTGATAAGGCCGTCCATTTTGAATGCTTAGTTAATTTTCGACAGCTATTTTGTTAGGACGCGTTTTGGTTCGTCTTCGATTTTTATGGCAAAAATGTGAATTTTTTACCAAAAATAGCGTCGCGTGGACATTACTCAGGGGATGTTGGACTCTGTGTGCGACTCAGATCTGCTGCAGAGGGTCATGCCGGGTGACGAATCATGGGTTTATGGTTAAGACGTGGAAACCAGAGGTCATCATCCCAATGGAAGCTACCACATGAGCCAAGATCGAAAAAAGCGAGCCAAGTTAGGTCGAAGGTTTTGCTAAAATTTTTCTTCGATTGCTTTCGGTCAATAAGAATACTCTTCTTCTTCTTTTGTAGCACATACACCTCTACGCGGTTATAGCCGAGTTAGCTACAGCGCGTTTCTTCTTATCGCAATTTGGCGCCAATTTGAGATACCGAGTGCAGCCAAGTCCTGTTGTTGTTGTTGTTGTTGTAGCGGCAGAATTCTGCCGAGTTGACAGTCCTTGGCGGGATAAAAATCCGGGTCCATTTCGGTTACGTTGACCCGACTGTCGTGGGAACGGGCCAAGTCCTCTCCAACTCTGCCTCTTCCGGTGGGTCCAAAATCGAATACTTTCAGATCTAGAGTATATTTTATCCATACGGACGACATGACCTAGCCAGTGTAGCCGCTGTCTCTTAATTCGCTGAACTATGTCAAAGTCGCCGTATAACTCGCATAGTGCATCGTACTATCGAATGCGATATTCGCCGTGGCCAACGAGCAGAGGATCATAAATCTTCCGCAGAACCTTTCTCTCGAAAACTCGTTACGTCGACTCATCAGATGCTTTAGCGTTCATAGATAAGTGACTTGTAGAATTTTGTCTTTGTTCGTCGAGAGAAGACTTTACTTCGTAATTGCTTACACAGTAAGAAGTAGCGCAAGAGTTATTCTGCGTTGAATTTCGAGGCTGACATTTTTTTTTTTTTTTTGTTAATACTGTTTTCAAGATAGCCGAAATTATCTGCGACTTCGAAGTTATGTCAATAGTGACGTGAGATTCAAGTCGCGAGTGCGACGACTGTTTCTTTAATGACACTAGATATTTCATCTTGCTCTCTTTTACTACCAGACCCATTTGTCTCGATTCATTATCCATTCTAGAGAAAGCAGAACTAACCGCAGAGCGGTTGTTGAGTCCAATGATATCAATATCATCAGCGTACGCTAGACTGCAAGTAATGCCCAATTTTGCGCGAAGAAATCCGCTAGAAATGTCCGGATTTGTCGAAGAATAAGAATTGGCTTTTGCGCCATGCTAACTCCCTGTCCTCGCATCGTTTCTTTCGGTGAATATTTGGCCACAAATCCACAAATAACACATTAATAGTGCCGCAGCCACAACACTTTCATAATAAATACAAAATTCACGAGACTTTTTGAGCCAACCTCGTATAAGAGCGGATAGAAAATTAGATAAGCGTGATATGTTTCTAGACTTAAATAAGCTTATTGTACCCTGAACTAGGTATAGCTGGTATTACACTTGCCAGGAAGTTTGTAACATCCTCAAGTAAAACCCTAGTATATATTTAAATTATCTACGTGACGAACTGAGTCGATTTCGCTATATCCGTCTGCCTGTCCGTCTCTATATATGTAAACTTGTCTCTCAGCTTGTGAGTTATCGATTTAAAATTCTTCACACGTCCTTTTTTCTCCGAGAAGCTAATAATTTGTCAAATCCCCTATATCACATGGCCATCATTCAAACAAACCTACCGGTCCAAATCACATTTTTTTATATGGAAATCTACTTTTACCTTGACAAGATACATAACTCTTAGTTATAATCTAAGAACAAATTGTTCAGATCGAACCATTATAGCATATATTTGCCGTACAAACTGACCGATTAAAATCTAGATAACGATTTTTATACCGTTTTATGGCAAATTTGGTGGTTTGTTCGTTGTTGAAGCGGATCGGAAGTAAACTTAAAGGTTCACAATTGTCTGACAAATGTCGATTGCATTTAAACCATTTTTGTTGTAGGGTTAGAACTTGGATCGAACTCAGGTTCTGCTGACTATTTTTTATATTCCTAATGTTAATATTTCAGTGAGATTAGCCTCTTTCATGGCTTATTCCCATAACCAAAGCCTTAGCACTTCTTCTTGGACTGCTACACATAAGAAATTAACTAATCTAATTGCATTCTCGAAAAATTTCCCTACAGAAGAAATCAATATAGTGTCTACGTTGATAGATAAAGCTCAAAGAACTTAGGCTTAAAAATAAATGTCTTACGCCTTTTAAACGTTCTTCCGGTATACATAAGTTTTTGCAAGCTAATAAAGCCCAGTATAGGCCGATTCATGCTTGAAAACCGTCGAAAATTGGGTTCGGCGTCTGGACTTCAGCAAGCGTAGCCGTGGTGGGCATGCAAAAGAAATCGAGTTTCATACATAATGGCATCGAATAAAGAACTTCATTGTCTACTTTTATAGTGCGCTATTGAAAACCCCTTTATGATGTCCAAAATATTGGTCAGAGTTCCTAAGTGTTCTTTCGTAAAATTTTGAAAGTCTATTTTTGAGCAGATCTGCGGATATTGTACCAAATATACTAACGTATTTTAAAGATTAGTAAGAAGTAAGAATAGTATTTGCAAAGTGTAAAAATTTTGTAATATCTGCCTTTAAACTCGTTATTACACCTTACACAAATTTTCTTGAGAGGTCAGTAGCTTCGATAAGCCACGGTCAGTCACCTTAATGAGATAGGAAGTAACGAAAGGTAGTCCAGCACCGAGCTGCATTGCAGGCACCAGAAACGTAGTTGGTTCGGGGCTTTTAATTTTGGATGCATATTCGGGTTATGACTCCTGAACTGACTCCCAAAACTTGGTATCGAACTGAAAATTCAACATATAGTTGTCTGATATATGTTGTATTCTGGTCTAGGATTTTGAAAAAAACGATTTTTTTTTTCATATTCTTATAGTTTAGACTTTCAAAAATATGCCCTTGGAAGGATTTTTCAAAATTCAACTTATTTTCGGAGATACAGCCGATTTTGTTAAGTGGCGTCCGTGTTCACTAGAATTATCTCCTAAACCTTGATACCTACGATTTCTCAGGTTCTACTGGACCGATTTACTTGAAATTTTTCTAGAGTCTTCTTTACGGGTTTTTTTTTATCCACAATTTTTTTTTTTATTATTTTTAAAAATTTCGAAATAGTCAGAAAAAGTGATCTAAAAAAACTTGTTTTTCAGGCAGTCGCCATTTTGTGAAAAAAATGTTTCCCACTTTTCCGTAGTTACGGCCATTGCGACATTATTCTAGATTCATAATATTTTTTTTTGGTTTCAGATAACTAAAGGGTTGAAATCATGGGTATGGTCACGGGGAAAGTTTTAGAGACCACCCACTTCGTCAGCTGATAATTTTTGAAATTTTTTACTTTTTTTTTAGTTTTTAATTTTTTTCTGTACTCTTCAAAAATTAACAAATAACTAATAAAAAAATGGATAGAAAAAAAATTAATTGCCTTTTTTTACGACACTTTAAAAATTACCTGAAATTCAAGCTTCTAGACCAAAATAACCCCCCTTTAAATTTCCCCATTTAGATAACCTTTTCAACCACGTCTCTTATTTCTCCAAACAATACGCTGAGCTGAGGTGTTTAATTGCGCCGACCAACCGCTCTTTGAGATATCCACTTACACTTGCTGTGTGCAGACGTCATTGCATATTGTTGATTTTGCTTCATCCTTTGCTTGTGATTTGTTTATTTATTTGCCTTACGATCGCAGGTACATAAATCTTTATGTATGTATGTATATATGTAGGTGCATAAATATGTATGTATTTACAAATATATGGGTTCAGGTGTATGTGTTCATTTACAGGCATTCGCATGCTAGACTCGACTTGACGTGAGATCGTGTCTAGAAGTGGAACGTTCAGCGCTGCTGTCGAAGTGAAAGTGTTGTATTACCAAATGCTCTGTACGACGAGTAGGAATTTCTCTCGATTGGCGGGTTTTATTTCTGCTTTGTTTTTGCACGATCGGCAGCAAGTGAGGAAGAAGATCGATGAGCAGACGCTGTTACATACCTGTGTATATGCTCCTTCTGTTTAGCACTTATTGCTGCTGAAGAAAAAGTTGTTTTAATTAAACCATCCAAGTATGTCAAGTAGTCGAGTTGTGGAAATTGCTCATTTCCACTTGTGATAATGAGAGAGGAGCCTTTCACTTGTTGAGTTGTTATTACTTATATATTTGTTACCAATTGTAGATATGTTCGTTGGCAGCTATTCTTTGATTGTTTTTGATGCTGATGCTGAAAGGAGATTTTCACTGAATGCAACTTTTTATGGCAAATTCAGTTTACAACAGATACTTTCCATTGCGCTTAGCCGTTTATGCCTACAATAGTGTTTCTGGTTTTCGCCAAGCTTGGGTGGAAAAGATGGTAGAATAAAGCTGAGGCTTTCAGTTGATTTTTTATTTTGTGAGAGATGCGCAAATGCCTTCGTAAAGGAAGCTAATGGTACGGAGTTGTCGACCAGTGCTACTAATAATATATGTTTGCAACTAACGGAAGATCCAAGAATCAAAGGATTTTGACAGGAAAAGTTGAGATCATCAAGATTTGTTATATTCTCGAGATGTTAGTTAATTGTGCTATAGTTACAGATCTATCCATAAGCTATAGAGCGTGTGGCAGAATTACTAGCTGGTGAGCTGAAAAGTAGGCTGATACATAGATGGTACTTTTAATATTAAATCCATATAATTTTTAATCTCCCCTTACTTTTACAAGATACGTTTCTAAAGTTGGCAATTGTCAACCTATTAGTTTACGAGATATAGCACTTTGAGAGAAGCAACTTGTGCTAGTTGCCAAAAAATGGATCAAAAAAAGATTCGTGTGTTAAAACATCACTGATTTTTGGAGAGAAAAATACTGTTGAAGCCATGGTTGGGATTAATCAATACTATTTGGCTCTGCTGCAGTGAAAAGAACTGTTGAAAAGTGGTATGCTAAATTTGAACTAGGTGAAATGAGCTCCGAGTACGATGAAGGCAGTGAATACTCTAACGAGGCTGTTACCGACGAAGATATCAAAAAATTCCTAAAATTAATTTTGGATCCCCTTAAATTTAAGTTGCTCGAGATAACAAGCATGGACCATGTACATCATATAATTCACGAATATTTGAGTATGAGAAAGCTCCGTGCAAAGTGGATGCGGTGTAAGCTCACTTTCATCCAAAAATAACGACGACTTGATGATCCGGAGCAGTATTTGGAGGTATTCAAGCTTATGAGATATGTGAAAATGGATGAAACATGGCTACATCATTTCACTCGGAAGTCCAATCGTCATCCGAGTGGACTGCACTCGTTGAACTCGCGCCAAAGCGTGGAAAAAAGTAACAGACGGTTGGCAAGAAATGGACTTCGCATCCACCGTATTTTCCAGATCTGGCTGCCAGTGAGTATTTTCTGTCTGTCAGACCTCAAGAGAATGCTTGCTGAAAAGAAATTTAGCAACAATGAATAAGTTATCGCCGAAACTAAGTTTTATATTTGAGCTTAAGGTAAATTTATTATAAGAAAAAGTATTAAAAAATTTTTTTGACCGCTATTATCGAGAGCCCTCGAAGCTAACTAACAACTTTTAGATCAAATCTACTGAAATTGGTTCAAATATGCTAGATGAAAGTGCCAAAGTAGTTAAAGTTAAATGTGTGAAAACTTTGTAATGCCTGCCTCCAATCTCGTTATTACACCTTTTACTTTCTCTTTCTCTCTCTCCCGGAAAATATTGTTTGATCTCGTGAGACGAACTCATTGCATCATAAATTTCATAACTCAATTGCCCATTTGAAAAACGCAACTCTGCCCGTTACGTCAACAAAATTAGTTAACGGTACATATTTGCGGCTAATGACGGCCTTATCATTTACGCAGCTCACATGTGGTACATACATATGTATTTCATTTTACATTTTACAAGCGAATATCGATTTCTTGTTCGTCAATTCGTTTGTTTCGCTTCTCTTCAATTAAATTTTTACACTTTACTACATTTCATTGCTATTGATGTCGCATGGCTGTTATGACGGCCTTTTCCGAACGATGACATGTGACTGTGATGCTATGAAACGCTATATGTGAGTTAATTGGGATGTGCAATACCGCTACAAAGCGAAGTGCACGTGATTGTCTGTGTTCACACGATACCCTAATGGAAAATCTCTGCGAATCTATATCAATCTACATCAACACTGATTTGAAGTTCGGAACTATTTTTGTTCTGTTGAAAATAAGTTAACAAAGCCGAGGTTTTTGGCTGAAAATGTGGCTATGTGTGGTACTCTATCACTTCGAACTACGGAGGAATGGTTTCGACGATTCAGGGCGGTTGAAAATGACACCATGGATAAGCCAGCCGGCGGAAGATCTGTGACGACGAATACCGATCAAATCATGGAAAACATCGAGTGACATCTCGTGACATCGCCTAGAAAATGGGAGTTAGTCACCAAACCATTTTAAACCATCTGCAGAAGGCTAAATACGCAAAAAAGCTTGATGTTTTGGTGCCGCATGATTTGACGCAAAAAAACTTTTGGAATGAATCAAAGCTTGCGATATGTTGCTGAAACGGAACGAACTCGACCCATTTTTGAAGCGGATGATGACTGGCGACGAAAAATGGATCACGTACGACAATATAAAGCGGTTGTGGCTGGAGGCCGGTGAATCATCTCAAACAGTGGGCAAGACGGGATTGACGGCCAGGAAGGTTTTGCTGTGTGTTTGGTAGGATTGGAAGGGAATCATCCACTATGAGCTGCTGCCATATGGCCATCTACCATCTACTATGAACAACTAGACCGCTTGAAGCAGGCAATCGACCAGAAGCGTCCAGAATTGTCAAACATGAAGGGTCTAGTCTTCCACCAGGACAACGCCAGACCACACTTTTCGTTGATGACTCGGCAGAAGTTACGGGAGCTCGGATGGGAGGTTTTATCTCACCATATAGCCCGGACATAACGCCAAGTGATTACCATCTGTTTCTGTCCATGGCGAAAGCCCTTGTTGGTGTAAAGTTAAAGTCAAAAGAGGCTTGTGAAAAGTGGCTGTCCGAGTTCTTCGCAAATAAGGAGGAGGATATTATGAAGTTTGCCGTCTAGATGGAAACAGATTATCGAACGAAACGGCGCATATTTGAACTAAATCCGATCACTCTAACATTTCTTATAAAGCATTGAATACAGAGCAAATAAGCAAAAGGGAGATATTTGACAACCTTATATTTACTCAATATAAGATCCGATCTCCGAAATTAGGTTGAATTGCGTTCTACACTGCCTTCATATTAAAATAAATTATCGTCCAAGTTCAGGTCTCCTATTTCCGATAAAATAAAACATTTAATATGCCTAATCGGTTCTATAGAATTAGTTTGAAAGTGAATTATAATGGAATGTTATCTGCGGAGAATAGTGGAATTAACACTTCGTTGATCAGGCACCGACCTTTGGATTATTAGGTTAAAAAGAAATCGAAAGGCAGGAGGTTCAATATCCTCCAGCCAGCAAAACGACGAAGACGAGGAAACTTCAGACGTGTTAAAATACTGCACTCTGAACGTTTACAGGATGCCTTTTGATGTCCGCTATTGAGCACTTATTACATATGTAGCAAGGCCCGCATGCTTCCGGTGAAGGAAAATTATGCACTTCTCTCCAAGCAATTTCTGCTGGGACAGTCGTAGGCTCGTTTCGTAATAACATCAAGAGATCTTCCCTTGATTACGTCGATAACATCGAACAGTACGCCGACCAGATCTCAGACGCTCTCCCATTGAATGGCGCACTTGCACATGAAGAGCTCGAGTTGCCCCGAAAATCTAGATTGAGCCTTGCGAGTCTTCATTCTGGATACTGCAACGGATTAAGCTCTTAAAGTCGAGCTCCACTCATCGAACCCAACTCCCTATGGTCCGACGGCGCCGAAACAGCACGGTTCCTGGTCCTACTGTTAGCTGACTTCGATTACAACCAACACCAACTTTACCTAAACGGGAACAAGATAATCACACACAAAGATTTGACACATACATATATGTATGTAACTAGAATGAACTGGATTTTTTAACCGGCTAAGGACTGTCAAATCGTTAGCATTCTTAAGTATTTATTTAGGAAACTTTTACAATCTTTACTTTTGATTGGTAACTGCTTATGATATTTTGGATTAGTGTCACAAATTGATATTGAGAGCATTAAGTGAAAAAGTCTTCTTCTAATGGGTGATACCTCTATTCTTTTTCATTTTTATCACCAGCAGGTAGCAGCGATATTCTAAAGAGCTAGAGGCAGCTAAATCTTCGGATTTCTTTGAAATTCATACAGACTATATATCGGTAAAAAGATGTTCAGACTCTAACAGACGATTTTTTAGGCCAAAATTTTCCAACAGGGTATACTAACAGTTTTCTTTTAACTTATTTGTTTGTTGTTTACTGTTTGACAAAAATAGTATAATATGTTGTTGTAGAAATCACAGCTGTTGTAGTAAAATTAACAAATGCAGCGTGAAAATACCAATAAGCGTAAAAGCTGCGCTCATTAACTCTTAAGCGGGAGGTTTCGAGCTTGCTAAAGTGCTGGACAATATCTAAGAATGTACCTATACATGGTTACATATATATCCATGCATACATATAGATACATGCATTTTATGTAAATATAAATGGCTATTTCTGACTGCTATTGTTAGCTTACGGGTTTGGTTTCGGCATCCAGTCCGCTTGGCGTAGAATTTATGGGCGTATTCACATAGCGCTAGCTGACAGCAGCCATAAAAGCAACAGCACACTCATATTCATAGAAATAATTTTTTACAAATGTTATTTTCGTAGTTATATTTAAGCCAGAGTTTGTGTGTGTATGTGTTTGTTTGCACTTCCTTCATTTGTCGGCAATGCGTCATACGATCAGCGATACTGCTTGTTTAGACCGGTTTTCACTTAAAATTCATTAGAAGCCTCAGTAGATAACCGTGTACATACTTAGTTACGAACACAGTATTTAAGCATATACTGCTAATGGAGATACCTACATATATTTGTAGATACATACATATGTATGCAAGTACTTTGAACAGCTTCAGTTTCTATTGTACAATATGATTTATTATCCATTTCATACACTTACTTAACAACATATTATACATATGTACGTATGTATTTACCGATGAATGTTCGGTATTGTTATCTCGTGAATTTTGTAGGTAGATAGTTTGTTGTGTGCTTAATTAAAGGCTTCTTAGAACATTATAATTACTACAAGCTAATAAATAATAAATAGTAACACAGTAATAAATTATGGTACATCTCGTTCAGATTTATGATCTTGAGACTTATGTATGTACATATGTACATATACGAGGCTTCTTATTAGAAACTATCCGAAGAATAAAAGTATTTCCTCACTGGAATGTGGATAACAGTGCTTCTAAAGTTCTGCCAGACCGTGGTTTTAAGTGATTATTTCGATGGCCAATCTCGTTTTGGCTGTCAACAGTGACGTGCCTGTTGACAGTCATAACTTTGAAGTCGTAGATAATTTCGTCTATCTTGGAACCAGCGTAAAGACAACCAACAATGTCAGCCTGGAAATCCAACGCAGGATTACTCTTGCCAACAGGTGCTACTTCGGACTGAGTAGGCAATTGAAAAGTAAAGTCCTCTCTCGACGAACAAAAACCAAACTCTATAAGTCGCTCATAATTCCCGTCCTGCTATATGGTGCAGAGGCTTGGACGATGACAACAACCAATGAGTCGACCTTAAGAGTTTTCGAGAGAAAGGTTCTGCGAAAGATTTAGGGTCCCTTGCGCATTGGCCACGGCGAATATCGCATTCGATGGAACGATGAGCTGTACGAGATATACGACGACATTGACATAGTTCAGCGAATTAAAAGACAGCGGCTACGCTGGCTAGGTCATGTTGTCCGGATGGATGAAAACACTCCAGCTCTGAAAGTATTCGACGCAGTACCCGCCGCGGGAAACAGAGGAAGAGGAAGACCTGTAGCGAAGAGAAGAAACCAGTGGCGCGCTGTTGTTGACTCGTCTATAATCGCGTAAGCGGTGCCTACGCCAGTAAAGAAGAAGAAGAAGAATCTCGTTTTGGGTTCATTCACCGAACGTGGGACGCGTTTGATGGTTTATCGGTTTCAATTCTTGAACAAGTTGATTTTTGTAGGTCGTATTGGATCCTTCTGCAAAGTCTTCCATAAAGTGGATGGGTGCGGCTCCAATTGTTGCGTGTGATACCGGGTGGTGGTACTTTGCTCCACAGCAGTTGTAGCGTGTTCGGTGCGCACTGTACCGTGTCTCGGAGGATGCGCATCATGTACTTATAAGAGTTATCCACTGGAGCGATGAAGCCTAGTCTTTATAAAATGGCAAGCCAAGTTTAGTATAAATCAAGTAACAGGTGTCAAAATTAGTATTTTCTAGAAAAGCATAGCTTCATTGAAAACCGCACCTCTAAATTAAGCAGCCTTGGATCACAGCGGATATATAAAATCTCAAACCTAAAAAATCGAGTTTTTCATACCAAATTGCCAACGTTATATTCACTTTTAGCACTTGGTTGGTTAGTTAAAAAGGGAGGGGCTTGAGCGCCGAACCGCAGATGGCCTCACTTAGGGCATTATTAGGTTCATTGAGCTCCTGGGTGATAACCAAGTTATAGTTTTATCGAGCAGCTCAGTGGATTTGGTAAAAACTTTTCCACCCCTGCTACCCAATGTCTCTTAAGTTGGAGATTTGTGAGCCGTGTAATATGGCCCTTCTCATCCGGCTGAAAGCTAGGTATTCGCATAGATAATGTTCCATTATTTTATCATATTTCGAACAAACTTTACATTCCTCCGAATCCACTCATAAGGCTTAGTATTGGCGCTACGGGTGGCCTTAATTGCCGCTTGGCTAACCACTAGAATGTTTATGGACTTGCTGGTTAGAGCAGAAACGCACTTGGCACCTTCTGTTTTGCCAACAATTTCAGCCTGAAAGACTGAATTATAGTCATTTAGTTTGAATCTGCCTTCTGTGTACGTATTAGTACAGAAGAAGCACGCTCCTGTTCCTGTTTCTCCTTTGATCCATATGTAGATTTCAATGTTGGTACTGTCGATCACAGAACCCTTGGTTCAGTATTTTCTACTGGGGAATGAAAACAATGTGTTTAACTTCTTGTGGATGTCCTTTTCTCGGTCGTATTGACAGCTTAAGCCGTGTTCATTCAAAATATTGAGTATGACACTAAGTCCGTAGTGACGCTTAACCCGGCTCTAATAGCTTGAAATCATGAGCCGGCTGGTCGTAAGCATTGCTTCACACTTCATTTGTTTGTGTATTGGACGGATATCGAGAATAACCTCTAGAATAGTTTGGGTCTATTTGGCACTTAGCGCCGGCCATAACAGTGCCAAAACCGAGACTCAAAATTAGCTTTCAATGGAAATTTTAAATACTCCAAAATCCAACAACGAATAAAAAAATTGTGTCCACTTGTTCACTTTGTGTGCTGGGTATACTTTCCACCCTTAACCATAAACGAAATTCGTGGTGTTAAGAACAACAGAAAGCAGAAAGCCATGAACAGTCCTTTTGGGTTTCCAAACTCTCTTATCTAGTGTCGAGCAACGATATCCAAACGATCTTCATCCGCAATGGCTTCTTATTCTATAATTATGTAACGATAAAATATTGGAAAATGAATCTAAAGTTGTGTGGATCTACACATCGATCTCGTCTACCAGGGGGACATATCTGTATGTAGTTCATTGTTAAAATCCATTAAAAATCTTTTCCAACGAACACCATGTTTTGTAATCTATAATAACATAAACTCTGTGGAAATCTATTAATCTCTTTTCTGAGAAGAGTTTCAGATGATCTCTTATCTCTGATCGTCTTTTGATGTTTTTGAAGCTCCTTCGATTAATATATTTCAAAAGAAAGAAATTTGATAAAGACTCTTCGACTCTAAATGTCGTCTATAATTCGAATTAGCTGTAAACCTTTTCGGCTAAGAAGGATCTATTCTAATAAACAAAACAATATTGTAATAGAAAGTGCTCTACAACAAGATAATTTTTGAAGAAAATCTGTGAATGGCAAAAGTATAGTATTAGCATGGACCCCAGTAAATTAAATCGGCGATACGGAGAGTACATTAACTAAAGAGACATTGACTAGAGTACTTCTTCATGAATTGACGGGGGAACACCACCCATTCAAGCAAACCAAAGGAGAGCTCCACAAATACTGATGTCTCCGGATATGAGAAACAATTATGCAAATTTGATAATATTTGACCTGTTCTACGAAAAGGGACGCTTAGGTGTCAAAAACCAAAAAAATTATTTTTTCGTATACCAGTATACCAGGTTACATATTATGATAAAAAAAAGCCTGACAGTTTTTGTTTAGTGTAAGAGTCTTCAGGCTCTGATTCACGTTGTAACAGTTGCCTTTTATGAACTCCGTAGTTGTCTATGCAAGTAGGGAGGCCACGTGAGCGTTGACACAATTTCCTATGGAGGTTATGTTCAGAGCTAGGCTCGGACACGAATCAGGGGCTCGTCTCAACTGCACCTGTACGGCCAAAAAATTATGAAGACGTGCGTTGAACGTACTTCAAGACCTGCCAGGGTTTTAACCAGTCGAAGGTGAGAACAATATTAGTCTGCCAGTCATTTCAGTAAGATGTCACTCTTACCTACTAAAGTGATAGAATAGTGTCCTCACTAGCACTTTGTCAAACTAATTCGTTCCGGATTTCCAGTACTCCATAATCAGAATCTTACTGGCCTCGATTCTGATTTGCGCTTGCCCAGGATTTTCGTCGAAGTCTATGCATTTTTGGTGCTGCTCATTGTATTTTTCCCTCGCTTTATTGCTTTCCTCTCGTGGGTAGGTTCTTCCTCGGTGCAACTACGGTGGGGTGGTGGACGCTTATTTAAAGGCGGCATCTTTTCGCCTCTTCCGCGCAGGTTCATTGGTCGTTTTGTGTCAAGCCCTCCTCACCTGCAGCTCTTGGTCGGGGGCTGCGTATTACTATTCGCAGCTAACCAACTAAGCATAGGCCGTCCACTATCCACCAACTGTGACCCCGGTAGTAGCCTGAGCTTAGCCTTACCCAGCTCAACCTTACTATATAGAATATAGCAATCGATAGCGTTCAATATATGTGATCTGGTCTACGAAAAGGGGGCTTAGGTGTCAAAAACAAAAAAAAAATAAAAATAAAAATTAAAATTAAAAAAAAAAAATATATAAAAAAAAATAAATTGAAAAAAAAAATAGAAAAAAAATTGATTTTTTGACACCTAAGCCCTCTTTTCGTAGACCAGGTCACATATGTATTAGTCAGTTCCAATATTTACAAAATGGATCGGCACGGTTCATCATTTTACAAAATAATATGTCATAAAGGGTATAAAACTTCTACACATTTTATAAAGAATCTCAAACATTTTCCGTAAGATCAAATTTAATATGTTTGAGATTACTTGCAACCCACATATGCTGACACACCTTCAAAAAATCAGATATCAATGTATGTACATATGATGGATAAATGAAGTGTGTCTGCTGCTTGGCTAAATCTAATTTTCTAATAAGTGGCTTCTAAAGAGCGTAACATTTTTTCATAGAACACAGGTATACATGCATATGTATGTATGTATCTAATCATGTACAAGCTGTGTCAATAAACGCGAACGCATATGGTGGATAGAGCTGCGCTATAAAGGGCGCTGAACCAAGGTTTCCACATTGTTTTCATTATGTTGTTTGTTGTTTTTTCCAGTTGTAAACGCGTTTTCTGCTCTTTGGTACCTTAAAATTGTTGTTGTAGATGCATAGGTCTACCGCTGATTCATTTCCTGAAAATGCTAAACACTTACAAACATACATACTACATGCATATATAGTGTCGGTATGTAAACATCAGTCATTGTACCTAGTTGTTACCTGATCGTCAGTTCGCCTTACAGCTCGCCAACCTTTGGAAAGACACACATACAAATGTACATACATACTTATGTATGTACTTCGTTTGGGACCGCGAAGCACCGAATTGCCGAAAACAAAATGATAAAAACAGGTTTTGAACGCGTAGCATAAACAAAAGCCGCTCTTTGTCGCGTCATTCGACCCGAACGCCGTCGCGCCGCTCTTGCACATTCCATACGCACGGCATGTGGTCGCGGCTCTGAGCTTATAGCGGTTGTCTGAACGAAAGAGCCGATGAATCAAATGGCACAAATGCTGCGCCCGCATAACTTAGCGTGATCAACAACAACAAGAACAAAAAAGTCAATGATAAAATGAAAACAAAAACTAAAATATGACAGATTCGTGTCGACTGCTTGCAGCGGATTGTGCAGACGCATACGAAATTTGGAGCAAATATTGTTGCTCATAAACGAGATATGCACGTGGGTATGTGCCAAGCATTTGCATTTGGGTTATTTTTTCGTGGTGTCGTAGTTTTGAATAATGAGGTGCTCTCTGACTTCGGAAGTCACGATTTAGAGACTCCGTTAACAATATTCGCGATGTCTTGTATTGTCAGTTTTTTTAACCTCAAAAGTACTCGAACCTCTTTGGAGTTTTTTTAACCTCAAAAGTACTCGAACCTCTTTGGTAGAGGTTGCAAAGTCACCCTAGTTCCAAATTATTCTATTCGAGGTTTTTCAAAACGTAACAGTACTTCGGGAATAATGAAATCCGGTGCTAAAAGGTTGTTATCTCATACACACCAATCTGTATAGAGTCTTATTACAAAGCTAAAGGCTTCAGAGGTCTCGTAAAAAGTCTGATATTTAAAATTACTTTCTATGAAAGTCAGCGGTTTTTGGAATATGGATTCGTCACCGAATTCTGCTTCTTTCAGTAAGGGTAAAAATTTTATTACTTCTAAAGTCAGTATTCTTAATTTTGCAAGAGATTGTAAAGATAGGTTTGAATACATGTCTGTATGTCTAGATCTTTTAATGCGATCTGAACAATTTGTTCGTTGATTATAGCGATGCCTAAGGTAATAATCCAAGACAAGTCTTGTGAAGGTACCTTGTCAAAAAAAGTTTTGATCGGCCGGTTTGGATGGCAGATACATGACAAAGTAGTTCAATATCGGTGGTTCCGAGAAATTAGCAACTCCTTGGGGAGAAAAGATTGTGTGTAAAATTTAGGATCAATATTTCAAACACTGCGGGACAAGTTCGCACATATGAAGACAGACACGGCTAAATAGACTCTAGCATTTCGACTGGTAACTGGCGAATGACATGCGTGATGTTTTGCTCCTAGCCCTGGATCGAAACAGGATTGTCCGCATAGACTTTAGACTTTACATATTCCCACAGAAAAAAGTCTAAAGGTGTGATATCACATTATTTTGGTAGGTAATTGACGGGCGTGAAATTATCAATAAATCCATTGATTGATGCCGACCACAGTCTTCGTGTACACTCTCAGCTAAGGCTGCTATATTTTCTTTCCTGCGTGCTGGACGTGGTCTATTCGGTTGAATATTATCCAATAATAAATGCTGGGTCTCAAGATCGATGAGGATTTTGTGTAAAGTATGCTACTAGACCGATTTGTAAACGTTGGTCAGGTACAAGTCTTTCCATCATGAAATTCCAAACTGTACTGAACAAAAATTGGATGACAACGACTCACGAGTGATCTGTCTATAGAAAGGCTGTTGAAAAAAGTATCTCTATTTGGATCACCCGTTACCTTGCGGAATCCTTAACAGATAAGTATATGGATACCACTTAATGTGATCTTTAAACTTACGTCTTCTAATTCAAAGCTGCTTGGTTGTGTAGGATTTGAAGCAGTGTTAAAATTTTGGTTTTAGCAGCGACTTTATCCAGTAAATTCAGACAAATAATTATTATTAAACTGCATTAATGAACTGTCAAGTCTCAGCCGCACGATATCGGCAGCTAGAAAGACACGTGTTCAATAACACCGATTTTCGGCGCGTTCCATATTTTACGATTCCTAACTAAACTGGTTCGAAACGTTACTTTTTGAACTCCACGGAGTTTTCCAGGCGAGCTCAATGACTTTCCGACGCATTTAAGAGAAAAATATTAAATATTTGGAAACGAACCTCGAATGCACTGTCTGTATTGATGAACGTAATGTTAGAACCAAAATGTTGAGGTAAGCGGTCAATTCTTTACGGAATCACTACTGTATCCCGAAACGAGGCTTTGGCCAAACCTCCATCTATAAGATTAGGAACGTAAAGGACTGAACGTAAGGGGACTGGTCAAGTAAGCTCGCGGAAAACGAAGAGTTTCTGAGCTTTCATAGTCACTTTTACGAACTGAAGTATCCATTATTCTCGGTGTGATATTCACTTGATTGAGACATTAATTAAGACATAATTTGGCAATAATAAAGCTTTTTATTTAAAAAATATATATGTTTGTGTGCATATTGCATGAATGAGTAACGATAAATTGTATTGCGTGCCACAATGCGAAATCGTCAGTTGCAACAAGCGCTACTTTCTAATCAGATGTTCACAAGCATTGCATGTCGATTTTATTTATTCGGCGGCATGCAATTGCATTGCAAGCAACAAATTTCGTCTGATACATTGGTATATATACATATGTATTATATGTATATGCGCTAAAATGTATATAAATATATATTTATTTACAAAGTAAATTGAAATCCCAAATACTTTCAACTCACCAAACCATTAATTTGGTACAATGGAACCCATACATATCACTGTTCACTGAACATGAAACCAACTAAATCACTACATATTCAACAAAATGTACAAATTTGTAAGCAAACATACATACATACTCACATGTCTATAAAACTTAGATTTTCTTATGCCCTACAGAGGGTATATTAAATTTGGTATACGAGGTGTGTTCAAAAATTTTGTGTTTTTTCAAAAATTATTTATTTATTCATCAATATCTATTTGGTCCCCTTCAAAGTAATCCCCATGAGATATTATACACTTGTGCCAACGGTTTTTCCAATCTTCGAAGCACTTCAAAAAATCAGTTTTTTTATCTTCTTCAGCTTCTCTTTCGATGCCGTCTTTATCTCGTCAAGAGAAGCGTAACGTCGTCCTATAATGGGCCCTCTTCAGTTCTTGCAGTTACGATTCGCGATACTTTTTGAACACACCTCGTAAAATTTGTAACACCAAAAAGCAAACGTCTGGTCGATCATATTGTGACCAGCCGAGTTGTTTTAGCCATATCCGTCTCTCTGTAGATACCATATGTGTTTGAGATCTCGCACCGAAATATTGTACATGTCCTTTACTTTCTAAGAATATAATACTTTTACGGAACCAACGATATCGAAACTCTACAGAATATGTATCAAGGATGATCCATTTCGATGTTTCCTATTTTTTGTTTAAAGAAAAAACAGAGAAACTTTAAAATTCCTGCAGAATGTTTAGTGCCATTTGAAAGAACATTATTTGGCCTTTATTTTTTGAAGACTATCTCTTTCAAATGTTGGCCGTGGCTACGTTTCAGATTTACGATGCATCGTTCAAGGATTTCGACTGGTAACTGGGGAATCAGACGCGTGACTTCGTTCCAAGGTCTGATGCGAAGCGGAATTGTCCGCATAGATTTTAGATTTTACATATCACCACAGGAAAAAGTCTAACGGTGTGATAATACACAATCTCGGTGGTCAATTGATCGTCTCAAAACGTGCAATTATCTGCTCTCCGAAGTGATCTCTCAATAAATCCATTAATTTATTGGATATGTAAGAAGTGGCGCCGTCGTCTTGAATCTAAATGTCGCCGAGATCACGAGCTTCAATTTTAGACATCAAATAATCTGTTATCGTGATGCGATAACGGTCAACATACACAGTTGTTTTAAAGAAATATGTACGATGATTCCACCGGTCCACAAGTTTTTCCTGGATGAAATGGCAGTTATTGAATCTCTTCAAGTTGCTCTTTATCCCAAATGTGACAATTATGGTTGTTTACATACCCATTGAAATTTTAATTTGAAATGGGCCTCATCGCTAAAAAAAATTTGGTTCAATAGCTTCGGATCTTTTTGGAACTTTTCAAGAGCCCATGGACTGATGCGATGTCACTTATGAAAATCATATGACTTCAGTTCTTGCACAAGCTGATTTTTGTACGTTTTCAATATAAAATCTCCTTGTAATATGAGCCAAGTTGTTACATACGTTAGTCCGAGTTGCTGCGAAAAGCTCCGAATCGACTCTTCACGGTCTTGTACAGTCAGCTACGGCTGCTATATTTTTTGCACCGCGTGGTGGACGTGGTCTGTTCGGTCGAATATGATCCAGTAATGAATGCTGTGTCTCAAGATCAGTCACGGTGTTGCGAATAGTACGCTCAGTGGGCCGATTATTGTGACCACTAGTGGATTCGAAGCGCCGGAAGCATATTCTTTACGGAACGTGAATTTTCGTAATAAAGTTAAATTTGAAAACGTTGTTCAGGCGTAAGTCTTTTCATGATAAAATGCCAAACATTCACTCACGCGTGATCGGTCAAAAAAGGCTATTGAAAGCAGTACGTCTACTTGGGTAACCCGTTAGAGTATATAGCTGCTATACAAATCGAACTATAAAAAATTAACTTCTTGAAGAAAAAACTTTTATATTTGCCAAGATATCTTTACAAATTTATTAAACATTATTGTCCAAGGCGAGACTATAATCTTCGGATTGCACCACTGTAACATATAACTTTTAAGCTATAAGGAATGCACTTGTTAAGAGTGTATAATTGAATTGAGTGCAATCGAAGTTGCATTTTTGTCATGTTTTGTATTGTAATATTTTAATATTCATAGACTTTGTATTTTTATTTTCGTTTAATTTTTTTTTAAATTTTTTTTATTTTAATATATTTAATTTTTGTTTAACATTTTTTTCTAATTTTGCTTTATTTTATCTTCTCATTTGTGTTCATATTTCTGCTTAGTTTGCTTTTTCTACACATTCGTGTTATTTGCACTAGCTTAAATGGCTTGGTTTACTTTTACAAACTGCAGTTGATGTTTTAAGATTCCAACACAAATTATGCAAATTGTTAAAGCACAGTTACAAAAACGTTTTGTGTTGCGAGATTATATAAGGTTTTACAGTGCATATTGCCAAAAATAATCATTAACTTCTGTTTGAATGCACATATCGTTAAAGTAAAAGTTGTTTACTTCACAATGATTTCATTTTTGAATGGCACAATACTTTAGTATCGAAAGTTCACTTCAAAAATAATGGCTTTTTTAAGTTTTTGATTTATAGCGGCTTGAATTATGGCACTCTGTGTTAGGTTAATTTTAGCTGATAAAGCTTTCGGTGGACAGAGGTGTACGAAACCTTACTAAAACAAAACTATAATACTCTCCTTAGCAACTTTGTTGCGAGAGTATAACTAGTCGAAGGTAGTTAATGCGAGTGTGTAGGGAAGGGCTTTCAATACAAGCTATTTTCAGATGTTCAAAGCATGCACATGGACGTCGGAGATATCGGAGACTTTGCACTTTAGAAAAACCACAAAAATAACTTAAGTCAGTTGAAATTTTTAAATTGAGTCTGTTCTTTATTAGTTTTATCTCACTCATTGGGTTTTTAGATTTTAAATTTAAGAACCGTTCTTCGAAAAAATCTGTAAGGTAATATTTCCTGAAGGCCAAGAAATAGAAAACATATTTTTAAACATTTTTCAAGCAATCATTTCAAACTTAGGCACGAAAAAACATAGTTACATACCGTGTGAAACCAAATCGTGATACATACATAGATTATAGCGACCCTCCAACTTTTCGACATCATTTTCATAGTACAATTTGTCCTTTGCTTAAAAATAGGAATTACTTTCAACAATCGCCTATTGAATCGAATTCTTCTCAGCGAGCATTCTTTTGAGATCTGAGGGCAGGAAATAGTCGCGATGGATTCGGAAACAATTCGAGATTTAAATTTGATTCAAATATTTCTGCACAGCGCTTTCTCATACCCAAATATTTGTGAATGATATGATGTATACGTTCAGTTCATATGGTTAGAGTGACCGCTTTCTCGAACAACTTCACTTTACAGTCATTCAAAATTATTCTGTGGACTTTTTTGATGTTTACGTCGGTAACAACCTGTTTTGACCGTCCTCTATTTCAAAGTCTTCGGTACTCATTTTACCACTATTAAACTTAGCGTATCAATCCTTGATGGTTGATTTTCCAGTGCCAGCGTCCGAAAACTCGTAATCAAGCCAAGTTTTCGCTTCAAATGTATTTATTCTCTCCAAAAAGCAATATTTTATCAACACGCGTAATTCTTTTTTGTCAAAATGATATAGTTCACAAACTAATGATCCGACAACAGTCAAATTTATACACGCGTCAAGGTTAGGGATAACTAAAAATCATGTGCATTTAATTTACATAAGTAGCGCTATTCGTATGTGAGGCCGGGGACTTTTCAATTGACCTGTTATAATAATCGTGCTTTAAGTCAAATAGGAGATTCAGCTAGTGCTGTTAAAGAGAAGCCACGGACGGTATAGATATCCATAATTTCAATATGAACTAGTATAGAAATGGGTTTCAATAGATTTTATTTTAGTATCCAAGGTTTGGCACTACTTCATTTCTTATTAGCAGTTTTCAGTTCCCAACAAAAGATAGTGCGCTGGTAACTAATTAAAATCATACAACCGCTGTTCTAACTCTATTTAGATATGCTGGTATATTTCATTTATGCCAGTGGTATGTTCTATTCGCCAACATATAGCGAACCTTATTGGTCAAGGAATAATCGGAAAAGAGGGCCCATCCCGGTCTGTAGATGATATATTGTGTTGTAAAAAGTTCATGCTAAAACACTGCATTACTTTGTATTTTACAATCCAGTCATATTTTTCGTCTGAAACATACCAATTCAACGACTTATTTGTAACACTTCTAGAGTACTAAGTTGATACATTGCCATAATTTATTGACGTAAACATATTTCGGATTAAAAAAGAAAACGGGTTTAAGATTAATTGAGTGAGGAGAAAACGATTTTATTAATTAACCAATGTATCTACGTAATATATCATGTAGTACAAGCATTGAACCCAATTGAACTTTTCTCTGAAGTTAGCTGCAACGCATTCGGCTATTAAACCTTTAATTATGTGTTTTAGGTGAATACAAGGGTTGCCAAAAGCGCTGGGTATAATGGGTGCTCTGCTTCATTGAAATGTGTGTTAACTGACTGACTATTATTCTGAGGAAAATGAAAATTATCAACGGAATGAGGTTCGTTAGAAAGATGAAGCCAAAAACATATCAGGAGAGGGAAGGGCACTGCTATTTATACAAGGTGCATTCCAAAGTAAAAAGGACTATAAAAAACAGAACAAATTGTTTTTTCGGCAAAATCAATTTATTTTATTCAAAATAGTCTTCGTCTGCTTCAATACAGCTTTTTGCACGGTCCAAAAGCATGTCGAACGAGTATCTTGATTCGTTGGCCGGTATGGCCGCCAGTATGCCGGTGTATGGGCAAATGCTAATTTCCGAAATGGAAGAAGTCCAAATGTCCCGAATTTAATGTTAACTCTTTGTTCGAAGCTCATTTTCGCCCCGATAATACAAACATACTGACACTTAAAACGCAATAACTTCACTTCCAATTAATGAAATGTCATGAAATTCTCACTGGAATAAAGATAGCAGATTCTAACGTACCAGTCGACATATAGATGGCGCCACCAGGGGGTGCTAGATTCAAAATCCTGTTTGCTTTAGAACACTCCTTGTATATACAAGTATGGAAAAGCAAAGATCTGACTCTAGGAATCTCCACTGCCACGCATATCAATATTCCAACTTATAGGATTAACGTTTAAAATTTGATCTCTTTCCTTCTATCTGAGGACTGTATAGGTCAACCACCATATTCGCCAGATTTGATTCCCTGTGATTTTTTTCTGTATTCGAAACTGAGAAATCAGAATTCTGTTAAAATATTTATCTATTCTGTTTGCCACGCTATCTAAATGGACAAGTCCTGATCATTTTTGATCTTGGGTGTATGTCGTAGTCACGTACTCAACGATCTAGACTAATATAGTACAGTTGTTCTTTCATCGGCATATGCTCCAAAAAGTGTCTCAATGTCTCTCGAAACGAATTTCCGGATTTCCGATTAAATATGAAATAACCGCCGAATATTAATTTCTTTGTCTTAACATTTTCTTAAAATTTGTACGAAAACAGATATTTTTTGTTTCTGGAATTATAAAATGGGTCGATATTTGAGTCGATTTAAGGGGTCCAGCTTACAATAAAGTCATTACAAACCGCTTGAGAAGTGTGGTTATATTTCGTTACATTACATATAGCCCTATAATTGTCTAAAATGTTTTTGTTTTTTACTTTACAAAATAAAGATTAAAGCAATTCGAAATAACAGATGAGCACAAGCCGTTATTACAACCCAGAGAAGGTTGAAAAAAATATATATATATACTGGAAGGTAATGAATAGGCTTTTTTTACTGTTTGCTAATATTTGTATTAACCAATGAGGATTAAAAATTAAATAGATTAAAGAAAAGCTTTTGCCTGACAGTGTTAGACTCTCGTAGACAATTTCGAAAGCTTCACGTTGAATAATGATTTTTTTCATTGAGCTTTATCAACCACTAGAGGTACCTCTCAACCCATTCATTGTGGTGTATATCAATCTTAAAATTATATTATATTAGTACGAGTATTTGATACAAATCTTTAATACTTATATTTCTCATTTCCTTGGCATATAATTTTTTAAAGCTGCCCTCGTAAAACCACATATTAAGCCATAATTTATTACTCCTTCGTCGTTCGCACTTTCGAAAATTTAAATTAGCTGCAACTAATTACATTAAAACATTTTTAGATCAAACAGCAAATCAACGAAGAACAATGCAGCTTCCACAAATTATTAGAAGCATTGAGATTAAGCTCACAGCTTTGTTACGAAAAAGTGTTGTAGAAGAAAGGGAAGAATGTACATTAGGCTGTTGACTTTCCCAGAACAAGTTATGAGTTATAAATGCATACTAATGTATTTCGAAAGATGTAGCTATGCATATTAGGGTGGTACTGAATCGCTGAAATTTTGTCAACTTCTTTCTCCACAAGAACCGTTTCAACGTTGTCATATAAACAGACGAGATATCTTCACGAAATTCGGCATGAGGTATTATCTGAGGCCATAGTAAAATCACCGAAGGAATTATTCAAATCGGATCACTATTCCGTATAGTTGCCATACAAACTGAACGATCGAAATCAAGTGCTTGCATGGAAAACTTGTTCATTTGACGAGATATCTTCAGGAAATTTTGCATGACGTATTATTCGAAATAATAATGCAATCTCAGAAAAATTTATTCAGATCGGATTACTATAACATATAGCTATCATACAAACTGAACGATCAAAATCCAGTGCTTGCATAGAAATCTTGTTCATTTGACGAGGTATCTTCATGAAATTTGACATGAAGTGTTAACTGAGGCAATAATGAAATCTGCGAAGAAATTATTCAGATCGGTTCACTATAACATATAGCTATCAGCAAACTGGCGAATATTTTGTATTTGTGAAGGGTTTTATAGTGCTTGTTTTGAATTGGGAGTGAGAGCAAGTGAGACTAATACAATTGTTAATTTGATTTTAAGAACCACCTTAATATGATTTTTAATTTAATGGTAGTTATTTTTATCTGGCATATAAATTTGCCTTGCTCTACATTTTCTTATTAAGAATGCATGCTATATTTTCCCTTCAAATATACTATATACATACATATATACATGGGTATATACATATGTATATGTGTACATAAGCTTATAGATACACCCTTGCATATAAGTAGGCACCCATGTGCCACTTTCGATAATTCTCCCAACATTCTAATTGTTCTAGACCTGCCGTCGGCGTCAAAGCTGGTAAATGTAATATAATATAAATATGTACATACATATATACTCTTCTCGTATATACATATATGGGCAAATCCTGCGTTACGAACGCCACATTCGTACGCGTTTTCGGATTGAAATATAACAATTTTTTGGTCTTTCAAAAGACATACCTTCAAGTTAGACACAGTGTTTAGTGGGATTTGAGTGTACTTTCGAATGTCATCAAAATATTTTTTGTAACAGGTTTAAGCTGCGAAAAATTTGATCTCAAAGTATTGTTACGCACGCTACAAAAAATGGAAGTAGCTTTGAAGGTTGAGGTATGTTTTCGTAATTTTTAGCAAATTTTGTATAATAAAGCACACCAAATGAAATACCTTACAGAAAGATGAATATAAGAGAATTCTAAAATAACTTACTTGCAGCCAAAAAATTTTGTAGTTTTTTATCAATGGCCGTGAACCCAACGTTACGCACGCTACGTTACGCACGCTACATTTTTTCCAGAAGTATATAAATAAAAACAATTGTATTTATTTTAACAAAACAATTTATACTCTTTTTTAATAAGATTATTTAATTCATATTTTATGTTTATAAATTAATTTATAAATGTATATATGTTTACAAATAAATTTTATGTTTTGCTGAATCTGCCGTTAGTGCTATTTCGAGCTCATTTTCATTAAGAAATGAAAAATAATGGTTGCTTTTTATTCCGGGAATGCTCTTAACGTTAGCCCATCTCTCCGAAAGAAATGCAGTTGTATTTTTTATATATGTACTGCTTACATATAAAATAAAAATACCATTTATATTAATTTTTGCCAATTTAAAAAAATCGTGGGCGTTATTAAGAACAATATTCTGAGTTTTCACCATTTGCCAAATTTTTCTCTTTATGACAGCTCCAATTCCGTCTACTGCACCCTTTCCGTGAGCAGTTGCAAAAAAATTCCACTCAAAGTTGGTCAAATCTAATTTTTCTTTAAAAAACGGTATAATACTCAAAATGAACTTGTTTTTACATTGACTTGCACAGCCATCAGAAAATAAAAATAACTTCGAAATAGCGTTTTGTTCTTTAAGTTTCTTTACAATTAACTGGAGAAAGCAATAAACATCATATTTATTGTGTGACAGTTGATCGCTCGTAATAGCAAATGATCTTGTGCAATTGTGCAACCAGGCAACACAAGTAAAAATGGTAACTTGGGAGTAACTAAAATGTGCAGACTGAATTTCATTTTGATTGAGGAGCCTATAGTTTTCCGCAAAATCGACTTGCAGAACAGCTTCATCTTGTTTAATATATATTTTTCGGTCTTGAAAGTATTTTTGTTGAGTTCTTTTAACGTAAGTATGCAGTTTAAAGGAAGGTAACTGAGATTCCAATTCATTAATCAAATCAGTTATTGGTCCTTTCGTATAACTAATGATGATTCGTTTATCAACGATTCTCCAATGCTTCCATTCAGTAAGCTCTTCGAGTTGATTAATGTAAGTCAAAGGTACGAAAGCGTCTGTAATATCTTTAATGCACTTGTTGCACTTGTTGTTCGCATTTTTTAAACGTTCTATTTGTGTTAAGTTTTCACTGGATTGTATTTTTTTGCGATATTTTCGAATACGCTCTGCACCCGTTTTCATTTTTTCAACTGTTATTATTAAATATGATACTGCAAGCAAACAATTTTCTGTGGTACCAATATGCCGATAATCTAAAATGACACTAATTGCAAATGATTCAAACGCAACCAAAGCCGAGACAACGTGAAATTTACCGTATAAAAAAATAATCGCTAATCGGTACACTTATAGTAGGCTAAGAATAGTAGGCGAAGAAAAGAATTAAGAAGCTAAGTGAAAATAAAACAATAAAAATTGCAAAGGTTTCTATTGTAATTTTTGTGAGAACTGAAATCGTTACGCACGCTACAGAAATGAATATGCTGTAGTTTTTTGGTTTTTAATTGTAGGTTGAAAATTTTTTTTTCTTAAAAGCAGGATACTTATTTAAATTAAAATTATAGATGATTTGTAAAAAAAAAAAAATTTTCTACTCACAATATAAAAAAAACCTGATTTTCCGTTACGCACGCTACAACACATTTACCTGGCATTTCATACCAAATTTTAATGTTTCCAGAAAAGTAAACGAATTTTTTTTTTTACAAATTTTAAGGAGAATTGAGTGAATAACAATATGGCTTTCGATTGGACCATCTATGTTAATACTAAAGCAATGATGAACACGTAAAAAATTTCACTTTTTTTGTATAACACCTGAAAAGACCTGAGGTAGGGTAGGATTTGGTAATAATTTTTGTATTAATCATCATCGAAATAATTTTTTTTTTATAAATTTATAAAATTGGATATCTATTCTAATGCTCCATTAAAACAAAAATTAGGTTGGATTAAGTTCAAATATTTTTGGTTGGTAGACAGTTTCTGGGATATGCCCATATATGTATGTATATGTATGTACATCTGATAAGCGGTACTTCACTTCAGTCCGACATTTCTCAATGTTATCGCATAGTTATATCATAATCGAATTCCTTTCGAATGCTATCAGAATTGTCTTCGGTTTACCAAAAGTTGTAATATGAGTAAGCCTTTTTTCAAGTGCAAAGCACCTTTTTATATGACATACAAACATATCTACCCTTCTACACATAACTTTCTTTATTTTGCCTTCTCCGTTTTAACCTTTAAAGAAAAAATTAAATAAAATAACTTCTTCTTGGTTATTGAACCTCATAAAGGTCTCTTTTTTCGCTGTGGCTTTCGCCCTTTTTGGTGCGTTTATTATGTCAGCATATGACCAAACTGTGGACCCGATAGTGAAACGCCGCTATAACGGCTCATTGCGATGCAGCGCTCGTAGGCAGCGTTTTACTATTTTCAATCAGCTTAAATTCAGCATAACAAGTGGCACTCGGAACGCTGCACGTTTTAGCCACTAAGTACATACAGTCATACCTAAAGGTGGTATATGTGTAAATATATACATAAAAACATACACACTTACTTCAAAACATACATATGTATATACATTCATTCATATTTAGATATTTATATATGTACATTTGTATCAAGGCAACATTTGTATTTGTTTAGGAATGTTCATGAATTGAAGCACTCACAACTGGCAGGTGGAATGCATAAGTAATTTGTTTAGATAAGAAAATTAATTAATTTAAAAAAAATATTATAAATTTAGGCTTTTTGCTTATTGAATTCTCGTACCTAAAAATATTGATAATGACCATTTACAAACACATCACAATTGTTTAACTAAATGTAGGTCATGATAATTTTATTTACAACAAGCAAATATGTATTTATATAAATATATATACATATACAGGGTGTTTGGCAGGTTTAACTCGCTGTTGAAGTTGAAAAATATCTATAGAGGGTCTTCCAATTTTGAATAGTTTTCGAAATAGTTCTGAAATTTGCCATCAATGTTGAGTGTTTAAGGGGGTATTCTAGTCTAGAAGCATGAATTTCAGGTAATTTTTAATGTGTCGTAAAAAGAGGCAATTAATATTTTTACTTTCCATTTTTTTATTAGTTATTTATTAATTTTTCAAGAGTACAGAAAAAAATTAAAAACTAAAATAAAGTAAAAAAATTTCAAAAATTATGAGCTGACGAAGTGGGGGGTCTCTAAAATTTCCACGTGACCATGCCCGTGATTTCAACCCTCCTAGTTATCTGAAACAAAAAAAACAAAAAGATTATTATTCTAGAATAATGTCGCAATGGTCGGAACTACGGAAAAGTGGGAAACATTTTTTTTTTTCACAAAATGGCGACTGCCTGAAAAACAAATTTTTTTTGATCACGTTTTCTGACTATTTCGAATTTTTTAAAAATAACAAAAATAAGAATTTTGGGATGGGGCTAGTTCCAACCATAGACAAGCCTATAAAGAAGACTCTTTAAAAATTTCAAGTAAATCGGTTCAGTAGAACCTGAGAAATCGTGGGGATCGTTCCGAAAAAGTCAGTTTTGAGAAAAACGCGTTTAAAGTTTCCCTAATGTCTTTTGTTCGATTAGTTCCGGCCGAACCAGTTTGAATACCGGGTCAGAAAAATGCGTATATCTCCGAAAATAATTTGAATTTTTAAAAATCCTCTTGTACACATATTCTTGAATAGCTTAACATTGAATATATAAAAAAAATCGATTTTTTTTAATTTTTAGACTGGAATACCCCCTTACAGGTTTGAAGGGGGAGTTTTCTCGCACTCCAGCATGGTTTTAGACTGCTTTAAAAAAAAGCTGAAGTTAACTGTAAAAAGTTGGAGGGGTAGCTTTCTCTCTCTCAAAGATAATTTAGATTACCGAAGTGCGGCCTCTAAAAATATTTATATCAGTCTAAGAAAAAAGATGTGTCTTACCTAACTGTCAAAAGTTGAACATGAAAAGCTGAGATGGAAACAACCAGGCACTTCGTTTTGCTATGAACCAGTTCAGGTAAAGTTTGAACTTGAGTATATATTGTGGTCTAGTACTCAACGAACTCGGCTTTTATGATATACAAAGTAAACCAAAATAGAACAACCTTTCTTCGGCGGCATATCCTTGTTGTTATTATCTCTCAAGACCGGTCTTAAAACTTATATTGAAAGAGGAGAATAGTAACCACCGAATATTAGTTTCTGAGTGTTAACATTTTCATCAGATTTTTTCGAAAACAGAATTTTTTTATTTGTGTATTATGAAATAAGTGGGTTGTAAGACTTTTGAGTTGACGGAAGAGGTCCATGTTACAAATAAAAACACTTCGAGCTGCTGAAAAAAGTGCGGGTTCTTTGGCTAGCTTTCTCACCCTGCGCTCAAAATTAGTTAGGGAGTATCGATAGTATCAAGCTAAGATAAGATCGCAATTATCTCGATTACATCGAATTGGCAACGAGTTGGGTCGCCGTTGTACTATCGCGTTCTAGTGCTTGACCTCTGAACCTCGTGTGAGCTTAGCAGGCGCTGTTTAACAACTAGCTCCTGTGCAAGTGTGAGATCCTTCTTGCCTAGTGCGAAGCGCAGGAAGTCCACTGCACTACATACTTGCTATGGCACAGTAAGGTACATCTTAACGCAATCTTAATAGTTCTTACCAATCGTTGTTCAATAGGCATACATGCGGACCTAACCGTCAAAGTTGTACGGAAGAAAATTAGGTAGACATATCGAGTCATTTTCTCCACTATTGCCTAGGAAGACTGCGCGTAAAAAATTTTGGCAGTCATATTTTTAGCGAACCAAACCGCAAAGTGGTTTTTAATAGGCTTTTCGGACAATACTTAGGAGTATTTAGGTATCGAAATGAACCGCCGTTATTAGCTGTCCGAGTGGGTTCTGTTTTGGAATCGATCCTTTAACTTTACTTAGCCTAATCTGACTGTTCTTGATCGGTACGATAACATATTTTTCAATTATTTTCCAAATTTTATTTCACAGTGTTGGATGTTGACATTGTTGTAACGGTAGAAATGCTGGAAAGTTGATAGTTCTTTTCAGGATATAAATTCCGGTCACAGATATGCGAGGGTCGTCGTAAAGTTCCTACTACGTCCGCACTACTGCCCCGCCCAGTTAAACGAAAATCTTGATGGTGGCGCCGTCTTAGAGATGGTCAAATGTACATATCTACTAAACAAGTGCAGCTAACTCAACCAAATTCGCTTAGAAGAAATCTTTTTAGCATTGGAGGTGCATGAATCGGACAATAGGCGTGACACCGCCCACCTTTAGATGAAATCCGATATTTCAACAGCTTCACCGATTTGGCTCGTGTGGCTACCCAAAAACTTCTATTAAACACTGTGAAGACGGACAAAATTGGATGACAACCTCACCTACTTCTCACTTTACTCTGCAATCAAACATTAATGTATGAATGATCTCAACTTAATTCATCTTACGTTCAAAAATTATAGATATCGAACTATAATTTATGCCAAAACTGGGTAAAATCAGGTCAACACTTCACTTAGCCCTCATATACATAACATAGTTATTTTCCAACTTCCGGTTCATTTTATACCACATCTATCAGTCAAAATATCTGGCTATCGAAGTTGATCGTATGAGTTTTAAAATCTCTGGATATTTTCTAACATTTTTGGTAACTCTTTTGAGGTTAATGATCTGATGAATTTTTCAACAACTCACTCTGAGCACAAGCTCTATAACCAAATATATAATTAATCTTAATAGATCTTCAATATTGATTAATCATTATGCTCTTGGCAACTTTAGCCCGAGCCAAAGCCACTAAGCGGCCAAAAAACATTCATTACCCCAGGAACTACGTCACCTACTAATTATGCCGTTATGCCGAAGTTAGAACATTAATTATAGATAAACATATACATATGTTTGTCCATGTGTATATGTGTTTAAAATGCGAGTTGTGAGCATCAGCCGAAGTGCATTACAAACACCACGCTGCGTTCGTTTAATGTGCAGACGAGCGTTTAGTAAATACCTCTAATAACCGAATGTGTTGCTGTGGCCGCATAATGAGCTTCCGTTGCCATTAGATGAACAGATTTGCAACAGAGGCCCATTTACTATACATTCGTATACACACACACACACAAAAGCATATATGTCGACATTTGTTTGTCCGTCCACAAACACGCGCTCCATTAGCATTGTTAACTTGTCCATTTAGCTGTAGAACGGCTTAGCGAACCAAGAGAACGACAAACGACACGCCACCAACATGAGTCGGCGTCCAAACAAATAGGCAACACGGCGAATCTGATCGATGGCCTCATAATGGTGCTGCAAATGAGTGGCCGGCTTTGACGACAGCCAAGCGGATGAACAAGAGGGCTCTGCTGTAAATTCAGGGCAGGGCAGTTGGGTCGATGAGCACACAACTTTCGATACATTCAGTAGATTTCTGTTGTTGACTTGTTTGACCCACCGTCGTCGCCGTTGTTTTGGTACAACAAATCCACATTACTTATACATGCGAGTAAAATACCTTTCACACCCGCTATATACATCTAATGGCACCCTGTTCGCCCATTGAGCGGGTCAGCGCTGACCCACCCACAGTTGGTGCGGTTTGAGGTTAGTTAAATTCGCCAGCATTGTTAGTCCGTCTCATCGTACTATTGCTTTGTATATATTGCAGTATTGTTGTGGTGATGTTGCGATTAAAGGTTAGACTTCGTGTTTCACGGTTCGCTCCATTCATCCACAACGACATTATCCACAACTTAGCACACATTTCACTGCTCCACATATGGCTCTGAACTCACCCAGTGGCATGAGTGCAAGCAGAGGCGGTGAGAGTTGTGGACAGCAAGTGGCCGAGCTTAGCGACAAGCGGAACAACAAGTTTAGAAGAAAGTTCATTTTTGGCTATGTGGTTAAGTGTGTTTTTGGCAATTTTTTGCAGTTTTTACTAAAGTATATGTATGTATCTTATATTCCTAACTGGCATACAGGCATTGCAGACCTATAAATTTTCCTTCTTCCTTTCTTACTTAATGACATGTAGACAAGGCACAGAAGAAATATTCGATAATAGAACCGTAAACTTGAGTAATGTGGCTATCGTGAAAAACTTGCTAAATACTGTAGCAGATAGAACTTCCACCCATCGATACCATCATGGTCAAAGTTACAATGAATATCCTTCTTACAAACACCAACATGTTTAAGATATGCCTCCACTTTTTGCGCTATGTGTTTTCATTTCCTTTCATGGGTTATATCCGCCTTGGGATTTACCTCAAGCTAGTCTAGCCGAAGTTTGAGTTCCAAGGCGGATATTATCCATAACCTCAACACGGAAATGGAATTCCACTTTATTCTGTCAGTTACCTTTGCTGACTTCGCAATGGCAAAGACATCGTTATATCCCTTGTCTGGTCTGGTGTTTCATTCCCGTGCTAAACAGTATCTCATTTAACCTTCTGTCTTATTGGTACCAATGCCGTATGTCCAAAATGCTAGTCCGATCGCTATTGTCAAAGATTTATGAAAGATTATTAGCTGATTCATCTCAGAACTTCCTTCTCAATTGTTCTGACTACATGAGATTATTGTTGAAGTACCTTGAGAACCTCGTTTTTAGTCAACCAAGAGCAATGAGTTAGGTTTGTGACAGTCTGAAGTCTATAACTAAATTACTCTCATTTAAGGAGTTGGGACATCACAAAGGCCATATTCAAAACTGTCAAAGTGCGATCCTTCAAGCTTTATCAGTTTAATATATAATCTGTAAGCTTATGACAGCATCATACCCGCTAATAAAGTAGTCTAATAACATGTGATCGCATCTCCACAGCAGCCAATAGACTTATTACAATGGTCTGCCTGTTAACGTTATTCGGGACACTGTCTCAGGGAAATCAACCATCAAGAATTGGTACGCTAAGTTTAGTCGTGGTGAAATGAGCTCCGAAGACGGCTAACACAGTGGACGCCCAAAAGAGGTTGTTACCGACGAAAACATCAAAACAGTCCACAAAATAACTTTGGATGACCGTAAACTGAAGTTGTTCAAGATAGCAAGCACGCTAAAGATATCATCCGAACTTGTACATTATATCATTCCAAAATTTGGTTGCGGCGCGAGCTCACTTTTGAGCACAAAAAACGACGAGTTGAAGATTCGGAGCAGTGTTTGGAGATGTTTAAGCAGCATTATTTTTGTGTCAATATATAACAATGGATGAAAGATGGCTCCATCTTTTCACTCGGAAGTCCAATCGACAGTCAGCCAAGTGGACTGCATACGTTGAATCCGCTTCAAAGCGTGGAAAAACGCAGCACTCGTTTGTCAATATTGTAGCGTCTGTATTTTGGGATGCTCATGGCACAATTTTTATTGACTACCTTAAAGGAGGTCGGAGCTTCAATAACGACCAGTCGCCAAGACAATTTATCGTGTCGCAAGTTTGTGCAAATGATGGCAAAAATCCATGAATTCCAACGAATTGCTTTCGCACCCACCGTATTCTACGACTATTTCCTCTCCTCAGGGTTCAAAAAAAAAAATAGTCACTGGTAGGAAGTTTTCTTTAATGAAGAGAGATCGCCGGAGCTGACTCCTATTTTGAAGCAAAGAACAAATGTCCTACAAAAATCCCATCATAAAGTTAGAGGGTCGCTATAAGCAGTGTATCTCCCTTGAAGGGAACTATGTGTTTCGCTATGGCAGGCCGAGGACTTTTCAATTGAGCTGTTTTGTGTTTGCAAGCGATTAAACTTTTTTCTAAACACTTGCATATATGTTTAAATATATTTACACGTTTTTATTGCTAAAAAAGCATAAAAGCCAAAAAATTGTTGCAAACTTTCTTTGCTTCTAATTTGCGGTGGTTTTATTTTGTTCATTTCCGTTTGAAATTACCGTAATAAGCTTATGAACGTGATTTGGAGATTATTTCTTCAGCTTTATTTTTTTAATTTCTGCTTTTAATTTCTTAGACATATACATATATATAGAACATACATATGTATGTATGTATTTATCTATATATGTACATATAGCAGTTTTTCAGGTCAGTGTTGCTTTGGTTAATGAAATTTCACATTTTGGCCAATGCTTTGCTGCTTCCGTCGATGGCAGATTTCTTGTTCCAAACTTATATACACTATATTTATATATAAATACACATTATACATATGTAAATAAATATATACAATTTAATTTTCAGAAGTAGTCGTACATATTATAACAACACTTATGTATATACATTAGGGTGATCCAAAAAAAAATTAATTTTTTTTATTCGTTTGGTACTTGGAAAAATAGGTTTGTAGACACCTCTAAGAAAGCCTCTTCAAGCACGAGTTCTTAATTCTAACGGGAAGGTCTTCCTACAGACAGTTTTCTATTTTCTTATTATTATCAGATAGAAAAATTTATATGTACATATCTCGCTTCCAACTACTTGAAAAAATATCTTGTTCCTTAGATTTTGTAGGAAATTGAATGCTCTACAAAAAAGGTATCCACGATTTTTTCGTAAACCCAACCGTTTAAAAGATATTAACGGTTGAAGTTTGATTATTTTTGGAAAATTTTTTATATCTTATTACTTTATAACTCAATGAAAAAAAAATCATTATCAATTATGAAACTCAAAGGTTTTTTGAGAGGCTTTCTTAGAGGTGTCTAGGAACCTATTTTTCTAAGTACCAAACGAAAAAAAATATATATTTTTTGAATCACCCTAATGTGCATATACATACATTCATATTTAGAACTATCAACTTTCGTACGTGCAAAAAAATAATATTTCGTTGAAATAGAAATCTCAGTATATACTTATAAAACTAAATCATGCATAAATAGTTGGAAATCATACATATTCATGTTGTTTTGCAAAAACAAACCGTTGTAGCCCAGTTGTGCGGCTTTCTATTATTATCAAAAAAATGCCAATGGCATTTGCATACTCAGGCTATTAATAGCCAATTGGTGAAAAATATTCAATTCTAAATTTAAATATATACAGTTATTTACTTTACATGTGCTTTTTGTAGAAACACAAAAGGAATAGTTTAATATGGGTAAAAATTTGCTATAAATAAATAATACCCGGTTTTAAGCAAACATATAATTGCAGTATAAAAGCTGCATTCACCCATTTCACTCACCCAGGTTTGGCAAATCGAACAAACAAGTGGTGTAAAGCACAAACAAAGACTATAGAAATGGAGCAGCAAGCGATCAATATACTTATATTTTTCAAGAAAAAACTTCAACTTGTTGGATTTTACCATAAAAATATTAGTTAAGCTCTTAGAGCGCTTTTACAGAATATTTAAACCCTTTATAGATTCTTGAATGGCATTTTCTCGGCAGTTTGCAAATGTTTAATCTCCGTATCAATCCTCTTTCAATGTTTGGAAATTTTTCAAAAGGAAATTTAGTACTTTTTTTCTCTAAAGAACGAAACACAGTTATTTTTTTGCATTTTTCAATCAACTAATGTAAAAAGCTATCGTTAAAGAAGCCATGAGATGTGGAGTGTTTTCAAGATAAAGCCTGCTTTAGACAGTGCGGGATTATGACTTGAGAACAACGAAGAATTTGGTCTTTGTTCGTCGAGGCAGAACTTTGCTTCTCAATTACCTACTCAGTCCGAAGAAGCACTGTGGCCAGTGTTATTCTGCGTTGAATTTGCCATTCGAACCATTTGCTTCGCTTCTTTGTCCAACTTGGAGAAAGTAGTACTCACGGCGCAGTTGTTATGGCCAAAGACATCGATGTTATCAGCATATGCCAGCAGTTGTACCCTCTCGAAGAAGATTTTACCTTCTCTACTCAGATCAGCAGCTCGAATTTTTTTCTCAAGGAGTAGATTGAAGAATTCGCACAGTAACGAGTAGCCTTGTCTTGGTATCGAAGGGCTCGCAGAGGTCCTATCCGACCCTGACAAAACTTTTACTATTGCTCAATATCAGTTTCAGGGAATACCAAATTCAGACATAGCAGCATAAAGGCAGCTCATTTTCGCTAATAAAAGCAAATTTGAAATCGACGAAGAGGTGATGTGTATCGATTCTCCTTTCACGGGTCTTCTCCAAAATTTGGCGAATGGTGAATATCTGGTCGGTTGTTAATTTGTCAGGCCTAAAGCCACTCTGATAAGGTCAAATCAGTTTGTTGACGGTGAGATTTAATCATTCACACAAAACGTCATGCTAAGGAGGTTTATCCCAAGGTAGTTGGCGCAGATTGAGGGGGTCTCTCTTTTTATAGATTGGACAGAACACATTTACAAATAAGCTGATGCCTGCTTCTTTTCAGTTCTTAGCCGCCGTATTTGAATAGCTTGACCTGCAATCCATCAGCTCCCGCTGCTCTGTTGTTCTTCAGGCGGGTAATTGCTATTCGAACTTCTTCATGGTCATGCAATGGAACGTCTGCTCCATCGTCATTAATTGGCAAATCGGGTTCACTATCTCTAGATGTTCTGTTTTCATTCAGCAGGCTGTAGAAGTTTTCCCTGCATAATTTCAGTATATTCTGGGCATTAGTCACCAGATCACCTCTGGGAGTTCTACATGAGTATGCGCCCCATATTTTCGTAAAACTTTCGAGCATTACCCCTGTCGGCCAGCTTATCAGCTCTTCGTACTCACGCATTTCGGCCTCTTTCTTTTTCTGTCTACAAATGCGTCTCGCTTCCCTCTTCAACTCTCGGTATCTATCCCATCCCGCACGTCTTGTGGTCGATTATAACGTAGGCAGTCTGTTTTCTCTCCGCTGTGACACGGCACTCCTCGTTGTCCCAGCTGTTGCCTCGACCTTTACGAAAACCAATGGTTTCGTTTGCAGCTACGTAAGGAGCTTAAAATGCTGTCCCACAAGTCCCTTATGCCGGGTTGCTGATGAGTTCTCTCAGAGACCAGGAGTGCAAGTAGAGCAAAAAATCAGAGTATGCAAGGTGCAGTAAAATTTTTGAAAGAAATGAAATATTTCTCAAGTAATACGTGAACTCCGACGGCGCTAAAAAAGGTATCCCCCTGCTGCAGCCATTCGGGGTTTTTCATTGGATGAAGCCTAAAAACAAATTCTCTACTAGATGTAAAGATGTTGTATCTATGGTAAAAAAAAATGCTTATTTCACACTAAGTGTAGCCATTAATCAGTCAGTTAAGTACCTTCTCAAAGGTTAAAAATGACCTATAATTCTGAAAAAAGCTCTAGCTCTCATATCCAAGTTTCATTTGTAAGATCCACTGTGTTAACTATAGATTTTCGAATCATTTTAATTAATTTTTGTGTTTAGACCATAAACAAAATTCCTATAACGCGCATAGAAAAGAAAAATGCTCGGTTTATAGAGAAAAATCATTAGTACGAACGCACTGTCGCATGTGTTATACAATAAGCTTAACACTTGCTACATAAGTGGGTACATGTGTATGTATATAAGTATTGTATGTCAGTCAAATGCACTATTTTATTTTGCACTCTTAGTAAATGCGATTTTCATGTGACATTCTGTCGCTCTGACATTTATCACCTTTTTAGTTCAATAGGTCGCTTAAAATGTGTGCTTCCTATAAATGGCAACGTCTGTATGTATCTGTAATTGTATGAGTATTAACATACACACTTCTTTCAACATATGTACATACATACACAAAGACAATGGGTTGTGCCACTGTCTCATTATGCGTGGAGCCTCTCTTAAATCCCATTCCATCTAATTTTTCACTGAAAAGCAATGAAACGCAACAAACTAAAGGTAGAGAGGCTAACTCCATGGATATGGAAAATAATTAGGGGTATAATAACCCACATACCAAATAGAAAAAAAAAAAAACTTCTCAAAACTTTTTAGCGAGGCAATGACACCACTTAAAAGGTTGGGGTTAGGTTAGGTTAGGTGGAATGGGCTGCTAACTTTAAAATAATTATAATATTACTAAGTTTTGACTAGTCTAAAAAATTGTTTCATTAATAATATTCGCAATAATAATAATAGTTTGACATACAAGTTTGAATGGGTTAAAAAAATGCTATAAAAAGGCTTTTAGATTTGAAGAGTTGCTTTCTATTGCGAGATAATACTGTGGGTAAAAAATAGTAAGACTTTTTAATTTAAATTTTGCTAAAATCCGAAAATCCAATCGCCGAAATATTTTTTCTACATTGGTATGATAGTCAGTGAGATCTGTGCCAAATATCACAACAAATTAATCATTAGTGTTTGGTGTACGCTGGTCTTTCTGGAGTACACAAAGTGCATTCGGCGGCTTTTACGATGAGTAAAATTATTCAACGAAGAAGTTCCATTAAATTTTTTGCCTGGAATCAAATTTCTGGTGCCAAAATATTCAGCATGTTGAAAGAAGCTAATTTTCTGTCGCGAGCAAGTGTTTTTGTTTAGTACAAGTCATTTCAAAGATAGCTTCGAGAACTCGTTGACGACGATCAACATCAGCTGTTGATCAACACGTCAATAAAATAAAGGAATTGGTTGAGAATCTTTGTCAGTCAGAGATCTTACTGGCATCGTTGGAATATCGGAAGGATCAGTGAAAACCTTTTTAAAAAGCATTGGTCCTAAGAAAAGTGGAAGCACGATTGGTTCCAATGTTACTGAATGTTTTCAAAAAACAATGTCGTGTTAACGTCTGTAAAATAATGCTTTCTGGCTAGTAGGATTTCGCGACGGATATCGGATCTATGCTTACGACCCAGAAACAGGCGTTCTGTCGGCCGAATGTCGTACCGAAACTGAAAAAACCACGTCAAAGCAGGTCAAAAATCAGGTTTATATAGAGAGTTTTCTTCTATTATCGAGATGTGGTGCGCTCCGAATTCTTTCCGACCTGTCAAACTGTCAAATTGATTTTAACAACTGTTTCGAGGATTGGAAAAAACGTTGACGGAAGTTTACAGCGTCCAAGTTGGGAGAAGAAACACAAGATAAAACGGTTCTAAGCTCCAAATCTTCTTAACATAAAAAAAATAATAATTTCTCATATTTTCTACGTATTATACTTCTGAGTACCACATATTGAGATTCTAATGTTTCTTGTCCTTAAATAAAATTTTTGTTCGTGAACAGTGTACCTATGAATATGTTCATACGAGGGCTGCTATACATATTTCTGGCCTAATAATGAAAATATATTTAACAACGAAAAGGTTGTTTTTTTGGCTCGTCTTGGAGGACCCACACGGTCGATTGCTGTTTTGTTTCGGGCTCATACGCATAGATCCATGATTCGTCACCTGTGACAATCTTATAAACGTCTTTTGAAGCACCGCGATCGTATTTTTTCAGAATTTCTGAATCCACACGAGCCTTTTTTTGAGCGATTGTCAAATTGTGCGGGATCCAACGAGAAAAAACCTTTTTTACGGCCAGCAATATCGAATGTATGCTGGTGGGAGAAATGCATAGGCATGCCTCTATCTGAAGGTATGTTACATGACGGTCTTGCATTATCAGTTAACGTACGGCATCGATGTTTTCTGGCACAACGGCTTTTTTTTGACGACCTTCACGGAATTCGTCTTTGAGCGAGCGTCGGCCACAATTGAATTCGTTGTAACAGTTTTTCACAGTGCTATAGGATGGTGCTTCAAAGCCATCCAAAGATTTTAATTCATCGATGCACTCTTATCGTGATAATCCACGTCGAAAGTTGTAAAAAATGATCGCACGAAAATGTTCACGAGTTAATTCAATTTTTTTGGCCGAGATGAAGGTTTTAATTCCCTGTAAATAAAACAATTCACGATTAAATGACAAAACGTTCTGAGTGATGTTATGCTAAAAAATGTCAAACTTTCCAATAATGGAAATGTCAGATTGCACCCGACAATACTTAGTGTTGCCTAGTCCTATGTATGTATGCGAATAAGTCGCTCAGTTTTGAAAAAGCAATATAAAACTTACTTCAAGAAGCCGCTCAGAACCGCTCCGAAACCACGATATCAGGCTATTTTAGGATATAGCTGTCATACAAACTGAAGAATCAAAAACCTAAAAAGGCCTTGTATAAAAACTTTTTTATTTGACATGATATCTTCATGAAATTTGGCATGGAATAAGGCAGCGGGGTAGTATCCAAGCCAATTATTCAGGTCGTAACACTATAGCATATAGCTGCCATATAAACCGGCCAATCAAAATCGTTTTCTTAAATAGCACAGTACAACAGCTAATCTGGGGGGTGAGAAATTCCAAGTCAGGGTGATAGTACTACGTCAGTATAGTAAAACCCTCAAAGGGTTTGGCGTTCGTATGTTAAATGTTCCACAGTGTAGTTTCAGGAATCCACTGTGATTTCTAAAGTCCCATTGCTCTGTTGAGACAATGTGAGGTAGGATAGAGTTGCATAAGTATGAGAGAAATACTGACTTACTTTATTTTGAATTGAATTTAACAGCGGAATACTTTGGTTCATGATGTCATGAATGGAAAGAGCGGAAGACTTTATTTACAATAACTATGAAAGTTTGACAGTTCATTTCCGGTATGACATTGCGTGTTGCAATCCTGTCTCTGTCCTCCTGGTTTGGTGTTTCAACTGACGCTCGTTGACTGCTAGAGTTCACAACAGTTATTTTCAATTGTATTATAAATACTATAATTTTAACTTACAAAACTAATTGTTTTTATTTTTTTCTTTGCAGCTCTAGGTTTAATTCAATTAGTGCACGCCGCCTCGTCCGGTGTTACAAGTACGGAGGCATATTTCAATGGTTCGGCCTACCTGCGACTGCTCACACCGATGCCAATTTGGGATCATTCCGCCATCAGTTTTCGCTCCTGTCGCGGTGAGTAAGACTGTAAAAATTGCACGCTCTGAACGACTCCTACTTACATCAAGTAATACAACTGACACATCTTTTTACTACCCGCCATCTTACAGGTGGTGAAATTTTAGCTCAACAATATAATAAGAACTCTTTCGTCATCACTGTGCTGAGTGATTTTCTGCAAGTCTCACTGGCCGGTCCGGCGGTGATTGGCCCCAACAACCGTTTAGATGTTAAGCTACCCTACCATTTACTCGACAATCACTGGCACACGCTACAGTTCAAGTACGAATATGGTAATCTCTACTTGTACATCGATCGCACGTCGTTAGTTTTCGGTAAGTACACGCATTACGTTAACACCATGTCATACATTGTGGCTATTATGTAACAAGCTTCATTACTTTACCGACTTTAATTGCAGCGAATTCCACGTATAACAGCCAATTTCTGACTAATCAAGATATCGGCAATGAGGCGGCTATTTTAATATTGGGCAACTCATTTAGCGGTTGTCTACAAGATGGACCCGGTTTGCTCTTCATCAATGGCTCTGTGCAGAATGTCGTTTACGGTCCTTGTCCGTTAAGTACCGGTCCGTGTGGCGATCATGATACACTCATGCTTGGACAAGATAATTATTGCTCAAATAATCCGTGTATGAGTCATGGTCAATGTATACCGTTAAATGATGGTTACGAATGCCGTTGTACGCCACGTTACACGGGTAAGAATTGTCAAATCGATAACGGTTCGCCGTGTGCGCGTAATCCCTGCGCGAATGGCGGTAACTGCACCGAAGACGTACGCGGCGATTATCAGTGCAAATGCACAACGAATTACAGCGGACGCAATTGTGAAACGGAAATCAATGTACATCCCGCCTGCCAACCGAATCCGTGTTTAAATAATGGCGCTTGCATTGTAGCGCCGGGTTCGACGAAAGTCGAGTGCGAATGTGCCAAAGGTTATGCGGGTGCGCGCTGTGAGAATGATGTGGACGATTGCGCTTCGCAACCTTGTCTGAATAACGGACGTTGTCTGGATTTGGTGAATGGCTTCACATGTGATTGCCGTGACACCGGCTTCACGGGCCCCAATTGTCAAACGAATATCGATGAATGCGAGGGCAGTCCGTGTAAACATGGCGGTCGCTGTTACGATCGCTACGGTTGGTTCATCTGTCAGTGTCCCGATGGTTGGGCCGGTGAGACGTGCGAGGAGCCAACGAACTGTAAGACGCAACAGTGTTTGAACGGCGGCACCTGCGTGAATAAGACGATCGGCTTCTATTGTCAGTGTGCGCCAGGCTATAGCGGTGAACTGTGCCAGCAGAGCCCACCGTGTCCGCAGTGTCCCATCGATTCGGAGTGCATTGGAGGGAAGTGCATATGTAAGCCAGGCACAACGGGTAAGTCTCGCCAGTTGGCGGTTTATTTGCCTTTCTTTACGCCTTCGTTCGTACGCATTGCACGCATTTCATCGGTGTGCGCAGAATATGTGGGTTTAGTTTAAGCAAGCAATATTTTTATTTGAAATAAGTTAGTTGTAAGGGTTTTCGGTATGGTTAAAGTGGGTTAAAGGTCGCTTCTTTATATTAGAACTATTTAAGTAGCTTACCATAAGCTTCTGCGCTGTCATTTTCTTGTAAGAAATATAAATAAAGTTATTTTAAATATTCCTTCTGGCATGCCAAGCTTCTTCCGATATTAACCTCTCGCCCAACGAATCGTATGATGCACTCGGCCAGTGGGAATGCTTGGGTGAGAAGCGCAAACGCTACATACCGCCCGATTGGTTAAAAAAGAAACGCTGTGAGCTGAAATTAAGTACGAAAAGAAAAAAAATCATATTGTGAAAATATATGTACTGTTATAGACTCCTTCAAGCATTATTGTTATAGAGCTTTTAGACTATTTTAGTATTTTCAAGTAAAATGTATTAATTTTTGTATAAATGGATGTGGTTTTTTGGCAAGTTATACATACATATATTTTTTCTGCTTTGGTGGTTTTAAAAAATGTTTTTATATATTATGTATTATTTTTTCTGATACTGATTTAATTCAATTCTACGGCCAACTTAGCAATGAGTTTTTTTTATAAAAACGTGACGGTTAATACCGATCGCTTTGAAATCCCAAATTTATCTCGAAATGTGACTTTAAAAGTCGTTTACATTATGACAAAAAAGTACCTGGAGTACCTTGTCGCCTTCAAAATAATCCCCACCAGATGTAATATACTTATGCCAACGATTTTTCCAGTCTTCGAAACACTTTTCATAAGCAACTTTATGAGAGGCCAGCTCCTTCAACGAATTTTGTTTTATCTCTTCGAACGACTGAAAACGGGTTCTACGGAAAGGCAATTTCAGATTGGGGTGCAAGAAAAAATCACATTAAGCCAAATCTGGTGAAAGCGGTGATTGATCGGCGGCATTCAATGCATTTTTGGCTTTAAAATCGGTCACAATAGTGGCTCAATGCGATGGGGCCTTATCATCGTGCAAAATCAATTTCGCTGGTTTCGACGGATATTTTCACACAAATGCCTCAATATGCCCAAATACTACAGAACTGATTATTGACCGTCTGTCTTTCCGGAACAAACTCATAATACACCAAACCACAAATATCGAAAAAAATTAGCATCACCTTGATTTTTGAGCGGCTTTAGCGTTTTTTTTTTTTTTGTTTCGGCTCATTGTTTTCTCCTCCATTTCGATCATTGTTAATTTGCATGCCAAACTCAAAACCCATGTATCATTGGTAGTTATAATACTTTCCATGAACTTTGGATCAGAACTCGCAAGATCAAGCATCTTCAAAGAGACCTGTTTACGGTACCCTTTTTAAACAAAGTTTAGCTCTGTCGGGACGAGTCGCGCTGAGAACTAAATATGCACCAAAATCGTTCGAACGGACTCGCGAGAGATGTCGAACTCTCCAGCCATCTCTCTAACACTTGCCCGATGATTTTCAAGCACCATATCTTTCACTCTTTTAATATTTTCATCAGTAAAAGAAGTCGAAGATCGTCCAGAACGAGGCATGACTTCAACGAACCTTTGAAGGTTTTGCACTACTCGTAGGCTTCTGTTTTTGATAAAACTGAATTAGCGTTTTCCAACATTCCCAACAACTCTGGACACGAAATTTGTTTAGAAATTCCAAATTTGAGGCAAATCGAAATTCTTTAGAAGTTTCGAAGTTTCCCGTAAAGACCGCTAACCTCGATAGCGCTTTCGGTTAGGTAATGAATAATTTTGGAAGATCGGCACCCGTCATCAGTACACCGTCGTCGAAACTCGCTATACTGTGAGAGTTTTGTCACAAAAATGTTGTATTTTTATTCAATAATACTGATATATATATACGTATATATATATTTTATAGTACAGCTAAGAGCTTTAGATTGAATTAAATCAGTATATTTATATTAAAAGCTAGGTATTTCCAAAATCTTGGTGGTTCTATGTATATATAAGCTGAGTATAACAAGAAACAAGGAGACTAACAAATGTTCGCTTAGTTGGCAACGCTAATTATTTGTAAAAATGAGAAATACTGCCTTCAAGGCTTACTTTCTTACAGAGAATGAAATTAGAGAAACGTACAGCTTATTGAAACTCCAAATACCTTATGTACAGATCTGACGACGTTGTCTAGTTTTTTGCTGGAAGCGTATTAAGGTATAATTTTCAAAAATTATGACATTTATTTTAAACGACCTCAATGGTGAGAGAGCCTTTTTCTAGTCTAACCATGACATCCATATTGATTTTTAATATCTTTATGAAAAGTCTGATTTAATTATATATAATAGTCGGAATTATCTGATTAGGGATATCACATAGGTATCGTTTTGTTCGATAATTGTGCATTTTTCACCATCAAAATCATTTCTTATAGACAGGAACAAATAGTAATCACTTGGTGCCGAATTCAAACTATAAAGTAGATGCATACAGATAACTCAACCAAGCTCCGGGAGCTGCAGGCGAGTCGTTAACGATGTGTGTGGCCAGACCTTGTCCTGATAGCGGAACCCAATAACTCTCCTATTGTCCTCTAATGGCCACTTCTCGGTGGTTACTTACTTCAGACGGTAGGGGAAGAGATCGTAGTATATTAGTCGCACCAATCACACAGGAAACTTCTCACTATTCTAAGCGTTAGCTCGTATATTTCCCATACATCAAAGTTCCTTTTTATTTCCAGCCTTATTCAAATGGTTCTCAACTATTTGATGTCAGGTACGTTCGTTATTATGGCAATTGGACTCGAGCATTTTCATCAATTTAATGATATTTTCTACAATTGTCCTTTCAGAGCCGAGTGTACCTTTGTCAAAAAATTTCTTCTTCTTCTTTACTGGCGTAGAAACTGCTAATTCGGTATAGCCGAGTTAACAACAGCGCGCCAGTCGTTTTTTCTTTTCGCAATGCGGCGCCAGGTCTTTCTCCACCTGGCCTTTCCAACGGATTAGAGGTCTTCCTCTGCTTCCCCCGGCGGGTACTGCGTCGAATACTTTTACAGCTAGAGAGTTTTCGTTCATTCGGACGACATAATCTAGCCAGTGTAGCCGCTGTCTTTTAATTAAACTATGTCAGTGTCGTCGTACATCGTTCCATCGAATGTGATATTCTCCGTGGCCGACGCGCTAAGGACCATAAATCTTCCGCAGAATCTTTCTCTCGAAAACTCGTAACGTCAAGTCATTAGATGTTGTCAGCGTCCCTGCCTCTGCATCATATAGCAGAACGGGAATAATGAGTGACTTATAGAGTTTGGTCTTTCTTCGTTGCGACAGGACTTTACTTCTCAATTGCCTACTCAGTCCGAAGTAGCACCTGTTGGCAACAGTTATTCTACGTTGGATTTCTGGATTGCTGACATTGTTTTTGTTGTTAATACTGTTTCCAAGATAGACGAAATTATCTACGACTTCGAAGTTATGACTCTCTGTGACGTGGGGAGCCAAGACGCAAGTGCGACGACTGTTTGATGCCAGGAGATATTTTGTCTTGCCCTCGTTCACTGCAAGTTTCATTTGCTTCGAACCTTATCATTTCTTCTGGAAAAATCAAATCAAGTGTTGACAATGATATCAATATCATCGGCGTACGCCAGCAGCTGTACACTCTTATAGACGATGGTCCATTCTCTATTTAGTTCGATTTCAATGTTCAGTTTTAACCAAGAGTAGATTGAAGAAGTCCCACGAAAGAGAGTCGCCTTGTCTGAAATCTCATTTGGTATCGAACGACTCTGAGAGCTCCTTACCTAGCTTTTGGCATTGCTTAACGTCAGTTTACACAGCCTTATTGGTTTGTGGGGATATTCGATAAAAATTTTTTCGGTTTTTTTTTTGGCTGCCTGTAAATCAATCTACTCCAATATACGCCGCCCAACCACTTATAAGAACCTTTCAGTG